>JAHREE010000279.1:33190316-33213857 GCA_033628505.1 Tringa tobata
CTTCCTTCCTTCCTTCCTTCCTTCCTTCCTTCCTTCCTTCCTTCCTTCCTTCCTTCCTTCCTTCCTTCCTTCGATTGTCATTGTTTTTCCAGAAGACATCAGACCAAGAAAGTTTACATATATGTATACCACCTTACAGGAGTCGTTGCTGAAAGCTTCATCAGTAGTAATAAAAGAACCATTATTCAACCTTGTGTCCTGACCATAACCTTCCAGAATATGCAAACTTGCACTCAAAATTATAAAATCATAGAATGTTTAGAGCTGGAAGGGACCTTAAAGATCATCTAGTTCCAACCCCCCTGCCATGGGCAGGGACACCTCCCACTAGACCAGGTTGCTGTGTTTATATAATATAACATCAGATGCTGTGTTTAAAGTGTAAGAAGCAGAAAGCTATTAATGTTAGTCTGACTGTCTGGAAAAAAAATCAGCCAACATACCCATTAAGTTATGACCTTAAATTTATACATTTTCATTTATACAGAAACATATACCATATGTATTTACAGTTCACATATATATATTAAAAAAACCCCTATAATTTATATGAAAAATAAGTATATAAATGCCTACAAAAGGTAACAGATGCAGCTACACTGTTGAAAAATAGAACTGCATATTCATTAATTCCTCCTGCTCAAGAATGAGCTCTACTGCTTACTTTAAAGGGAAGGATGCAGAATTGAGGGGTAATAACTACTGAGGTGTGTTGCTTTAGCCTCCTTGATAAGCCTCAGTGCTTCAAAGGTTTCCTTTTTAAAATGGACTGAATGCTTTCAGAGGCAGAAAAGGAAATTTGTAATGAGTGCAGACAAATTAGATGATCCAAGCAGTATCTCTTCCATCTTTAAATTGTCACGTTGCAAGTCAGGAACAGAGGGCTAGATAAGAAGTGTTAAAGCTGTCAGACTCTTTGCAGGCAGCAGTGTATATTCGCAACTGACTCTTGTATTGTAAACAGTAACTGAATGTGATTATTTGATATCTAAATATGCCACTGTGGATTCTCCACTTAAAACTACACAGAGGTCACAGACATACAGAAGATACTTTCAAGTAGCTTCTTTCAGATTCTGTTGCTTCATCTGTTCCTACCATCACAGTGAACACGAATGTTTGCTATTAGCTATTATCCTGTAGCCCAGTCAGGCCACCTTGACTTCTAATCCCAATCAATCCAGTACACCAAACAGTGCCTGCATGTTTGCTCAGTGAAAATAGTTTCTGAAATGACTTGTCCATTCAGCCTCTGTTTGAGAGTCTATTAATCATTTCTTATCCATATTTAAGTCTTGACTCTTCCATTGTATGTCTAATCTTTTAAGCTTAAATATTCACCACTGACTCCAGGCACTGGAAGAACACATTTCAAGAATATGAACTTTCAGGGAGGAAGAGGAAAGGGGTGAAGGAAAGTTTTTACTTACCTCTTGCTAAAAATAGAGTGGCAAAAAATAAGATTAGATGTGATCTTGACTGGTTATTTTTTCTATTCCCAAGCCCTAAAGCAGGATCATGTCTGCCAAACTGTTCTGGATAGGTGAGAAATCCCCAATTGCTCTGCCCCTCTCCATCACAGTCTATTTAACTTCATATTTATCTTCACTACCAGAAGTAATTTTCTTTATTTCTAGCTTGAATACTGCCACTTCTTCTTGTTTTGACTATTTCCATAACAGATATTTAACTCTTTCTTTCTTAAAACCCCCCATGTTTTACAAACTTGCTCTGAAAGAGCATGGAATATGTGACTCTTGATTTAAGATAAAATGCTGTGCTTCGTATCTTAAAAAACAAAAGTATCTGAGATGAAAAAAGTCTTATATAACAATTTACACTTAGAGAAGGAAGCTATAGTTGTCATGTTTGCTTTATTTCTTTCATGTGATATTGTCAGTTTGTCACTTCATAACTAGTGTTTCTGATGTATAGAAAATGATCCCATTTTTTACTATTGAAAAAAAAAGATGTACATTAAAAGCATTGGAAATTACAATTAAAGCTAGTGAAAAATAATTTAAGATTAAGAAGTATTTTCTTCTAAAGAAAATATTATGTTTCCTCATAAAATCCTTTATTGAATTTTTACCAATTGCATAAATCTTTTTGAAGAATATTTTTCAACATTTTATTCATTTCTCAGAAACTGAGAAATCATCTTACTTCATATGTATCTTACAGATTTAGCTTGACTGTCCAATTTTAGGCTGGTGTTGAAAAATTCAATTTCTCCCACTTGTGGATCATTGTATATGACTGATTCAGATGTCTGTCTCAAAAGCCTGCTACTTTCCAGAGTATCTTTCATTCTGGAACAGTGGTGGGACCATCCTGAAAATATGTAGATTTTTCTCATTTTTAAAAAAGTTATTGTTTCTGCTGATAGAGGGTATGTGGGAGTGCAGAAAATACTCCCATTGCAGATGTAATTCTGCAAATATCCTTACTGTCTCAGATCTCATAAAACAGATACTCCCATTGGTTCAGAATAATTTCCAGGGAAGAAGGCTGAGGCAAAACTACATCCATTTCTGGATAAGCAGGTGGAGAGTTTGTCTTGTGCCTCCAAAACTAGGGACATCCATCTTGTGAAACAGATGGATGTAGGGAAAGACAGAATTTTGGAAGGAAGAAAAAGGAAAAAGTTGAGCTTATTTACAGTCTTGGGAATGGTTTTGAGGTCTGTTATGCAAAACAGAAGATTATGCTCGTTACCTAGTAAGGTGGCTACAACAGCTTCTCTAAGTCTCTGTGCCGTGTAAGAAGTTAATTAAACATGTTTTCATGTTAACGAAAACCAGTCTCTTAACTGTCTCATTTTGGAAGCAAGGGGAAATGTTTAGAAATATGCCAATAGCCTATATTCACAGAAAGAAACATGAAGTTATGGGAAAACAAATAGGCAGCTCTTACAGAAAACAGAATGGTAGCCTGAATGTAAAAGTTTTGTATGAGCCTTAGGCAGTATCTGGCAATACAAGAAAGATTCAAATTCAGCTATTTCTTTGCTATTTGGGAACCTGGGACTACAACATTACTGTCCTTACTAGTGTATAATACTACTTCCCAAATGCACATAGTATGCCCATGAATGTGTTATATTACTAGAATTCACCACAGAATAATACATTTTCTTTGATTTATATTTGCCACCCCATACAAGCATGCCCTGTTCAGTAATCTCTGAATATAGTCCTAAAAGCATTTTACAGTAAATAATTACTCTTAGTAAAAAAAATTTTAATTTGAAGAAATTGTTTCTCAGAACAGCAAATATAACTGTAAACACTGAACCACAGGTTAGCTTGCAGGTATGTTAGAGATATTCCAAAACCCTACAAATTCCCCTGGAGAATTCCCTTGTACTCTTGCTTAGCTATTCCTACAGTGTGGCTTTTGTGCTCAAACTGGTAGCAAAGCAGAAAACAGTACATTTTGAAAACTCTATGTGGAATTGTTCCATCAACATAAAAACAAATGTGGTGCCATTTCAGTTTCTGCTTCATGTTATCAGTGAGGAAGAAAAGTTATGTCTCTACCTTGCACAATTACTGTGAAGTTATCTCCTCAAAATCCCAAGCAAACAAAGCATAGAATAAATGAAAGACAAAAGCAATATTTGTTTTGTGAAAATAAACACCAAGTAAACTGAAGATAGTGCATAACACTTTCAGCTCCGTAATTTTTTTAAATTAAACAGCTAAAGGGGTGAGGATTATTTGTATTAGTTACTATTTCCTTCACCCCATGCAGTATAATGTACTAACTAATTTATATATTTTTCTTAGAGAAAACAAAACAGTGCATTTTTCCAAACTGATCTTTCTGGAATCCTCACTTCTCTACATCATTTTCTGCTAAACACAAAACAAAAGTTTTTTAAAGTTTCAGAAAATGTGGAGGTTTTTCTGATCTCTAATAGCTTCTGAATAAATATCTCACCTGACCAAGAGGTTGGGCAGTTGCATTCTGTATTTGCACACTATTCCCTTTGATCAAGACAATAAGAAGTCAGACTTCACTGTTTTCTGACCTGATGCTTGCCGTCTGCATGCTCAGAGGAATGGGTCTTAATGATCATTCCTGTTTGTTATGTTTTGGCTATGTTCAGTTGCAGCCACTTTACTGACTTTCAGAAACTTTCTTTCTACTTCAGAAAGGGAACAAAATCACCATTTTATCAGTACAGCACGGTACCTTGACTTTTTCCCATTCTGTAATTCACAAACACATGAACTCATTTCTAATTTGAGATAAAGAGTGGAAAACTATTGTGAAATTGAAAGCAAATCTATTAATTTATTCATTAATCAAGCCCTCTGAAAACAGTATGGAGCAGCAGCTTTGCAGGCTATGAAACCCTAAGAAATGCTGTGACATTTTGCAGTCAGTTCTTTTGGCACTTCAGAGCTTCAGGATGGAAGAACCCATCTATTTTGACCTCTACAGAGAAATTCTTCCCAAAGCATTATACTGTGATTTTATGCAAGAAGGGAGAATTGGTCCATTTGAAAGAATGTATCCTGCTACTTCTCGTACAGACAAAAGACCCTGCACAAACCTCAGCTTGTGCTTCTCTGTCTGCAAAAATCAAATTCGTAACACATGTTTCCTTATTCACCGAGTAAATAAATGCACTCAGATCTGTAATTTATCAGAAAAGTGAAAACAAATTTTTATTTCTTTAAAGAGCAGCCTGTGATAATAGAAAGAATAAGTAGATGTTTAACAAAATCTTAGAGGAGCTGACATCATGTAGATATTTCAGATAGCAGAGAATGAGCAGGAAGGGAAGGGAGGTAAGCTAGCACTAATATAGCCAAATATTATTAACATTCATATACACAAACACAAAAGAACAAGCTAAGGTTTTTATAGGGTCTTTTAGATTCATGCTGGGTGCTTCTGAGTATGATTAAGGAAATCTGAGAGCTGAAGAAAGGCTGAAATGGCATGGTCAGGATTTAGCCTATAAAATAGAACAGCAGTACGTTTTCTCTTTGTACTCTTTGCTGCCTAACCGATTATTGCCATATATTCTTTGGTGAATCTCAGAGTCTGGGCAGTTTTTCAAAAATATTTTGCTGAAAACTCCAGTGAAAACTTAACTTTTCCTGAAAAGGAAGAGATTTCCTCACCCCCCAAGAACTGCAAAGAAATAGCTGAAAATGTGAATCATTTTGATTGAAAATGTTTGACATCTAAAGACAAAGACTTTATTTTATTTTCAATTTGCAATCTCTTTTGCTTTCTTACCTTATTTCATGATTTTCTGGTGTGAGCGTTGACCAGCAGTGACACCCACCCTTTAAGTATTTATAAGTATTGATCAGATCTCCCCTCAGTCTTCTCTTCTCCAGACTAAAAAGACCCAAGTCTCTCAGCCTTTCCTCATAAGAGAGATGTTCTAGGCCTCTAATCATCTTTTTAGCCCTCTGCTGTACCCTCTCCAGCAGATCCCTGTCCTTCTTGAACTGGGGAGCCCGAAACTGGACACAGTGCTCCAGATGGGACCTCACCAGGGCAGAGTAGAGGGGAAGGATACCTCCCTCGACCTGCTGGCCACACTCTTCTTGATGCGCCCCAGGATGCCATTGGCCTTCTTGGCCACGAGGGCACATTGCTGGCTCATGGTCATCCTATTGTCTACCAGGAGTCCCAGGTCTTTTTACACAAAGCTGCTCTAGATGCTGTCGGGAGGGCAAGCTGACTATCTCAATCACCTCCTGCATTTCTAGGGGAATATAGACTCACAAACAAATAAAAAGACAGATTCTGCATCTCGTGTCTCTTAGTGCACAACAGCAGCCTTAAGCTGCAGTGTCTCCCTATTTGAATTCTGTTTTATATAAACAGGATTCCCTTTCTCAAATATGGTAAAGGCTGTCGAGGAAGATGTTTACTCATGAGAGAAAATCTATCTCCCCATTGTGGTAAAACCAGACTTAGAATATATTTAATCACCTGGACAAGTGACATATTTCAGCCTTGATCTTTTCAGACAGAATGCAAACAGTAATTAAATAGCTTTATTATTATAAAGCTATGATTATTGCTCCCTTGAGTGACTGTGATTAATGTGAAGGTTTCTTGGTGGCTATTTTATATTCATAGCCTTTGTTGGTATATTTTCAGTTGATGAAGAATTTCAGATAAAAATATTTTATTTAGTGAAAAAACTACAAAAAATATATACAAACCATGTAGGTGAATTATACAAATATACACTAATTATACTATGGCAGATTTATAAATTGTAAGATACTTTCTTGCATTTTAGAGGTGGCTGAAATGTTTAAAATCACCATGAAAGTGTTTTCTCAGTCTTTTCTTTTTGTTTTTATTTTGTTTCAAATCAGTGTAATTCTGAAGTGTTATGTTAGGTTGATAAGATATATCTGAATCTATTCTGACATTCAAAAGCATTTAAATACAAAAGTTTCCTGACTGTCATTTTAAGCTGATTTCCAGATAGCAATTGATGCACTTATGCACCAGTACAAAGGTATTGATACCTGCTTCTGTTATCTCCCAAACAGAGATTTGTAAACGGGTCTTCCAGCTTACTGCAGAAAACCTCAAATGAATTCAAAATACAGACTCTTAAATGGATTAATTAACCTCTCCACCCCATACTTTACAGGCACTACTGCAAATACCAGTAAAGCATCCTATTGATTTCAAGATTTCTGCTTTGCATTATAAATCCCTTCACTGGCTTTTTACACAATATCTGGAAGAATTACGAACACCATATTTCCCTTCCTGCTGTTTGAATACTGGCCCAGTAATGGCTTCTTTGATCTTTCTAAACCTTCTTTGAGCTGTGTAGTATTCTCTCTCATTCAAGACTTTATTCCCTACTATACATCAATGTCTCTTGCTAGCCTTAAAATCAAGTCTAAAATTTGATATGTAACATGTAGACTGCTGGCATTATTCAGCTCCACTAGCCAATGACTGAAACAGTATGATAATAACACAACATTTTTATTCCATGGCAGCAAGAGGCTTGACATATTTATTATTCATTTTGCATGACTTGTTTTATGTATGCATTTATTTATTTATTTTGCAGGATTTTGAGGCACTAGTCAGGAGTATTTTAATGAAAGTGTACCAGTTCTCAGACACAATGGCATGATGGACAGGAAAAGACAATATTTTTGAAGATTGAAATTTTAGACTTTTTCTTGACAGCTATTTCCTTAAACAAGGACATGTAATTAAAAAGGACACTTTACAAAAAATTAGGAAGGGTAAGGAATCAAACAGTTAAAATTTCTCATTTTTTTGGTGAGGAAAGAACGGTAGAAAAAAAACAAAATCAAAAATAATTGTTCACATTATTCAATCAGTGATCAGTAAATAAATCTTAACTCAAAAGACAGTAAATTTTTACCTTTAAAATCTAAACTAAATTATCATACGGTATCCCTGTACAAGGGAAAGTGTCACAGTTTGTGTCAGTAGATCAATATTCCTGACATCCTCAGAAAAACACCTTTGTTTATATTCAAACAATACCTTCTACAACTTCCAATTACACAAAAAGAAGCAGGTGGAACAACTTTAGTCACTTTTAGGGACTTTTTTTTTTTCATTTCACCTTCTTCTTTTCCAAAGATTTGCCTTTCCACATTCTGGTTTTTCTAGTACCAAATTCTATTTTTCTAGTACCAAATTCTAATTTTCCTAGAAAAGAACAGTGGTTTGGGGATTGGTTATTGGTTTTGGTTGGGTGGGTGGGTGGTTTTTGTTGTTTGTTTGATTTTTTGTGTTTGGCTTCAGATGGTGTTGGTTGTGGGTTTTTTTAAATTTGTTTTTAATTAATTTTCTACTCTTAATTTCAGATTAAGGTTTTGAAGAAGCTTTAGCAATACTTAGTGGCTGGACAATAAATCCTTTTTCTAATTAATGTTCAATGTCTTTTCATGTAATCCAGCTTGAAGGTACACCTCCATCATGGGACTAGACATGGGAATGGAATACTCCTGCATGTAATTGCAGAAGTACATTATCTCTTTTCTTCATTCCTATTTATCTGGTTTAGTTATGTTTTTAGTAAAAACAGGTTTGATAAAATATAGATAGAAAAACAATCGAGGGAAAATAAAGAACAGGATATTTACAGTTTAAATTAACAATGATTATAACTCTACAGATGAAGTTGATGCACTGATGCAAATAAAATAAGCAAGATGGTGCCTTCCCCTTATTGCCATGGTATGCTGTGAGAAACTGGACATGAGAACTGACAGAAGTTCTACTTTTTACCTGCAAGCAAAATTAAAAAAAAAAAAAAAAAAGAACCCTTCAGTGTATTCAAAATGGATCAGTTCTAGGAAAATGTGAAAATTTAATAGTGGTAATTTTTTTTTTTCCCAAACAGTATATCACAAAAGTGAGACAAAAAGGTAATATAAGGTAATAGGTAAAATAAGGATAATTAAAAAAAAAAAAAAAGGACTAATATCAAAGTTAAGTCACAGCAGTATATACCCAGATAATGTCTTTAGTTGTCAGTCATGCTTACTATATATAAAAAATAAATCACAGCAGTCTATATATATAAAAAAAAAAAAAAGATGGAAAAATCTCTACACACACACACAAAAATTAAGAATCCTCATGTCCATCTAGATACAATGCATCTGTGGATTTAAGTAGTACAATCAGAATTTACAGCCAGCAGAACAGAGTACATGACTTTATTCCCCAAATTGTAATTAATCAAGAACAAATGCATTTTTACAAAGGACCAGAAACTTACCATGAGAGCTTCACAGGGAAAAAGATCTCAATAAATTAAAGAAACTCATTTTTTCCCTCAGAGACAGGGCAGTAGACAGTAATATGTTTCATTGCTCTTTGGAAGATCTTTTCAAAGAGGATGAAGAATCTAAAGGTCATGTCATTGAAATAATGCAGTCCAGGGTAACTAGTGTCATCTGTACAATACAGTATCTAGTTGTTAAATAAGGTAAGAATGTTTTTTTTCAGTTTTTAAAGCTGACCTGCACATTAGAATGAACCAACCATCCACCTATCATTTTTTTCAATGCTAATTATAGCTGATGAAATATGAAAAACTTGCATGGAACTTACCATGCCAGCTTTAAAAGAATACACAGATACATCTACATTAACCAGCTAACAGTACAGAAATGATGCCTGTGTTAATGGGTTAGAAGCTCCTACATTTGCAATAAAGAAAATGGAGAGAAGTACCCCTATGAGCAGAAAAATATGCACAGTATATATTCATATACTTGGTATATATTAATCTCTCCTCACCAGCTTCCACTCAAAACCAGTTTTCCTATATTTTTTGGAGGACAGAAATGTACTGAAACAGAAAATAGCATAAGCAGCGTCCTGATTAGTTTTTGTGCAATACAGACGTGATTTGAACACTTGTCTATTTGTATAATATGTGAGTTCCAGGTCTCTCACATCCTAAAGCGGTCTGAATTTATCTGCTTTAGGGTATCTTCAAAACTGGACACTTCTGTAAAAACAGGAATGCAAGAGTAGCTGTAAAGAGAACAAGGAGAAAGAAACTTAAACTCCATGGCAAAAGAGTAGAAGACAAGTGCCTGTACATGCATAGATTACTGAAGTTACATGTGCAGGAATGTTTCAGACAGTCAGAGAACATTTCCAGGACTTCATCTGGGTTCCTATACTGTGGCACATCGTGTAATTTGAAGCAACGTAGGCTATCAGGCCATCCACACAGGGCAGGAAGTCATGACAGGGGACTCATGAGGATCTCATACCCTCCTGGAACAATTTCTCTTTGAGCTCTAGATTTACACTGATTACAACAGAAATGTGGACACCTCATTTACATGAAGTCACTGACATGCAGTAAACACTGACAAACAGTAGACCTCTACATTTAGACACCCAATGCACTGAGCTCTATTGGCATTTGGGATACGTAAAATGTCCAAGATTTTAAAGAACACTCCTGAAAGATACAGATCTCCTATACATTTTTTGTCAGGTCTGTTGGCCCAGTTAGGATATTTAGGCACTGTGGGCAGGTGAATGTAATTTCTTACTGTCAATCTAAATACCACCCTTAAAAAGTTTAATTACTTTGAGGGTGAAACAGTGTTAGAAAGTGAGCAGCTTGGGTCACTCTTGGAAACTCAGGAGGAGGTTTAGGCATGTAAGGCACTACCCCCTGGTATTCTGCTAGAAGAGGATGGAACAAGAGGATCAATGCTGATGGCCTCTGTCTTGTTAGTGTCCAGTTTCATTCTGACTTTCAGTAAGCTATTTGGGTCAGTCTTCTACAGCAGTGAATTTCACAAGTTAACTATATTTTGCTCAAAATAGTGTTTTCTTTCCTGCAGAAGTAAGATAGTGTTGTAGCTGGAATACAACACTTAAAGTGGAAAGAGGGCTCTATTTCAGGAACCTCCACAGACAGGTCATTTATTCAATTTCTGTATGAGTCTCTCTAGCAGTAATACAGGCATAGCAATGCTTACTTATTCCACAGAGTCACTTAATACACTTTCTGTAAAAAGACTTATTCATAGACTTATTTTAAATCCCAACTGGGAAATTCATGTGCTTAAAGTTAACAAAGTTACTCAAATCATCATAGAAAGACCCTCCATTCACCTTTTTAAAAATGTTATTTCACATACTCTAAAGGATTTTAGGAGTAGATTTTGCATTGCATATCATTATTGTATTATAAATTCAAATAGCATTTAAGAGAAAAATAGTACTGTTTGCTTTTCACTTTATTTTGAAAACTTAGTTTCACAGTACAGTGTTTGTTATATAGAAATAGTACTATTATCTTTCTGTACAGTGCTCCCTAAAGTATACTGTTATCCCCTACAGTGAAGGTCACGAAGGTTTGCAAATTCTCCAGCATAAAACGCGAAGTGTTAAGTTAGCATAAGGGTAAAAAAAAAAACAAGAAAAACCCATCTCATCGTTCATGGCCTCATAAAGTGGCATGAAAAGAGATAGAAAGAAATGGGGGACATGTTTTAAAAACGTTTGAAAAATATTTCTTATTCTTTCCTAGAATAGAAAATCATGTTGAAATAATTCACCATAAAGCCTCCAAAAATATTCTGTTTACATTATTACACTTTCCTTAGGCTGGATATGGTCATGTCCTTTAAAAATCTATCCATATATATCTGCCATATAACATTGTGTGTATGTAATAGCTTCTAAATAGCAAATAAACTTTTACTTATGGAATAGCAAATTTATACTTTCAATAACTTGTGCAGAGGCAAAAGCACAGCCACAAATATATACAGCTAAGCTAACAAGAGTTATATAAAATAGAAATATACTTGTGAAGTACCTTAAATAATCAAACCCAGAATTTAGTTATAATAGTTTGAAACAAATTTCAGAATTGTAGAAATTTAAGTTATATTTTGGCTGTCATGTACAGTGCTTTTAGACCATATTAATGGGAATATTAAATATTCAGGTGCTGTGCAAACATCTCATGGAGGCCTGGATTATTATCTGGTTGTTTGTAGTGCATTTATAGGGTTCTGAAAAGCTTTTACAAAGTTATGAGACAGGTATATCTTTTTTAGTGTGCTGGATAGGATTACCACACTCAGTCAATTTCAGAGAAGTTACATACACTAATATCTTCATATGACCTAAAGAACATGAATGTCCTTTGTCTATGCTTCTACATATTTTGGTATTCAATACTCTGGCAGGGAAATAAAGAATGGCTTAGAAATTAGAAAACTACAAGAAGCAAAAAAGACAAGAAATTATACAACACTGAAATATTACATTACTGTCAGTGACATTTCCATCTATTGTTAAGAAATAGTGAAGATGTTGGATACTATTGAGTGCTCTCAAAAGATGCAAAATAAACTGAGTAAAAGTAGAGGACCTTAGATAATGAATGTTGTCCAAATGGGATAAATTCTGTCTCTAACCAGACTTCCAAGGAACTGTCTGAGATGTGTGCTAAATTGTCTAATGATTTTGAAAAAAATGTGTAGAAAAGCTGGGTATTACTACTAAGTGAATTATTTGTGATATTATAGAGATTGATGTGCTTAGAATTCCATGAGTGCCAAATAAATGCTAAAAAATTTCAGTGGCAGAGAGATTTTAATGTTGTTAAAACCAAGAGAGAACAGAAAGAGAAACAAAACGGAATCACAGATCTGGTAGGTTCAACATCAATCATTTCCAAACCTTATCCAGAATAAATATTCTCCTCAATAGTGGTATGTAAAAGGATTAAAAATATTCCCCAAAACATGAATCCTGTGCTTCTATAAGAAAAGATTGGTAAAAAATGATTTAATTACTCAGTTGCATTGATTTATGGAATAGGTTAAATTTAACATTCTACTTCCAAAAGCTGTAGGAAAAACAAAGCAAAAAAATGGAGTGTTTTTCCAACTAGCTCATTACATATTGTTGTTATGTGTAAAAGAAGTTGTTTGTGTTATTTAGCCAACTGTCAGTGCTATATTGCTATCATTTAAAAGTTAACAAATGCTCTATAATGTAAACTGGGCACAACGTTCTCATCAGCCCACAAGCCAGCTGCATTTTCTATCCTTAGGTTTTTAGTAGCTGTGGAGCACTGAAAAATCGTGACAATATTTATTCTCCTTTCTGTTAACAAACTCTATCAATTTCCAGAGGGACCAAACCTAGACTTAATATTTTTTTAATGTTCTGTTTTCAATGTTGAAAGATACAAACATATATTTGTACATATGTTTTAAATATAGTCATCCCTGATCAATGTAAGAAATCATTCCAATCCTATTGAGAGCTGTCACTAGCAGCAGAAGTGACCTGAAATTCCAGCTGAAGGCCAACTTAACTTTTTGTTTGTCACCTCAGTATGAATAACTGGACAGCACTAATATAAGAGGGAGCAGAACACAAAGACAACTGGTGTGTTGCTAGCCTATAAATGGGAGAAGCCTTGGTGATGTACAACTGAAAAAAATCTGCTTGTCTTGAAGTCTTTGAATGCTTTGGTAAGGCTCATGTCATTTATAGTGTATGAAATGATTTCATTACTTATTATGTGCAAAAAATAAAATGTTAAAAATAAATATGTTATTTTATCTTTTTTTTTCTTTACTTGGCTTATAGATAGAGCAGTATCTGCAAGGTTAAAGCATGCTATTTTTATTTATCTTGACAGACTTAGAACCCAATATAATAAATGGGACACTTTGAAGTATGAGTTAGCACATGTAGATGTGCACTTGGTGGTATCTTACTCTCATAAATTATACAATAATTTGGGGGGAATGAAATATTCATTTATGATAATGATGATGAAATACATTACTATAGTCTAAAATGACTCCCCCTCAAGAGATAAATTATGAACTTTTATGGAACTCTGATGCTGATATGTTAAAGAACTGATACTTGCCAGAATTTTAATATAATATACTTAGCAAATAAACTTCCAGAGCCCTAAGGCTGTATATGTGCACGGTCATTTAGCCTCTGTGAACCCTGATGACTTCTCTGGAGCTCTACCTAGGCAGCAAACATCATAGCACTAAATTATCTTGCTTTTTTCCTCAAAAACAACTGTTAGTGTTATATTCCAAATTACATATTATACTATAAGCAATATAGATTAATTTTTAGATTTAAAGAAAAAAAAAATAAAAGAAAGCTAAGACCTTATGGATGGAATGCAATGCACATCCATTTGGGATGTATTTGAAATCATTATAGGAATTTGGCAGTAATGCATTTAAATGATATTATGGTATAAATGAAAATAGTAATTAAATAATATTTATGCATTTCTATATGCATTTTCATTTTGAGTAGATATTCCTCATAAACTGCACTGGATTTTTGCTTATCTAAGTCTAACTGTTAAAATGTGCAATTATGAAAAGAAAGGGACGCACCTTTTATAGATATATACTACTAATTTAACTTAAACCTGGCTAAAAGGCGGGGGGGGGGCAAACAATACAAAAATCAATCAATTTCCCTTATTTCTTCCTGACTAAACAGAAAAATTACTAGTGCTGCAGCAAGCATATGCAACAGCTAATATCAAGATGAGAGTCAGCATAACAATATCCTATTAATGGCTGAAACAGATAAGGGTTAGTAGAGAAATACTTCTATTTTCACATTCTAGAGTATACATGGTACTTTTATGTAATAAAACTAGGAAGAAACCAAAAAATAAATAATTTTCAGGCTAAGCACCAGATTCTGTTATTAATAGAAAGTCATTAAGTAATATTTGTAGTTTAGAAACTAGAACCTTAAAAATATTGAATTGAGCTTTTATCTAGATAGGCTCCAGTTTTCTGTAAATATAAGTAAGTTGTTCATAGTGTAATATCTCATACAAGGTCCACAAGGTTCATTATTTGTTATAACCTGCTAAATAAAGTGTTGTAAAACTTATTTAAACCCACATTCACATGATAGACTGCTGTAATGATCCATGGCAACATATATGCATCCCTCACAGTGATCTTTTGAACAATCCTAATTTATCATGGGGAACAGAATGTGCAACTTCCTGCTTCAGAAAATATAGACCATTAATATTCTAGTGTCCATGGTCTTAGAAGACTGAGCACTAACACATCATCATAGAAAACACTTAAATTTTTTTTCTCTGTCAATAACACATTAAAACCTCTGAAATAAAGCTTTTTGAACTGCTATTATTTATTGGCTATAAAAACTGTGTACTAGCAAATGTGTAAATCTATGTGATGGATAAGAAGGATAAAAAGTGAACTATTAAAACATGTTTGGATGCACATTCTAACCTTCTCTATTTATCTTGATCTAAGATGTCCATTAGGAGTTGAAGCACTCCTAGAAGTTCCATTTTGTTATTGACTCTGTATGTGAGTTACTTTATCCAGTTAGTATTTCCAGTCTCATCTATTCAAATAAAGTTAAAATCACTAAAATTGTAGGGCTTTGGAAGAGAGGTAATATTAGAAAATGTATTTTTAATGCTATAAGGTTTCATTCTAACTCACACAAATGTTCCTGCAATAGCAATATTTCTTTTTTGCATCAAGGTTGCTAACTACAACTTATGCCTAGCAAATAGTTATGCATGATAGTAACTTTATCCTATTGATTTTCATGAAGAATAAACGGGAATGAAGTTATCCAGAATGACAATGACTATCCCTTTCTGTCTTATATTATCAGTTCCCTTAAGCTAATTTTCATTAAAATATATTTCTTTAGAACACTAAAATAAAAGTTGCTAAATACAATCTCAAAAATGGCTTAAAATCATTATTGCTCTTCATGCAAGATAAAAAACACCTACTACCTGAAGATAAAGGTAATGTGTAAACTATGACAGCCTAACTAAGAACATTTCAAGACAGAACGCATCCTTGATGGCAGCATCCAGACAAAATAACACAATGGCTTGTCTGTATGCAACCTTACTACTTAGTGTGACTTCTCTGGTACACCAAGAGAATTTTACTGCTTCTTTATCAAGGTCTACTACCCCATCTCACCTCCTAGCCCCAGCCACTTGTTTCTGATGCAACTCCAGTGATGGTATTTTTTTCTACAGGACAATGTGGAAAGAATGTGAAGTGGAACTCAGTCTGAGATTAGAAGCAGTGTGAATACCTGGGAAATGTTCCTCTATTTTATATTTTTAAATCCTTCATTAGACTAAAGGATCAGTTTGCAAAACCCATTTATTCTCTTATTTCTATCCTTTGCTCAACAGTTTACTGTACATTCTTACATACCCAGCTATTTCTATTCCTACTGTTCATTTAAATGTTAGAAAGACAGATTCATTTCAACTGCAGAAGCTGTTCAAGTACCGTAAATTACCTGACTTAATGCAAAGAAATTCAGAGCTTAGAATGAAGCTCATCATGCTATGCATGCATGACCCCACTTCAAGTATTAAACAGGTATCAAAACAATGACCATTCTTTGTTGCAGTGTTGAGGTTTAACTAGATGAGATGTGGAGCCCAATTCTGATCCCATTAAATTCAGTGGGATTTCATTCTTAGGAGGATTTGAATATAATTATCATTGCTTTCATTTTCCATAAAACTTGCCTACTTTTTTCTTCAGTCCCTTCTTATGGCTATATCTGTTTCAAACCTATTTCAAAGGTTATGTCAGAGCAACGAATTTAAAGAATTAAAGAAAAAATAGAGAAAGGTCCTGTTCTTGCTCATTTCAGTATTCTTCAAAGTGACATGACTAAATATCTCAGAAGGGATTTCTGGGATATGCTTGGACATGAATTAGCATTGTACATTGCTAATAGAACCTGAAATATAGAAGACTCTTGAGAACCAGGGGACTTAGACCTAGACCTGCCAAAATTAGGTCTCTCATTTAAAAATTCTGCTTGTGTGTGCTGCAGTTACAGGAAAGACTTCATTATATAGTAGAAACAGAGAAAAGTACCAAGTTTGACAAGCTTATTAAAACTCTTAAATATCTTGTTTAAATAATCATTCACTAAAGAAACTTGCCAATTTATAAAATAACTTATTTCTTGAAAGTCAGAATATAAATACTGTGAAAAGTACTACAACTGTGGGTTTAGCTTATAGGCTAATTGGTGTTTCTTGACAGTGATCAAGACATATATCTCTTGGCTAATTCCTTTCTCCTACATAATTTTAAAGACTAAAATTTCTAAATCCTTCCCCCTGATTTCAATGGTACATGCATATCCTTCAGAAATATGGCAATAATATCTATCACTGTCTTTGGTGAGGTCCTGATCTTGTAAATATTTACTGTAAGCAGAATGCTGAATGCTCTCACAGTCCCAGTGAAATCATTCCTGTTCTGCGTGAATACAAATTGAGGTTAGTTGAAAGACAGGGGCACAAGAAAATGGTGCATTGGTAAATGTAGTGGTACCAGTGCTTGCAAAGTGCAGTGGCAAAAGGTCATACTGCTTCTGGTGTGCATGTGATACCTCGTGATATTTCTTAGGAATTGATTGTGTTCATATTATAATATAATGATACTATAATATAAATAAATATTGCAGGTATAGTATTTTTTTTCATTCCTTTAATGATTTAGTCATCCCATTCAGTGTCCATCCTTCGTACTTGATGTTGATCTTTAACTTGAAATAGTCCATATCCCATTGTACATTCTTTACATTGAATATCTTTACATTGAAAACTAACTTGTGCATTTTAATTTAAAACCACAATTAAGTCTCATGAATTCTCTTTCCCAAAGTGAAGCCAAAGTCAGTGTGTTGTGAAGAAGCTTTTATTCACAGTAATGAAACAGCTATTTTGGGGATATGGAAACAACAACAAACAACCATAAAACCTCCAAATCCCACAATTGTAAACTGACAGAAAGATCACGTCCTGTGAACTGTTAACCGGTGACAATCTGCTCCTAAGGCACTCTTATATAAATGCATCTATTTGTGATTCAGAGATTTTAAGGCATGCTAAATTTATCACATCTTTTTGAAAGATGAGCCAATGGTTAACTGCCTTCAAAATTAAAACATTTTATTGTGCTGATGAATTGATTTTACCTGTGGCAGTACTGCACCTGGTTACACAGGTCAAGACATAGGAAAGATTTTGCATCTACACTAATTCATTACCTGTTCGTCTTGGAGCAGTTACAAAAAGTTGGCCTTTGGCTTTATTACTCATGCTTTAGAAGACACTAGTTTGTGCACCAGATTTCTTAGCATATCCAAATGAATGACAAACCCTTCCAGTTATTTATTATTCATGAATTGTAATAAATAATGTTAATCACAATGCACTTATTAATTAAGCCCCCTTTTCAATCCGAGACAAAGGAAGGAAGGCTGATTGAAAGCGGCTGTTGAAGATTTCTCTTTTCTGTGGTCATTTCTGTAGCTCTGATCTATTTTCAATAAAACCAAAAATCGAAAACATTTAACTAAATGGAGTTGTATCCTGCAGCAATAATCAATATAGAAATATTTTTCTTCAAATAATATCATTTTACTGATCTGAAAAAAAAAATAGTTGCAAAAGGTGAAAAAGAACTCGGACACTAATGAACTATAGAACTGTGAGCAGTTGGAATATATTCTTAAAGCACTCTAATATTACTCTGACTCCTTGAGTATTACATATGGTTGGAGGAAGGCTCTTCTATTAGTCAAAGTTTATTGTTAGAAGATTGTTAATGATCTTTCTCTACTCCATTTGGTGTTTTGGAATTCAAAATTTAAAACCATTTAGTGCAAGAGCTACATCCTTCAAAAATCCGAAGGTCTAGGTCCAGATTGGGTTCTTGAAACAGGCACTACGGCCCAAAAAGCTAAGGATGTGCGAGAAAAACCTTTGGTATAAATGATATGAAATTCAAATGTATCAGTTAGATAAGCTCTAGTGCTGCAAGGAAAAGCTGAGAGAACTGGATTCGTTCATTCTTGAGAAAAGAAGACTAGGAGAAATCTCATTGTTTTCAACTATTTAATGGTACAGTATACTAAAAAGCAGAGATTCACAGAGATTAATAGTAGTAGGGTAGGAGGCAGCAGGCACAAAATGCAACAAGGGTAATTCTGATTACTTATTAAGGGTTGTTTGTTTAGTTGGTTGTTGTTTTTTTTTTGTTTTTTTTTTTCCCTGCCCACAATGAGGATAGTCCTACACTGAAACAGATTGGAATCTCCTTTCTTGGAGATATTCACTGGACAAGGCATGAGTAATCTGACTTAAATTGCTCTTGCTTTGAGCAGTGGTCTGGAGCAGATGACATCCAGAGGTCCCCTCCAACCTGTATCATACTAGTATGATAGAGGGAGTGAACAACCCTTTCTAACCACAGTGCATTTGGTGTGCTCCTGGAATGCACTTTCATGTTTAGTTTTGTCTGAAAGCAATCCTGTTCATGCATTTTGGACTGCTCCATTGTGTGAACCAATTGAGAAAAAACCAGAAATAACTGGAATATTCATTTCAGTGACATACACCTGATTTTGATTAAAACATCAGTGTTGCTGCATCCTGCATGAACCTTGACAAGGAAGTTGGACAGATCCAAAAGTATCACGTAACCAGATCACAGGCTGGGGCACTTACACATTTTAAATATGTTAATCAGGGTATAATTAATATTAGTTTATCTTGAACCTATATGTGAGTGTACTAGCATAGTGTAACTAACAACAGAGCATATGTACTTTGCAATACCTATGATGGAAGAGTCAGATACAACATATAAACATTTGACAGAAGCATGTGAGTTATTTGACTGCTAAAAGGATAAAGAAAGATGTATGTGGTCAAATGAAAGAGACTGCCAAGTGTTAAAATGTTCCCTCCCAAGTGTTAAAACATTGTCAAAGGATAAGATGAGTACAAAGGACTGAGAATGAGCAGAACATCCTTCCAAATACATTAAGCTGTTGACTGACAAAACCACAAACAGGGTAAGTAGCATCAGGAATAGATGAGCTCGCCCTTTATTTTTTGGCAGGGTTGGGAGGGGGAATAGTATAAAACCAACAGGCATAAGGAAGGAAAAGCACAGAAGAAAGAAGAGAAGGCCAGTTCAGTTTTTGCTTCTCTCATCAATCAGTTCTCAAGTCTGATCACCCTGATCTTGGTGACCAAGGACCACCAAGGACTGCCATCATCAACATCAACTATCCAACATCACCTCTATGGCATTTGGTGCTCATAGGTAATCCGAGATGTTACAGACTAATAATTTCCTCTGCATAGTAGTAATTATTAATGACATAAGAATTATTTATTAGCACGAAGTGTGCTGTTAGTGAATGAGTTTAGTAAAGTTCTGTTTAGTAAAGTTTAAAACTGACCTGACTTGTCAATCTTCTGAAGATTCTCGTCACGATGACTTCTAGTTCTTTCATTTGCGTAACACAGAGATATGTATTCAGTTACAACAATCAGTAGAATAGAATGTTATCTTTTATTTAGTTTTTCTAGAGTTTTTCATTTCTCAGGAAACATACAAGTACAATGGGCTACAGCAGCAACGTCT
Source organism: Tringa tobata (assembly GCA_033628505.1). Taxonomy (NCBI): domain Eukaryota; kingdom Metazoa; phylum Chordata; class Aves; order Charadriiformes; family Scolopacidae; genus Tringa; species Tringa tobata. The sequence goes on from JAHREE010000279.1 coordinate 33,210,353, forward strand.
ACTACCTGCTATTTGAAATAAGAAGTCAGAGAAAAAATTTATGATCTTTTAGCCTTCCTACCTAATTAGTATCGCTTTTGCCCAAGCCCATAATATATCCCTAGTTTGCACCTGTGTACCATGGAACACATGAATACCACTACATTTAATAAAAACTAATTTGCTACTGGAATTTTATCCCACTGTGTGCACTTTTGGTATGGCTCAGAAATTCCTAACCTCTTATAAAAAGCTATTAGATTTTCATTAAATACCACTGATTTTAGCCTAATAAACTGTGTGCGTTTGTCCCTACAATGGTTTTATCCATTTCATACATTTTTACATACATACATTTCAAACATACAAATGATTTCATACATTTTTATTCTAGTCCATACATCAGAACAGAAAGTGTTTCAGAAGCTGCACATAAAACATGGGCATGCTTTGCAGTCTTTACACAACTGTACAGTTCAGTTCAGACATAAGAAAAAAAAGAAGATACGTAACTTGCAGACAGCTAAATGACCTAAACATTTATGAATTGATTTCAGACATAAAACTAGGTGTTCCCTTCAGTGAAACTAAAAAGTTTGATCTTTAAATCAGTGTCATCAGTGCACAAACTCTAACTTAATCATTTAGTGTTTGGTTTTCCATGGAGACAAGCATGTTGAAGGCAAAAAAAAAAAAAAGAAAGAAAAAAAAAGCCAGAGAAAAAGAACAAAACTAAGCACTAAAAATTAGCTAAAAATAAATTTCTTCTGGGATCATGGATTATATCCAATGAACTTCAAAACCTGCAATATAATTTAAACTTTAAAAATTTTCAGGAATGCTTTGGGCGTGATCTGTACCTTTAGATTTAATCACAGTAAATCGTTGAATATACAGTAATAAACTTCTGTAACTAAACGTGTTTTGTTGTGTCTCAGCATCCTCAGAATCCTCAGCATTCCATCAATTTAACCGAGGGCAGTCACCACATACAGAAAGGAAGCAAGATGACAGAAGGGAGAGCCCTACTCTCTGGTTGGGAGAGTCCCTTGGGAGATAATCCTGCAGGGCAAAGGGGTCCAGGAAGGCTGGACGCTCTTCAAGAAGGAAATTCTAAAGGCCCAGGAGCAAGCTGTCCCCATGAGGCACAAAATTAAAGGGCAGGGAAAATGGCCAGCCTGGTTGAACAAAGAACTTTTGATGGCTCTTAGGGAAAAAAAGGAGGGTTTACCACCTTTGGATGAAGGGACAGGCAACTCAGGAGGAGTACAGAGGTCTTGTTAGGTTATACAGAGAAAAAATTAGGAAGGCAAAAGTCCAGCTGGAACTCAACCTGGCCATTAATGTAAGGGGCAACAAAAAAAGTTTTTATAAATACATCAACAAAAAGAGAACCAGGGAGAATCTCCATCCCTTACTGGATGCGGGGACAAACATTGCAACCAAGGACAAGGAAAAGGCTGAGACACTTAATGCCTTATTTGCCTCTGTCTACAATAGTCAGACCAGCTACCCCCAGGGTGTTCAGCCTCCTGGGCTGGAAGATAAGGATGGAGAGCAGAAGAACCCCCCCATAATCCAGGAGGAAGTAGTTACTGATTTGCTTATGCACCTGGACATGCATAAGTCTATGGGGCCAGATGGGAGTCACCGAAGGGTAGTCAGGGAGCTGGCAGGAGAGCTCACCAACCCTCTCTCCATTATCTACCAACAATCCTGGTCAACAGGAGAGGTACCAGACGACTGGAGGGTGGCCAATGTGACGCCCATCTACAAGAAGGGCCAGAAGGAGGATCTGGGAAACTATAGGCCTATCAGCCTGACCTCGGTACCGGGAAAGATCATGGAGATGATCGTCTTGAGTGAGCTCTCACAGCAAGTGCAGGGCAGCCAAGGGACCAGGGCCAGCCAGCATGGGTTTATGAAAGGAAGGTCCTGCTTAACCAACTTGATCTTGTTCTATGACCATGTGACCCACCTTCTCAATGTGGGGAAGGCTGTGGATGTTGTTGACCTGGACTTTGGTAAGGCCAACACCATCCCCCACGGTGTTCTCCTGGAGAAGCTGGTGAATCATGGAATAGACAAGTGTACTCTTCACTGGATAAAAAACTGGCTGGATGCCTGTGCCGAGAGAGTTGTGATTAATGGGGTGAAATCCTGTTGGTGTCCCTTGGGGCTTGGTTCTGGGGCTAGTCTTGTTTAATATTGTTATTGATGATCTAGACAAGGGGATTGAGTGTGCCCTCAGTAAGTTTGCAGATGACACCAAACTTGGTGGGAGTGTTGATCTGCTTGAGGGTCAGAAGGCTCTACAGAGCGATCTGGGCAGATTGGATCAATGGGCCAAGGCCAATGGAATGAGGTTTAAGAAGGCCAAGTGCCAGGTCCTGCATTTCAGTCACAAGAACCCCAGGCAATGCTACAAGCTTGGGGAAGAGTGGCTGGAAAGTTGCCCAGCAGAAAAGGGCCTGGGGGTGTTGGTGGACAGCTGGCTTAATATGAGCCAGCAGTGTGCCCAGGTGGCCAAGAAGGCCAACAGCATCCTGGCCTGTATCAGGAATAGCGTGGCCAGCAGGAGTAGGGAAGTGATCATGCCTCTGTACTCAGCACTGGTAAGGCCTCACCTTGAGTACTGTGTTCATTTCTGGGCCCCTCACCACATGAAGGACATTGAGCTGCTGGAGCATGTCCAGAGGAGAGCCACCAAGCTGGTGAGGGGTCTAGAGAACAAGTCATATGAGGAAAGTCTGAGGAAACTGGACATGTTTAGTTTGGAGAAGAGGAGGCTGAGGGGGGACCTCATTGCCCTCTACAACTACCTGAAAGGAGGTTGGAGAGAGGTGGGTGTTGGCCTCTTCTCCCAAGTGAATAATGACAGGACCGGAGGAAATGGTCTGAAGTTGCGGCGGGGGAGGAATAGTTTAGACATTAGGAAGAATGACTTTACTGAGAGAGTGGTGAGGCACTGGAACAGCCTTCCCAGGGAGGTGGTGGAGTCGCCATCCCTGGAGGTATTTAAGAAACATGAAGACATGGGGCATGCTTCAGGGCATGCTCTAATGCCCGAGATTGTTGGGTTTTGTCTTGTCTGTGGGTGTGTGTGTGGGGGTGTGTGTGTTGGTTTGGGTGTTTTGCTGTTTTGGGTTTTTTTTTGTGGTTGGACTCGATGATCTTAAAGGTCCCTTCCATGAGGGGACCATGAATAATCTGTAATTCTGTGATAGGGGGCAAATATTACCTTTTATTTCACATATGGGATTTTTTCTAGGTGTTCTATTTATTTTTTTCTGAGAACTTCTGTTCTAGAGTTAGGGGGGGTTTATATCTTACCAACTGTGTGCAGCAACTGAGTGAAGAGCTTTATATGTTTGTATGTGTGACAAAAAGATGGGGAAAATGGAAAAAATAGAGTAAAGGGAGTATAGTACTTCACCTCCATCTCATTCTTTAATTTATTGAGCATTCATATAATATTTCAAACACCTGCCAACTATTTTTTGTTAATGTCATTATTATATAACCC
>JAHREE010000279.1:33222950-33248370 GCA_033628505.1 Tringa tobata
TTTTTTTTTTCTGCTGAAAAATGTAGCTTTTACAAAATTAAAACTAACTTTTCTGAATACATATAGACTTATTTATACCAGGAAAAACAAATGTCTCCCCTTCCGCACCCCCCCCAAAAAAATCCAAACCACCCAACCTCTGGAATTTTTGTGTATGTGCATTATTTTTCCTTTTTTATTTTCAAGAATATTCTAATATTCAAGATCAAGAGAAAGTCTTTCCTTTGATGTAAAAAGAAAAAAAAATGAAAATAGAAAAAAAAATTACCTAAAGCATTTTTCTCTAGTCTTTTCACTGAAATTTTGATTAATTTTTGCTTTGAATTTTCTTGAAATACTTTTTTATGTGCAACAAATAAATTTTTTAAAAAATCAGTTCTTCACTCAGCTTTGAGGCTGATTTTGCTGCAGGCGGTGATAGGTAGCCAAGCTCCTGACTTCCTACTTCCCCAAATAAGCTTCTGACTGTTGTCATAGTTACAGAGATATTTGCACGTGAAACTTCCTCATCTCTCTGAATGAAACCTCTCAAGCAGCAGGTCTCCTCCCTTACTTTTCTCACACAGAAAGATGAATCTTTTTTAAAAAAAATTCCGACATGCTGACCAGTTATTTTTGACTACACTGGTTGTATTCAAATTTTTTTTCTCTTAGCAACTTGTCAGTGTTGCATTTAAACTGACACTCTTTACTAATGTAGCAATTTTATCCCTTTTATCCTTTTCTCTACGGATGAAAAAAAAAAAAAAAAGAAAAGGAGGAGGTTTGTATAAAAAGTTTAATCTGTCCACTGCCTCCTTAAAGATGTCCCCTTGTCAACACCACGGCAGTCCAGCACAATTTAGTATGGTTGACACAACAAGTTTATTTTGCTGCTCCAGACTACAGGTCTCTCTAGTGGAGTGGTTGGTGAACAGCTCCACTCACGTAGTTTGCTTTACCTTTTCTTCCCTTGCTTCTCTTTCTATAGCAACAATCTATCTGAATTTTAATCTTTCTCTATGGACCTTAATTTTGTTGATATTACGGCCTCTGAGAGTCCCCTGTGAGCTAGCACCTCTTTTGTTATCTCTGGAAATTCTTTGCTCAAAGTGACTTCCTAATCCTTGTCTTCCACATCTTTTGTCTTAAAATTTACTGGAAAGCTCCTCTCAGGAGAAGGATCTGGGGGTCCTGGTGGATAGCAAACTATGAGCCAGCAATGTGCCCTTGTGGCCAAGAGCACTAATGGGGTCCTGGGCTGCACAGGGAAGAGAGTGGCCAGCAGGTCGAGGGAGGTCATTCTTCCCCTCTACTCTGCACTGGTGAGGCCACAACTGGAATACTGCATCCATTTCTGGGCTCCCCAGTTCAAGAGGGACAGGGAGCTACTGGAAAGAGTCCAGCGAAGGGCAACAAAGATGATTCAAGGATTGGAGCATCTCCCTTATGAAGAAAGGCTGAGAGAGCTGGGGCTCTTTAGTCTGGAGAAGAGAAGACTGAGGGGAGACTTAATTAATGCTTCTAAGTATCTAAAGGGCGGTTTGAGGGACGATGGAGCTAGACTTTTTTCAGTGGTACCCAGTGACAGGACAAGGGGCAACGGGTACAGGATGGAACATAGGAAGTTCCATTCAAATATGAGGAAGAACTTCTTTACGGTGAGGGTGACAGCCCTGGAACAGGCTGCCCAGGGGGGTTGTGGAGTCCCCTTTTTTGGAGATCTTCAAGACTCGCCTTGATGCAGTCTTGAGTAATGTGCTCTAGGCAATCCTGCTTTAACAGGACAGTTGGACTAGATTATCTCTAGAAGGTCCCTTCCAACTCCAACAATTCCGTGATTCTTTTATAATTTTACTTTCAGTGAGAGCTATGTTTCAGTTATATCAGTAGAAAAATCCCAGTTTATGAACACGTTTAGAGCAACAGAGTTCTTGATAACCTTTGAAGTGCTGACATGTTTCTTAGGGTTTATCTTCAGTAATCTCGTAGTAGCTGTAAGAGACAGGAAGAGTAGTAGGGGTGAAATGCAGTTCCAGGTTGTAGCCAGTTGTATGTTTCTATTTGCAATGTATGTATTTGCTCAGCTATCTAAATATGGCATACCCCATATGGCCTTTGGCAGTCACTCCTCAAGTGTGTCTCCTGAAGGACTTGAGTCATAGCTGTCAGACACATGAAAAAGACTTGGATATTTTAGCGAGTCCAAAAGGGCACTAAATATCTAATTTTCGTTAGGAAATCATGCCCAGTATATTATGCAAGGGGCAAAATATACATGTCCAAAAAATGCCATTTCACATACACCTTGGCATTACTGCAGCCCTGCGTTTTCTGTATCAAGTCTTGTCCAATAATTCTTCAAACTTGTGTTGTAAGCATAAATATGAGAAAGGTTAAAATATTAGATCCTGTTTAAGCTCAGTTATATTAAATGCTGACTTTCCGTCCCTGGGGCTGGTGCCTACAATAATTGTTATTCTTAGTTCCTAGTCATACTTCTGAGAGATCTGAATGCTGGTAGCTTATTAATATATGTAATCAGTTTTCTTTATATTAATTTTTAGTATCTCTGGTGAGAAAAAGCTTTATAAACTCTTAAGGTTAAGTTGTCTCTTACCAATGAAAACTTAATCACTATGAAACCAAAACTTGTATGACTAGCTGTGTCATACAGCTAGCATTCACAGGGTTTGTGATAATGAAAGCATTAATATTTTTCAGCTTAAAGATGTATTGTTTGATTTCTAACATAGACAACTCTCATCAAAGTAATTTCTATCTTTCTGTCCCTAAACACAAACACCATTTATAAAGCCATACATGTAGGAAGTTGTCAAGTATTTCCTTGTGAACGATCATCCTTTCAATACATTTCCATTGCAGGATTCAGTTACAAAAGGAGTTGTTTTGGTGATGTGAATCTCCAAACCTATCTTTATTTTAATTCATTTTAGCTTAAATTTCTTTTGTCTTCTTATTCTCTTTTCCCTGTATATGTGGTTTCTTTCAGTGATTCAGTGACCTGGCAGGGTGTTGTCAAGAGCATGGTTCAAATTAGCTCAGTTTTGCATTCTGTGCCTCTATAAAGCAAATCCAAGTTTTGAATCTGTGAAAGCTCTCTTTTGTTCCCCTTACATGAACTGAGGAAAACTGAGGAAAATTATTTGCCATTACATATACCTGAACATTTCTGTTGTATTTTTCCAGCTGTCCAAAATTTCTTCACACAGTTTTGGCCTTCAAGAAATTCCCAAAGCTGGTCGCTTGCCCAGCTGTACATTACCATTACTATGTCCTTTCCTGATAGAGAGTACTCGTACACTGATGGAACATAATGTTCTATAACATGACATAAAGCAGTAATAGCATGTAATATAATCCTTGTTATATTTTTAATAATGGGATAAAACTAAATTACAGCATTTGATATTGCTGACTTAATTTCAGACACTCATCTTTTACAGGAAACCTAATCTATGCCACAAGTGGTCATTGAGGATCATCAGCAGTGCAGCTAAAATATAGAAAATAGAGTTCAATTACATCTTACCATTAAAACTGAATTTAAGGACAGTAAGCTCATTTGCACAGAATATTGTTATTTTTCACCTTGCAAGTTTAAATATGCATGCACAGTCTTTGATAGTTTCTCCCATGGCAAACAATACTTGCGTACAATTTACCCTTGAGAATCTCATCAGCCTTTAAATTATTTTTGTACATTTTCTGAATGTTATAGTATTGTTTAAAAAGCAATTTTAGATATCACAGAATTAAAAATAACAACACAAGACTTTATATTTGTTTTCCTCCCTGCACACTCCTCATTTGTTATTATTTGTTTGTTTATTGTGTTACAGAAATTTATTCAGACTCCAATAATGAATGGGATCTATTGTGCAAACACTGTAGAAATACATAGTTAGGAACAGCCACTACTTAAAAGATTTAACTATAGTAAAGATGAAATAACTGTGCCAGCAGTTATTAGTGTTTTTTGATATGTCTCCATAAGACCCTGTCACTTGAGGTTTTTAAGTTCTTTATTGTTTCGCTTGGCCTGAAATCTTGCATGCTGATCTTTATGTTAAAAATTTATCTTTTCTCGAAATCTTCCTTACAGGTAGCTCTAGATCTAACATGGAAGAGGAAAAGGAAAATTAGACATTCTGGCATAAAAAGAAAAGAAAAAATACAGAAATCTTTGACACTTTGAAATCTCTAAGCCTTGGAATGAAAACTTGAATTCTTCTTTGGAAAATCTACTTCAATTTCTTATTGCTGTAAATGTTGACAACAATGGCCTCTTCAGTAGCGAAAGACTATCTTTCAGAGTGTGTTTCCAAACTTCATGCTAGTTTCGCTTGTTGGATTTGATTTCTGTGAACACTATAAGGCATCTTTTCCTGATGCTTTTTTTTTTCTGTTGTTAGTAATTGCGGGGTTGCATTTGAGAACAGAGTTTACTAGTAATTCAAATGTTAATAGATTATCTAAGTATGGCAGCTTTTTTTTTTTTTTTTTCTTTATGAAGCAGAAATGAATCTAGCAAGAGAGAATGATCCATAGGAAATTATATGTATTGAAGATATATTAAAAGAATTTTGAAATTCTTTATCGGGGCTTAGAAGTTCTTGATCAGTGTTTCTCAACTTCAAATAACATCACACAAAGATACTCAGGCATATGAAGGGTTTTTCTTATACTTGAACAGTTTTCAAAAAGTTATTACAGATCCAAAAATTACAAAAAGCAAAAAAGTGAGGGGGTTTTAGATACTGTGTTATTTTGATTGTGAATTCTATTCAAGAAGTCATATAGAAGATACTTATAAGAAACTATTTCCTGTACCCCTGTTACATCTCACATATTCCTGAAAACTCTTTAATTACCATTTACCATCTTGGTATCTCTNTTTTTTTTTCTGTTGTTAGTAATTGCGGGGTTGCATTTGAGAACAGAGTTTACTAGTAATTCAAATGTTAATAGATTATCTAAGTATGGCAGCTTTTTTTTTTTTTTCTTTATGAAGCAGAAATGAATCTAGCAAGAGAGAATGATCCATAGGAAATGATATGTATTGAAGATATATTAAAAGAATTTTGAAATTCTTTATCAGGGGCTTAGAAGTTCTTGATCAGTGTTTCTCAACTTCAAATAACATCACACAAAGATACTCAGGCATATGAAGGGTTTTTCTTATACTTGAACAGTTTTCAAAAAGTTATTACAGATCCAAAAATTACAAAAAGCAAAAAAGTGAGGGGGTTATACATACTGGTTTTAGATACTGTGTTATTTTGATTGTGAATTCTATTCAAGAAGTCATATAGAAGATACTTATAAGAAACTATTTCCTGTACCCCTGTTACATCTCACATATTCCTAAAAACTCTTTAATTACCATTTACCATCTTAGTATCTCTCTTATTTGCAGATATACTGATATCTCTTTTCTGCTTCAGGAAACTGAATTGTTTCAGTGGATTCTAGTTTTTCCATAATTAACCCTTACTTTTCTTACCCTGAGTTCTTTCCTTCTACTGTTTGCCCTTGATGGGATGTCATTGGAAGCCAATGGGATTCAATTCTAAAAATACAGCTAATTGCAGCAAGGCATGGCTTGCAATAGAAGTTATTTTCTTCTGTTGTCTTTTCTTACTTCTCTCTCCTCTCTTCTCTCCTTTTTTCCTTATTGTTTCTCCTTTTTTTTTTCTGTTTTGCCTAGCCTTGCCTTGCCTCCCCTTGCCTCTCCTTTGCCTCTGCTCTCCCTTTACAATTTAGCTTAAAATGAGTAAAAGGCTAAGAAAGCAACCACATAATTTAAATTCAAATTTGTTATTTCCTTCTGACAATTTTCTCTCAATTCAAAAGCATCTCATACAAGGAATATCAGGTCTTACAGGTGTATTCACTTTTTATCACTGCTGAATCAGAGTGAGCTATATTTCAGTCATCACATATGGAAAAGCAAGATAGCAAGCTTCTAACAGAGAAAAGCACAGTGTTTGCTTGTTCCAGAAAAATGGAGGTAACACCAATTAAGAGCTGATATAGTGGACAGAGCACAGAATCCAGCATAGATGACAGTTCTTTTTCATGATACCTATCAGCTATCTGAAAGCCCTAGGCAAACACAATATGTTTACATTTCTGTTTTCTTTTGAACTTGGGCAGATTATTTAATTTCAATGTTTAGGGTAATTGCTGAGAAAAAAAAAAAAAAGCTATACATTTATCTTCATGGGAATTTAATTGCTATCACCTTAAAGTAACTAAAATAGCTGTAGTTCTTTCTAATATCATTCCTTTACAGTAACTAGTATGTGGCAAATTAATTTTTATCTTTAATTTTTCCCTTCTCTTGTTTACACCAAGAAGGTTTCTGGAGGGATTTTTTGTTGTTGTTTTGTTTTTTTGTTTTGTTTGTTTGGTTGGGTTTTTTTGTTGTTGTTGTTTCTTTTTTTTCTTTGTTTGTTTGGCCAGTGCCCTGGAATATACTTTCAGTGATGCTTCCATCAATTTTTGGAGACTGGAATTTCCTGTTAGTGACTTATAGGACCTTCTTTCTGAAGCGGACAGTGTAAGAGTATGTGAATGGAGAGTTTATGGCTCCTTTGGAGCCATAAACAAGAACACACAGAGACAAATGTGACCAACCCATGGTAAGTGAGGTCCTGAGAATAACAAACCTGGTCATTTGTACTAATTGGTACGTATACCTGGAGTGTGAGAATGTTTATTTTCTCAGTTGGGAGGATAAGGAAAAGGAAGGAAACAAACAGAGAGATACCAAACCTGACCAATTAGTGTTAACAACGACAACAGCCAGAAACAAACATCTTTGGTCACACTACTTGGTAGGTTCTCTACTGGCAAACAGGAGAGCAGGAGCCACACCCCTCAGCCTGGGCAGAGACTCTGAGGCACCAGGTCACCAGGCTGGGCTGAGGGTCCTGGGCTGAAGCTGCTGGGGGCAGTGGTGACTGGACAGGAAGGAAGGAAGGAAGGAAGGAAGGAAGGAAGGAAGGAAGGAAGGAAGGAAGATATTGATTTCTAAAAGGAATTTCAGTGACCAGTCTTTTGTTACACTACAGAGAACCTTGCATCCACTTATTGGCTCATCCACATGCTTGGGGAGCACTCTGTGAAGAAGAAATGCAATGCTAAGGGCCTTCTTTTTCAGTAATGTACTCTGACCTCTTGTCTGATGTAGAAGTAACACAGATGATAAATATTTTCCTTTCCCAGATATTTCATCTCAGGCATGAGATTGTTTTGAAGAATTCTTGTGGCCATTGGGAGACAAATACAATTCTGAGTATCATGCAGAAACGAGGTACCACCACCTTTTACACTTCTAACTGGAGTGAAGTTCATATAAGTTTTCATAACACACTTTTAAATTACTGTATTTTCAGAAATATTCAAGAGGATTCAGAGATACTGCTGATTGCCTCAGGCATTATATGTTTTGCCTTCAGCTGCCCCCCACACACATCAAGCTTTTCTGCTTGAAGCTTCTGGGTTTCACTGAGAAGGCTTATGTTCAGACCCACTGTGACATGGAAAACTACATTGAATTACTTCTTTCTAAAATGTCTTTTTTGCTTGATTATGCTATATTTTATACTTACTTTTTAATTTCTGACTATGTGAGATTTGTGGTATATAAAAGGAGTTAACACAGCATCTTATTATCCAAATCTATCATATTGTATGCCATAGGCTATCTTTCCAAAAGACTTTAGGGTTTAGCAATTACATTAGTAATATATCATTTACTACAGAAAAACTGTTGCCAGAAAACTAATTTTCTGTACCTACAATCGCTTATTTTGCCTGTAAAAGGAAACCAAGGAACAAGGTCTTCCCTCTAACTCTAATAAAAGATTCCATCTGTAGCACTTTGAAAAAACAGAAGTGCTCTACGAACAGGATAGAGCTGTGCATCTTGAACCATTTCAGCTTTCATGTCCATTAACTCTCTGGCTGTCCTGCTGAGACAGTCATCAAGATTGCCAATTGTGATGGTGTTTATGCTGAGAGTGTTTGTCCACAAGCAAACTAAAAACATTAACTAACATAAAGGCCAGTGATTTTGAAACTGCAGTTCTCAGACGTGCGGGAAATGTGTCCTGAAGCAGTTTCAATGCTTTGCAGCAGAATCAGACCATGCTGGATGGGGCTTTGAGTAACCTGGTTTAGTGGAAGGTGTCTCTGCCCATGGCAGGGGAGTTGGAACTTGGTGATTTTTAAGGTCCCTTCCAACCCAAACCATTCTATGATTCTATGATCAGAAGAAAGGTTTAAAATACATCCTTAACTTTTACTCTGATTAATGCTGAATGTTTTATAAGTCTATTTAATTAATTTTGAGTAGGATTCAGAAATATTTTCAAAATTTGTAGCATATGTAAGTGAAGATTAGACAAAATTCCTGAAAGAGTAGGAAAAAGATTGTAGAGCATGTGGGCGTACTTTGCACCTTGACACTATGATCATAATTCTATTAATCATATGTATCCATTTACAGCTACACACACACCTTCCATCCTGCTCAGTCTCTAGTTTACTGATAATACTATAAGGAGTCACAAAAAGAAAACAAATGAAAGACAGCAATAAAATCAAACCATTAGCAAAGCCCACTCCACACAGAATGTGAGTCATGAGACATCCTGACTCCAAGAATTCTTCATCACAAACTTTGTTCTCATCACAGTCCCTCAATTAAATTATTTTTTGCCTATGGTATGACATATATGATCCATGGATTGGGAATCTTATGGAAGTGCATTACAGACCTATTTTCCCTGTTCAGAAACTATGTCATAAAAATCAAGATCTTTTCTGGGAATTTTCATGAAGCACCACTGCCTAAACAATGGTGCCTTATCAACCTACATCTGTTGCTCACACCAGTATTAGTATAATGCAAGAAGGGAAAAGATCGTTTGGAAGAGGTGGTCCCATTTAGAACTGGGTAGTACATGGTACTTTAGACATACATGCATACAGGTGTATATGTGTTTTTTGTATCAGTACTCATATTATGTAGAAATATAAATATATAAACTATATAAGTTTGGAAAAAATACTACTTTTCACAAGCAAATTTCAAGACAAGTAGATATTGGAATATCAGTGTAAACTAGTCAATCTCCAGTTGTTAGCAGATTTATTGCCTGTGTTCTATAATCAACTTCATGTGTCTTTTGGACAACTGTGCTCATCCTCTAGGGGAACCAGAATTAGGAAACTATACAGTATGACTCTGGCCAACAAATTTGTCTTCTGAAGCGATGCCAGTTAGAGTAATGATTAAAAGTATATTCTAGACAAGTGAGTGGGAAAGAAAGACACCTAAAATCAATGGGTAGATGAGTTTCCTATCCCCTTCCTAGCCTTGTCTTTTTTGATTCTGAACAGAAATTCTTCAATCTGAGAAAATTCTCATAAAAGGAACATTTGTCTAAAAGTTTTCCAATCAATCAATCAATCAATCAATCACTAAGTAAATATTTATATTTAACATTAATAGTGACCCAAGTAAGTATTTATCAGCAAAGGTCCAAAGGCAGTTAAAACTTCAAAAATAGAAACCAACTCTACTAGGCACACACTTCTGAAGTAATATGGTATTCATTAGATTTTTTTACTCTAGTATGGCTGAATTGCACTTCAGCTGCAACTAAGAATGGATGAAAGATGTAGTTTGTTATGGAAAAGACTATGCTGGGCCAAAAAATTCCCCAAAACAAACTACCTATAGTCTGGAAGAAGATGGAGAATGCTAATAACTACTGAAGAATTTATTACTATTGATTGGGGAAAAAATAGTTTTGTTTTCTGGTTATAATATTTGCTAAGGGATTGCATTTATTTACTAGCATTGTCTGTATCTCCAGATACTGTTCAAAAGGGCCATACCTAACAACATTTTTTTCATACAGCTTTTTTAATTAATAATTGCTCCAACCCAGGATCGGAAGCTTGTTTTGCTAGAAAGAGTCAAAGAAAAAACAAAACAATATCCTGCTACAGAAAATCTTTTTCTGGGACATGTATATGTATACATACACACACCTAATCCTGATTATCAAGAACATCCTACTTGAAGATGAAATTCCATGAAATTCGTATAATGCAAATGCATAAAACTGTGTGTCATCTGTTGGGTGATATTTGCATTTCCCTGAAAAGTGCTGATTCTTCATTTCTCAGTAAACACCAAATATCTACATCTTTGTCACAGCTTGTGGCTTTACTGTTTTGTAAGTTAACAAATAGCCTGGTGATACCACTGACTATGTATAAAAATTAACTCCTGCTTGTACATCAAACTTTTTTATAGGATTCGAATAGGAAACGGTAATTATAAGAAATTGAAGGATTTACATTTATTGTGCAGTTTCACAAGAGAAATGTCCCAATAAACCTTTTCTTCAGTGTTTTTTAATATAACAATGTACACCCACATAGAAAATACACATTTTAATTTCATTACTGTTGTTAGCAAGCAATTTTAGTAAAGATCTAAAGTATAGATTAAAAAAAAAAAACACAAACCAAACAAAAAATCAATCATGTCCTTGACACCAATAGTCAAGGAGTGTTTATTGTCTTCACTCTGGGCTGTTGGATTCTCCCAGGACAAAACACCCAGCACAAAGTTGGTTGCTCTGTCTTTTTTTTAGTTTCTCATGAATATCCATAAACAAACTAACATAATTAGCCATCACTTATTTAACTGACCAAGTTAACTAATTAGATTCTGCTAAAGAACAAGCAGTCAGAGAAGCATATTCATACATTTTTTACTCATCAGTCTCGCAAACATAGAAGATCTATTTATTCTTATCCATACAATGGTTGAGGTATAGAATGCATCCGTAGTTTTACAGCAATGGTAGACATCCATCTTTCTTCAGGAAATGCTAGTTCAGGTCCCTTGATAACTTGAAAGATTACAAGCATAAGAATGAGTATGCAGGAAACTTGCATAATTAAACAAAAATAATTAGGTTAACAAAATGCGTAAGATTTGTTTTCACTCAGGCTATTATTGATTTTTTAAGTTTAATTTCAAAAGGAAGTGGAAAATGTGATGAAAGTCAAATGTGTTCTCCTTAAATCACATTTTTATAATGTAGAATAATGCAATGATATTAATAGAAGTAGATTTTTAGACAAGCAGTCATGTAATATGTCAGAGTTAAGTTCTATACCAGATATTAAAACAACAACATCAACAAAACAGAGGGAATTAATTTACCCATCTATGATAGCTGGTTTGTCATAAGACAACAATTTTGCAAATGTAATGCATTTAAATCTGCAGACTGTGGGATACAAATCACTCCAAATTAAAGTCATGGATGGGAGCATAAATCTAGAAATGGGGATCAGAGGAGCATATTAAAACCATAGTGCCTTCTGAATAGCATATAGTGGGAAACAAACTGTACTTCTTTCTTAGCATCACACTTCCATCAACCTACACGTACTGTTTAATGGGGAACTTTATACGGTGAATTTTATATTGAGGACTCTATAGGACTAATATTTTGCTTTGGTAACAAATTTCCATTTTTTGAAACTATAGTATGTTAACACTTCAGATTTTCCAACCTACACAGCAGTATAAGACAGTATTTCTACTCATATGATGGTACCAAAAATGCTTTCTGGATACCATCAAGCTGATATATTTCAAGTTTCAAAAACCTAGCTTCCAATAAATATATCTATGACTTTATTTTCTTTACTGTTACATTTGTCAGCAAGCTGAAATGAGGCTACAATAAAATATATGCCTTGCAAAAATAATAATGAGAAAAGAAACAAGCAAGCAAACAAAAAACCCAGCAAACAACCTAAATTAACCTTATGCTTAATTGATATTTAGACAGCACTCTTCAAGGAAGAATGGGCTTGGTTAACTTTCATTGCTGATTTTTTTATAAGAAATAAGCAGATTTTAATAGAAATATGCAGATGCTCCTAAGACTGGACTGCCTTCTCCCAGTTTTGGAAGATCTGCTATAATAACTGAGTACTCCACTTTTATCAGTACCCTCTTTCACTCTCTAAAACAAAATAATATCTACAGAAACTATCCCAGACAAGAAGAAATAAAAACCTGGCAATACATATTTTTTGAGTTGTGTATTCATATTCTAGGCCTGGGTCAGATCAAAGTCAGTAGAGCCCTTTGATTTCTTCAATATTATCCCTATAGATGACATTATCAAGGGACAGCTAGAATACATTCTTCTATGCTGCAGACTGTGGCAAAACACCTGAAGAGGGACTTCTGGGAAATCTACAACAAAAGATATGAAACTATTATTCCTTCAGAACAGTACAAACAGGACCAGGAATTGAATCATGTGTAACTTTGTAGTCTCAGTGTCACATTTACTTTTTGATGAAAGCCAAAAACCTGTTTCAGCCATGAACTCAAATGCTGAGATGCTGGAAGACCACCTTCTCTTGCATTAACATTTAATAATCTCAAAGCCAGACTTCAAATTTCTGGATTATCCAAATACAGAAAGTCTTTTCTGTAGCCCTTGTCTCGCTGCATTCTTCTTACAGCTATATACCTGCAGGGTTGGTTCAAGGTCTGTCAATCTTATGTGAATTTCTAATCTGTGATGCTAAACAGGTTTTGGATTTCTGTGAAGTATACCAAGATGTGAAGATATCCTACATAACAAGAAGTGGAGGAAAAAGGCCATTATTAGTGATCTTTTAGTTAATGAGCTTTGAGCTTTGGCTGCACAAACATGAATTCTGAAGCGCTTATTCCACGTGTTGTAGAGAAATAAACTAATTAATTGGGGAAAAAATGTTAACATTATAGTAAAGTATCAATGAATCAAGAATTTAATCAAAATGATCTGCCAAATCCTACCTAGCAAGAAAGTCCTATTGGAGATCTAAAAATGAGAACCAAAAATCAGGAAATGCTGTCTGTAATTCCCCAAGTACTGGGTTTTTTTCAGTACAGAAAATAAAAAACAAAGATATGTGAAGCATGCTTTTTTTTTCCAAGCAAGCAAAGCTATTTTCCCAGATTTTAGAGGGTTTTTTTTACAATAACTTCCTTTTCAATCTGACGTCCAGTGCTAGTAAACTTAATTTATTACTATCTAATCCAAATGCCATACTTAAGCCTTTTAACTTCAAAACACATATTTATATTGTGGAAATGGGTGTCAAAAGGCTTTTTTGTTCTTTTCATGATCTTTTTCATGATCACTTCCAAAGTTTCAAAACTTCATCAGAATTTGTAGATAGTATTCCTTCCTACCAGGAACTTCACTGTAATGAAAAGAAAGAAAAAAATATATTTTGGATACATCATGAAAAATTAAAAGTCAGTGTTAACACAATGGGATTTTTTGCTTCAGCTCTAGCTATTCTTCCTCCACTGCCCACCTGCTCCCACTCTTTCCTACTCCTTCCTTTTCTACTTTGTTTCAAAAAGTAAAACTGCAGTAGGATAAAGTAAAGCTAAACTTAATAAGTTAAAGGAGAGGATGTATCTGGGATTTTCTTTCACAAAGTCCCTATAGAATTGTGTCAACTAATGTGTGGCACTTGCTCTGAAATGAAGATTAATGGTTAGGTGAGATGTTTGAGTTGCATAAGTTTTTATTAGCCATCTGTTTAAACATGAAAATAAAATGTTCAAACTTAGAAGTTGCTTTTATTTCCACAGAAAAGAGGAAGGCAGGGAAAGATAGAAATTGAACACAGCAACAACAAAAATTGCTTTTTTATTTAATGAACTGTTTTGTTATAAGTCATTATCGCTTTTAGAAATGTTTATTCTGAGACTTGGTTAAATTACCAGCATTCTGCAAGCATCCAATTTCCTTGCAGAGCAGTACACACGAGACTGTGTCTGATCTGGGGTTATCCTCTGGTTTTTTTATGAAACTTGGCAAGATATTTCAGAAATTTTAGAGACCCAAGATAACAACTTTGAAGTTGGAAGAATTATAATCCTTGAATAAAATCAATAAAAGACCCAAGGTTTTGGTACAAATCATAGAAAATATATTTCAGAAAACATACCAAGGAAGGAAAGAATGCGCAAGTAATCCAAAATCTTCAGGGTTCTGAGAACTGTTGTTTTATTCTTTATAATAAACATAAAACATTGGATTAAGATATAGAGCTATCCATATAAAAAAGCTTATGAAGATATACTATATGAGATGCATTTAATTCATGACAACTAAATGAGCTGAGCTATGCTAGGCCATGCCATGCCCATACATGCCTTAAACAAATGTTTCTTATAAAACATATTTGATTAGCTTAGGCACATAAAGTAGGTAACAATAGACTGATTAGGTAACTCAAAGATAAATTATATTATCTTCTGTGTTAGCACGAGAATTTTATTTTACATTCATGTGCTTACATAGAAAAAACATTGTTTGAAAATCCATTGCCAATTAAGGGAAAGTATATGCTCTAAGAAACAATATACATTTTCTACTATTTTCAGGTATTTTTGTTACTGGTGGTTTTGTTTTGGGGTTTTTGCTTTGTTTTTGTGTTTGGTTTTGGTTTTGTTGTGGTTTTTTTTTTTGGTTGGTTGGCTTTTGTTTTTTCCTCCTGTCCTTACCAGACAGAAAAATTTTATATGGAACGCTGCATTCTGAGTCCTGATTCATTCTTCACATTCAGGTGCAGTCTACAAAATTCCAATAACTGGTTTGTAAGGTGGTAGAGACATAACTTAAACTGGCTAGAATCCATGTGGGAAAAAAAGAATCAAGTTTGTTGGTAACATGAGGGTAAATTAGATGTGTTCACAAACATAAGCTTAGGGATGAGTCAAAAATGATGTTTCTAAGCTATTTTGATGAATGTGTTCTATACAGCCTGACTGAAAGCTAAAACTAATTTTTCTGTCGAACCATTAATTTTTCAGAACTATTCTGTTTTCCTGTCCACTGTTTCAGCCTTTTGTAGGCATTCATTAAGTAACATTGCCATGTTATAAAATGTTATGTCAAGATCATATTTTTCTTACCTGTAGTTGACAAAGCATAGATGAATGGACATACACAAATACCATACCTTTGAGTAACCTCCACCTGCAGACCTTAATGGGTGATTTGATGTGAAATGGAAGATATGAACTGATCACTTGTCTCTCTCTCTTCACTGGTTAGCTTCTGAATTTATAGCAAGCCACAGCCTCCTCTGAGGAGTGTGTGTAGGTGTGTATTGCACACGCAATGACTTTGTCCATAGTAGTAGTATAGTTAGTTCTGATCAGGGCAGAAACCATCTTTGGGTACTTTATCTGAGTAATGAAAAAACAAATCCTTGTCTGTAACTGAAAGGCTTATCTATCTGCTTTAAATTTAAAAAAAAATAAAATAATACAAACCACAAAACAACATTGCATATGTAAGTCATAAATACTTGAATAAAAGTAGTAGATATTAATAAGTAGTTCTGAAAGTACTACTTCTATGATTCTGAACCAGTTCACTTATTTAATCACTTTTTAATATCAAAACTTATGGATTGTTAGCATAGGCAATAGTGAAAAATTGTCAGCTACCGAGAACATATATGACATAGGGAAAATGGATGGGGTCCTTAAAAATCCAGTGTTAAAGATCTGTCTCAAGCAAAGAGTTATCCAATGGAATTATATCTAAATCAAAATTTAACTGCAGAGTTAGCGAGATTTTATGATGGACATTTGAGCAGATTCAGTATACGTGGTGTTTTTAACTTTGAGCCTGTCACAGGGACTAATCTTTAATGTACATGGCAGACACTTAATCTTCTCTGCATCAGCACAGAAAATGTAAGACTTCTAAATTTTCTTTTTTACAGTAGTAACACATCATCAAAATTTACAAATATTTTAACACCTGCATATTTCCAATCATAATAAAAGTGCTTTAAACACTATAAAAATGTTTATTTTTATATAGGATGCTTTGATTTTTCATGTTATGAACTTTTTATGTCTTACTGCATTACTGATAGTCAAATCATTGTTCTCACATGTTGATAACTGCAATAAAATACTTTTATTCTATAGTTCTCATAGTTTACCATGACCGTGGAGCTCATTTTCTTCCAGTCTTGGTCTGCCCCCCATAATTTTTTTTTTTTTTGAACACTCAGCAAACACTTTGTGTTCCAAAGGCTCTGCTAATTATATTTCTTTAGCAAAACAATAAAGATTGTAGACAAGATAAGAGTATTAACCTCTGATGCTGAATTACATCTTTAGAATCCTTAAATAATACACTTGCATAGTGCAGTGTGTCAAGTCTTACTGTACAAACTAATGATAGTTATTACTAGTATTATCCAGTTTTATTTTTCTAGTGTAGGTACTCATAGAGTGTTTGTGCATTGCTTAATGGAATAATGCAAAGGTGGAAAGAAAGGGTTTGATTAGAAGTCATTTGTTACAATTTCAGAACTGCAGGTCTGCATTGCCTCTTTACTGACAGTGAATTTCAAACCAACTGCTACAAGTAATCGAACCCTATGCATGAGCAGAAGCCTGGAGGACCTGTCAGCCACACACAAACTGCTTGCTCCCCAAAACATAGTGATAAAGAAGCTATCTGGGATTGTGAATACCCAATCAGTTTTTTACCACTGGACTTTTGCCAAGTCTTTGGCCTATGTTGACTTGCCTCTTTCTCCTTCTGAACCTGACGTCTAATAATGCTAAGGCAACTGATATCAGTGCATCTCTGTGTCTTGACATCAGGAACTGTAATATACTCCTACTGACATAAACTGTAAGATTAATTTATTTGTGATATAATATTGTCTGTTCTTTTGGCCTCTTTTTTAATTGGATCTTAGTAACTTTACCTGTTGCATCAGTTTTTCCATTTGCCTGGAGTGATAGAAGGCGACGTAAAATAACTGAACTTTGACTTGCTAAGTTTGACCAACTCAACATAACTAACCTGAAGTCTACTGTGTGCAACTTATACCTCATTTCATATGCCACATCCAGTGAAATGCTTCTTTGCAGTGATCATGTCTGACAAATCACCAAGCTGTCATGAGCCTGATGAGTACATAGTGAGGCGGCTTTGCCAATTTTAGTCAGAGGAGCCATTCCTATTTTGTTCTAGGACTGATGAGGAATGTGCACCACAGTTCTCTTTCCACTTTCTGCTTCTAAATTCTCATGTATGTTTCACAGCTTGCCTTGAGTGTTGAATTATAGCATTGCTAGCACACGTTTCTTTTCTAACATCAGTATATGTAGTACATGTGCATGTACAATCAGTGACACATACATCTCACACAGTCTTGATTCATAACAGTTTTGCATTTCTAGGATAGATTGAGGTAATTTTGTTTGTCTAATAAAAGCCACATGAAATCTGTGGGAAACACTGTGGTACATTACTGTATTCATCTACCGCATCAAGGAAGGCAGTAAGAATCTTCTTCAGAGATGCACAAAGACAGGGGGAAAGGTAATGGACTCCAGTTGGACAAAGGGAAATGCTAATTAGATATTAAGGGGAAAAAATCACCATGATTTAAGCCAAAAGAAAACAGTTGCTCAGAGGCAGTGAAATCTCTTTTGGAGATATTCACCCTGAAAAACAAACTGAAAACCTGGTCTAAACGAGCCCTGCCTTGAACATAGAGTTGTACTCAATAGCTTCCAGATACTGGAGAAAACTTAGATGGACCAAAGAAATTCTAACTGAATTCACAGTAACTGGTAGCATGAATCCAAACTCTTTCTTCCAACATATTTTGGAGTTAAAAAAGTTTGAAATGAGACAACTTATAGTTTGAAATTAGACTATTTAGAATACTACAGTTTAGACATAGGGAAAAGTTGCAGTATTCTTCAGTTACTTTCTTTTCTGATATATAATCTTATTAAGACAATAATGAGCAAAACAAATAGCAGGCTTTGTCTCAAAATGCTTCAACAGTTTTACGTTTTTGGTGGTTTTGCATTTCTAACACCTTATTTGCTTCGTACTATCCGATCTTCCTGCAAAAATACAGATGTGTGCATGAAAGCTAGTGTCATCGTTCTTTGGTTTAGCTCAGATATGAAATTAGATGGATTCTTCAGTTGTATTAGCATGTTTAAGAAGGGAACAGTTAGGAACTAGCTTTACTGGGATTTTAATTATCTAATGACTTTATTGGACATATTTTTCTTATTTTATTTTTTTATTTATTTATTTGAGAATTAGCTTTTTGGCTGATGTTATACATTCTGTCTTGAGAAATTATTCTAAAAACTGTAAGTCTTCCTAAAATAAGTGCAGGGTGTCTGAATGTTCTTGCGCAAGCTGTGGTTTATTCCTTTTTTCCCCCTCTATTGTGTTTTGTTTAATTTTTAAGATATTTGAGAATCTATTGGCCAGATTTCTTTTCCTTTTAAAACAAGAATCACTTTTTAAATGGTACGTTAAGATTATTAAAAATTTTGCTCACTGAAAGTACTTTTGAACTATTTGTAAAAATTTTGTAGGGACCGACCACGATTGCCCGAGAGAACACTTAATGACCGTTCCTATTTTAACTCATAAAAGTGTTCCCACGTGTTCTTTCTTCTCCTGATTTTTTTAAAATTTCCATCCTTTTCATAATTATCACTTGGTGAGAAAAATGTCTTTATCCAAACCATTACCATAAGTAGTGAGTCAGTCTGCTTTGCAAATAATGTTAGCCTGCAGCCATACTGTATCTTTCATTTTTGCAATACTCATCATGGTTTCATTTCATGTATATTTCTAATTTCTGAAGTCATAGTCATAAAGAAGGCAAAAAAGTAAAAAATTAAAAAATTAAACATTCAGGGATTTTTATTTTCCTAATCATGAAATGTAATAAAGCATTTTCTGAAGGAGTATAAAAAAGGATTTTCTGATTGTCTGAAGAATTATCTAAATTTCTTCTCAGTATCTCATACAGAGTCAGCCAGTAGCTTCTTTCTTTCTTTTTACTACTCGTTGCTCCACATCTAAGTCTGACCAAAGAAAAGTTATGTTCATTTAGTAAGATATTCAGACAATGTACATAGCTTTTTCTCTGCTTCAGTACAAGAAGAAAATGATGTATAATTACATTAAGTATAATATGCATGTGTATATATATATATATATAAAGCAGATAGCGTTTTTTTCAAAACACAATACTTTGGATTCAGCATCTAAGGCAAGCATGACAAGATCTCCTCTTAGTCAAACAGAAAGGTCTTTAAACTCAGATTTTTCAACACAATATATATATATATATCTTTTAGAATGATAGAATCATAGAATGGTTTAGGTTGGCAGGGACCTTAAAGATCATCTGGTTCCAACCCCCTGACATGATGAACAGTATATTACAGTGAAGGAAAAGGACTTAAACCCCCTGAGTTATGTCAAAGCAAATCAGTTCTTTTGACAATGTTTGTGTGTTTCTTCTTTACTTGTTTGGAAATACTGGGTTGCTTAACTTACCTAAGTAAGGTAAATCCTTTTCAGTTTGTTTCTTTGTTGTAACATTTTGGGATTTTTTCACAGGCAATTGGTTCCTTAGTTACTAAAAGAACCTATCTGTATTTCAAATGTCTATATGAACTATTTTTCTTCTAACCTGTACGTAACAGAATGCTGCATATAATCTTTCCTAGAGAGGGAGGTAAAAACTTGAATATACTATCAAACAGTGTTTGTGAATTTAGCGCACAATGTTTTAGATAAACTGCACAACGGAGTCTTCAACAAAAATCTTTATATTTGGCTGTCATTAGTACTATATGTTTCATAAAATGAAATACAAAGTAAGTAACCTAATGTAAGATTTGGGGTGTATTTATCTGTTTGTGATTCACAAGACACTGTGTTCAATACTATTATATATAAAATTGCAAAGAATGAAGTTACTCATTATATGTTAAATAGGATTAAAAATACTTTCTAAATGAAATGGTCATTTGTCATATTGGAATATTGCAGATCAGATTTTATTTTTTCTTTAGTTTTTTTCCCCACTGCTTTCAACTATCTGCATGATTCAGCTGGGAGTGTTCTTTCTAAAGACACCAAGGAAACGGAGGATATAGCTCAATTTTTTTTTCTTCAGATCTAATCTGACATATAATTTAGCTCTGTGTCCTTAGTGAACAAAATACATTTTTCAAATAAATTTATTATTTTCTAAAACTCCTATCATATTAATTTATATTATCATATTCATAACAATTACTACAGAGATATGTTTTAGTCCATACAAGAGATGATGCAGAGCAGAAATGAGATGGTCCAGGTACATGAAGTTATCATACAGACCACAGGAAGACATTTGCTGGGAATCTCTGTGAGTTGTGGGGCTCAAAATTAAGTCTTTCCTCTTTGAGTGCTATGTGGTGGTAAGTACATAATTCACACCCCTAAAACTTAGTCAAAGTTAATCGTGGGATAACAGTCTTCCGAAATTCAAACCATTGTTTTTGGTTTTAATTATTTTTACTTGATTGAAAAGTAACTAAAACTCCGTGAAGAAGGGCTGAGTGAAATATTCATTGTTTCCTGTTTTTGACTTACCAATTGAAGTGGAACATTAAAAAAATATTGAAAATGAAATGTCTTTTTGACATTTTAGCATAAATGTTTACAGCGCTATGGCTGTTTGAGAAACACATGACTGTCCCACTAACTCACACTGTCACATGCTTTTAAAGAAATAGCTGCAGGATAAAGCTATAGCTGTTCACCACGTTAAAAGATTAATTTACTCAAGGATTCAAACAATGACTAATTATTCCTTATGAAATATGTTAATATGTGTGTCTTTTTTCTCCAGAGCCTGGCTAAAGAGTGGATAATGAGTTCAAGAAGGGGAAAACATATTCCCAGGGATTGGCAAAGATTGTCTCACTTCTTATACTAAAATAATTTTCTGTTTTAATTCAGTCAGGAGTTATGCTTCTTTGTGCTATTTCAATGCCATGTTATGTCTGCGGCTAGAAGCAGAGGTGCCAAAATATTGTGAAAAGCTGTTCTTGTGGCATTTTCTTCTAAGACTGAGACTATTAGAAAATCTGACAAGAAAACCTCTTTTCAGATTTCTGCCCCAATTTTGGAGACTGAAGGGGCTCATGTAGTCCTAATAAGCTTCAGCTAAGCCTGTGAACATTTAGATGCTCATCTCAATCAAACCCAAGTTCCAAACCTTCTGAGTCCCACCCATCACCAATCTAAACCTGCAAGCTATAGTTATACCTCCGGCAATAGTTTTCAAATGAACGTCCGTGCATTTGAAGGAAATGTCAGAGTACACCAGGTATGTCAGGCTGTACCAGAGAAGCACATTTCATTGATGCATTGTATATGGCACATCATTCAGCGGTTGAAAGATTAATCATCTAGTCTCTAAATTCTTTTTACTCTCCAAAGTTTGCTAGCCATGCTAGCACCATAGCTGTATGCTGTGCAGGAGGTTGCTTACTTTCCTATGAACTCAGTGACTACTTTATTTTGTGCTTTTCAAACAGGAAGAAATGAAAATTAGTCTCAATATAATGGACTAGGGAAATATTTTTAGCCTCTTAAATTCCAAGTACCCCGTTGGTATTTAAAAAACACAGAGAGGAAGGGATTAGGAAGTATAAATAAAGAAATCTAATGCTTTTGCATAGTGTAGATGTACCGAGGAAAGAGTTGAAGACCTGGAGCAGGAAGTGTCAGAAAATAGATTTCAGTTCTTTATTACTTATTCAAAAAAACAGTAGAAATAGAGACAAAGCAGAAAAGTAAATAAAGTAAAATTAAATAAATTATACAAGAGTGTAAGAATGTTCTTTATAAGCAGTGGACTATTAGTACAAGCTGGGGAGATTGGTGTCTATAATAGATTTTTTTTCTAGAAAGAAGAAAGTCACACTTGTTAAGAGTGGAATTTTAACTTAATACTCATTTAGTACACAAGATATATATTCCTTAGAAACTATAGCATTTATATGTTTTATCTATTTGTGTAAGTTTAAACAAATTCCTAAGCGAGTAAATGTTACTATCAGTCTGGACCTGAAAATACAAGACAGAGTGTGAAATGTTAAGACAGACATTAGAACAACTTTGAGCATTGTTCACAATATTTATTGCCTAACAAATGCAATCTTACTGAATCTGAAAGACACGTGTTAATCACTGAATAATTGTCTGTCTATAAGTGTTGATTTTTTGTAAGATGTTTATGGTATAAAAGATATCCAGAATTGGTCTTTTCAGTTCTATGGCTGGTGACCCAGAATATCATATATTATTTCTGTTTTTTAATCAAATGCTTGCGTTTTGTTTTGTTTATTCTTTCCTAAATTCAATTATTTTTCATAAGTATGTTTTAGGTAAACAAAGTCTTAGTTACAGACCTGAAATCTCTAGAACTACTCCTTAAAGTACTATGATGTGACC
Organism: Tringa tobata; assembly: GCA_033628505.1. Classification (NCBI taxonomy): domain Eukaryota; kingdom Metazoa; phylum Chordata; class Aves; order Charadriiformes; family Scolopacidae; genus Tringa; species Tringa tobata. The sequence goes on from JAHREE010000279.1 coordinate 33,245,396, forward strand.
AAAATCAATGTGATGAAATAAAAATACAACACAGAAAGTACTAAAAAATATACTCGTGAATAATTTCTCTGTTGCCCAGGCAGCTCCACTGCAGTCTCACATCAGCTTCAGGTGGTGCCAAATCGAGTGTAGTTCAATTTGGTTTACAATGTGCTCTCCCAACTGAGGGACTTGTATTGCTTTTACTTCTTTAATGAGAACGTTAGCCTCTGCTGCCATGATTTGTTGCCTATAGAGAATTTTAGCAACTTTTATTGTTTGCAAGGAGAAAAACTAAATCAGTGCATCAAAACGACTTTTCTATTGTCTATGACTACTTAGGAAAATAATAGGTTTTACTCCCTAACAAGCAGCATTCTGATTGCTGCTCTAAGTGACCTGCAGTAAAACTATACCAGGTTGGCTTCCCTCCTCATCTATTGCAACTTTCTTTTTTTCATTTATATCAAAGTTATTACACACTCATTAAAACATCAGTGAAATAAGAGAGGAATAATAATAACAAGAGAGGAAGATAATTGTTTGCACAAACTGCAAAACAGCAATGTAGCATGCAACGCTTCATAAGGAACCAGTACTAATATAGCTGTACAGAATGAAATATGTATGCAAGTTAAATAATATCCTTGTAACACATTAGTGGAAAGCATACCTTTTACAAACTGGTAATTTCAAGTTTCAATTTATAGGACACAACCTATTTTGGGGTATCAAAGTTCATGAGACTTTCCCTTGAAGGCTATAGAATCACACCAGCATTAATGCAAGTGTTAATGTGACAGAATAAAATTTGTATTATTTTTGATACATAAAAATATACCAAAGAATCGCATTCTAATGGTAAACTGGGTAAGCCAACAGTTAACCACAAGTTTGTGGTAAGATTACATCACAATACTTAGAGGTGTATGCTTGTTTAAGAGCATGATTGGTAATACAATAACCAAGAAACATTCTAAAATGAAAGAAAAAATCTACAGCTTCATCAGCCACCATGTTAAGAATCACACTAACAAAAGCACAGGTTTTATCTTTCAGTTACTCTCCCTCTCCATGTCACTTCTTTTCAATCAGCTGTATCCAAACAGATGCCATATATATATAAAAAACACCTATTCACTAGCTGATGCACAAATGAGACAGGCAGGACTAACAATTGACTAGGTTAAATGTTAATCTCATTGTCCTCTGACAAGACACTGCAATCCTTTTCAGTCAGGCAGTTAAAGAAGGGGTTCAAACCATCCATTTTGTGGGTGAGGTGCTCTTCTCCTGACCCCCTTAGGATTTTAACACTTTTAATTCCAGTATATTTTATTTTGAATCCTTGAGCTGCTATTATTACCATTGAAATATTTGCTATTGCTATCTAAACTGTCTCATCTTTATCTGCATTTTTACTTTTTGCTATTTGGCACCGGTCTAGCTTGTATACTTTCTCTCTGCTTTTTCTCATCTCTGTCTTCTCAGAAGTCTAAGCCAAAGTTACACAGCTGTGCTGTGTCTAAACCACATTTTGGATTGAAACCCTGGGAGAAGGATTACAGGATCAACATTCTTGCTTCAGGTGGTGAAGATCTGTTGGCAGCAAACACAGCACCACCTGTGGTAGTTCCAATAGTTTGATTACAGTGACTCTGTTGGGAAAGAAATCCTTGTCTTCCTTGAGTACTTATTATTTCTCTAGAAATACTACCCGCTGGGTAAGCCATTTCTTTGTGGCATTTATTTCATACTGTGAAGTAATAAAATAATAATGCAAGGATCCAGTTTGTGTTACAATGGCTCCACAGAACAAAAATACAGGACATCTAATGCCACTTTTACTATGACTCATCATAAAGGAAAAAGTATGAACAGATCTATAATGAATAGATATGATTAAATAAGGCATGAATAAATGCAAGAAATAATGAAGCACCCTATGCTAAAATGATACATCTCAATACTCTTCAGTAGTCTAAGGAAGAAAAACATTCCTTGGGAAGAAAATTATTTGTTTTAAATTATTATTTTTTATTTTTCCTTCTTTTCTATTAGTTCTTTAGCATATAAATGTTATTAATTTGAAACACTATTATGCCCTAAGAAAAAATATGCAGCTGAATCTGTTGTAATTATTACCATCCACAGGAAATCTTTGAATATCTCATTTTGTTTGTTCTGTGTGCAGAATATGATGAAGTCTATACTTGTTCATCAAAAAAAAAAAAATTCCTTTAGCACAACTTGACCTTTTAAAATGAAAACTTCTTTTCTGTTACTTCTCTGTCCCTTAGATGCATCCCCTCCCCACAAAATACTGTAGGCTGTATCTGTGCTGGTTTTTGCGTGGATAGAATTATTTTTCCTCATAGTAGCTAGTGTGGGGGTATGTGTTGGATTTGTGCTGAAAATGGTTGAAAACACAGGGGTGTTTTACTTACTGCTGAACAGTGCTTACACAGAATCTTCTAGGTTGGAAGGGACCTTCAAGATCATCTTGTCCAACCGTCAACCTAATTCTGACAAAAATAAACACCCACACAACAGACAAAAAGCAACACCATCACTAAACCATATCTCCCAGCACCACATCAACCCATCTTTTGAACATCTCCAGGGATGGTGCCTCAACCACCTCCCTGGGCAGCCCATTCCAACGTCTGATAACCCTTTCAGTGAAAAAATTTTTCCTAATATCCAGCCTGAACCTCCCTTGTTGTAACTTGAGGCCATTTGCTCTAGTCCTGTTGCCTGTGACTTGGGAGAAGAGACCGACCCCCGTGTCTCTACAACCTCCTTTCAGGTAGTTGTAGAGAGCAATAAGGTCTCCCATCAGCCTCCTTCTTTCCAGGCTGAACAACCCCAGCTCCCTCAGTCTCTCCTCATAAGACTTACTCTCCAGACCCCTCACCGGCTTTGTTGCTCTTCTCTGGACCCACTACAGCACCTCGATGTCTTTTTTATGGGAGGGAGCCCAAAACTGGACACAG
>JAHREE010000279.1:33248500-33399760 GCA_033628505.1 Tringa tobata
GGAAACTACGTGAGCTGCTGTGTGGTGCTTAGTTGCTGGCTGGGGTTAAACCATGGCGATATCTTAATGGGGCCTTTGGAATAAGTATTATGCCCACATACACAATGACTGAAACTATTAATAAATGAATGAATTAATGATTGATCTCCATAACAATAATATGGGGATGAATGATTCATTTAAAAGATCTTGTTCTGGGGTGAATAATCAAAAGAAGCAGTTTCTCAAGTTCTCAAGTAGGATCAGAGTGGAATCAAGAATCTAATAATCAGCTGTTACAGACATAGAATGGAGCATACTACATGATGGACAGATGCCATATGGGCAAGAAAGAGTTCGTAACACATAATCACATCTTTATAGTAGCAAACAGAAAGAAAAAAAAAGTGGAGAAAAAAACACCACAACTCTTCATGGGTAAATTATACAGTTTCTTTTCACATATATTTTCACATATTTTCCTTTAGATTTTTACTTGCTAAAGTCAACTTCTAGTTTTTAAAATTACATGCAATAATTCAAGACACTATTATAAGCCCATACCAGACATTCAGAATGTGAAAAACAGATTCTTTCCTAATTGCATGATTCTATTAAAAGTCAGTTTTTAATGTCCTTTAATCTCATTAATTCCATATTCAATTTCTGTTCAACAAATACTTGACAAATAAAACAGGAAATTAATGCTCCATTATAAATGACACTACATATAAAGTAAGCAGTATTTTCACTCTCTGCAATTTGCATCTGTGGCAGAAATTTGGATTATGGAACATGATCATTTGGTGTTGGATTTTTTTTTTTTGGCTGTGACTGATAGTGGATTTTCTGCGTTTAATCAGACAAATACAGCCACAGTATAAAAGTAACAGTTATAAAAAAAAATCCAAAATTATTTTAACATTTTCAGAAGTATAAAAAAAATCATTTTATGTCATATAAACTAAATTATTCACACCCATTAGACTGTTTGCTCTTTTTATTTCCCTTATATGTGCTTCAACATGAAGCTGAAATTGCTATTTAAGCCATTTCGTGTTAAACTAAACTGGTCTCAAATTCTTCATAACTTTTTTCATTTTTCACTCACTACTCATTTAGATGTTTTTGCTCTAAATTATTTCTAATATATGGATATCCTCCTTGATGTGGTGAGAATGTGGTCTCATAACTCTTTGCACTCTCAGAAGTCGTACGAATCTGTATTGGTTATTCCTACATATTATTTAAAGTTTATTGATTTAATATTCTTACTTGCCTTTGTAGGTCATATAAAATTATTCTAAAAATCTCCAGAAGAAATTTTTGATTATAGATTGAAGACAGTGCAGGAGAATTTACAAAGCAATCCCTTTCCCATGATTTAGCTTCCCCATAGTCTGCTTTTTATCAGTCACACATATTGCAATCAGAGTCATATACAGTTCTCTTGGAAATAGTCTCTATTGTGAAAATTCACAGATAGTATAATTTGCCTTTATTTTAATTTCTCCATTAATACATGTAAAAATTGGGAAGAAAAACCTTCTTGGACATTGGCTTTACTGAGAACTCACATTCATCTGGTTATCCGCTACGCACAGTTTATGTCTGAGTAATTGCAAGTGTTACCCCAATTCTTTGCTCCTAGGCAATTATTTGTATTTGGCTATATTAAAGTGCATAATTTATTTGCATGAAATCTACCAAATGCTCAAAATTGTTCAATACCAGTGATCATCCTCTATGTAATTTACCCTAGTCTCCGTAACAGCTGTTAGGAAAGTTTTGCATTTTTCCTTCTGATAAATATTAAAAAAAAACCTCAAGTGGTATGGTGTATCTATTAAGACTGGTGGTCCAAGGGTCTAATTGGACTCCTCTTTTGTAATTATTAGGTCCAACTCACATATGTATGATGTTTAAATTAACAGATATTCTTTATTATCTGCCACAGTTACTGTTGGAAAAGAAAATATCTCATCATCCTCTGATATGAATATCCATCACATAACATATATAAAATACAAGTGACTACGTAAGCTGGTGATTTCTACAACTATTTCAGGACACATTTTGCCTAATTTATTATTTATTCAGATGGTATTGTAGGCTTTAAGAACTGCTTAGCTACAAGTTGGTAAGTTTGGAAATGAGGAAAAAGTGGATGTCTAACAAATGTGTAATATTGACTGATTTTCATTTAGTCATAAGATAAATTGCAGTCAGAGAGGTTTGAAGACTATGAATGGGAAGGAATATAAAATTGAGAGTTAAATCCCTGCAGCAGACCTTAAGAAGACCTTAAGACCCCAATTAGGTAGAAGAAATTTCTGCTTTGCAACTGCAAGTTTATATACAATAAATGCCAGAGTAGTGAACTGGAGAGAAGAAAATAAAGAAAATGACCTAAAATTAACAAACAGCATTATATTATGAAATAAAACATAAAAACAAACAGTTGCAGTCAGAAACAGCACAAGTAGCATATCCTCAGTCAGTTACTGAAGGTAACAGTCCTCAGGTAGCAGGCAAAATAGCCTACTTTGTTTATTCAGTTTCACATAATCTGACAACAAATCAAAATATCATATATGAAAGGAGTGGTCATGAGTTTTTCACATTAATGCTGCCTTTCCATATGTAAGTGTTAGTTAAACAAAATGAACAGACAACATTATGCATAAAATATGACAAAGTGTGCTTAGTTCAGATAAATAACGTAGTGGTCAAACTCAAAAGAAAATATCTATTCCTCCTTGTAGAAAGACAGTTAAAATGAGGTGTAATTAATATGTATGTTTTCATTAACATAAGTGGCTACCTCCACATGTCTTCTGGCTCTAGTTCTTTGGTGGGTGGACCATGGCTGGCTGGTGCCCACCAAGCCACTCTCTCACTTCCCCTCTCAACAGGACAAATGCCTTAATAATTAATTTCTGTCCCTCCCCTGCACCCATCCTCCTTTCTCCTAGCTTTTATTGCTGAACGCGACATCATACAGTATGGAATATCCCCTTGCTCAGTTTGGGTCCACTGTCCTGGCTGTGTCTCCTCCCAATCTCTTCCCCACTCCCAGCCTACCAGCTCTAGGTTGAAGAGACAGCATTGATGCTCTGTGAATTCTGCTTAGCAGGAACGAAAACATTGGTGTGTTCTCAGCACTATTCTAGACACAAGCGCAAAGCACAGCAGTATATGGGCTGCTGTGGGGAAAATTAACTTCATCCCAGCCAGACCCAGTACAAGCTCCAACCAGAAAAATGTGCTTTTTTTTGGTCAGTGTAGGTAATGTCTTCATAAAAACAAAAACAAAATGAAAAAAAAATCCAAACATACTTTGTTGTTTGAATTAAGGCAAGTTCCTGTTCGACTGAGTAACAGGGAAGGTATATTGTTGATGTATATTTGCAGAGAAAAAGGTAGAATTTTGTTAATGAGACTATAGAGTACTGGAAAGAAAAAGGTAAGAATGAAATATTTATAAAAATAAAGTATGTTAGGTAATAAAATATTATTTTGAACTTTCCACTCCAATAGCATACATAATTTGATTTATTTTTTTTTTTTTAATAGAAGTGCTATTTAACAGTTTAATTAAAAAAAAAATGATCAGGCACGTTCATGAGTTTTTCTTAAAAGAACTATAATCAGACAAGGTATACAAATTAGGACAGCAAGAGCAAGAAGTAAGACAAGCTGATATTCAGCTAATATCATACTCACTAACAGCATCTGGCATTGTGTTAGGAAACTGTAACAAAAATAAATTTCTCTCTAACATCATGTGATACCCATTGGTAGAAAAACATAATCGGATGAATGCAATTCATTTCTTTTAGAACTGACTGTGGTTTTCTTTTGCATTTTCAAGCTTCAAATAGATAAAGTAGGACAGTACAATCACTGTATCATAAAGAAACCTTTGCTATTCATCCATAAAAACAGAACTTCCATGTTTTTAATTTACAAGTAAGTTTGCTATACATTTTCTTTCTCAAAAAAAAAAAAAAAAAACAACAACAACAACCCTGAAATGGTAGAAGTCTATGAAGTTAAAATGAATTCCAAATGGCATTTAAAAAAATAAAATGAAATTAATTGTCAGAGGTGAATGAATTTGTTCTCATATTATTTTTATTTCATTGACTGTTATTCACATATAATTTATATTCTGAAATAAAATGTTTTGCCATGATGTTATCTCATATTTCAGTGAAACATGTTTTATGATATATTACAATGGAAACCACTGATATCAATGTCTCTTACTCAAAAATTAAGAAGCAGAAGACTGTTTGAGACTGCATAATTAGAAAAATGCATTTGACAGCAGAAATTAGAACTATATCAAAAGCTTGTCTACAAAATACATTCCAGAAAGTCTCTTGATTCTAGGATTCTTGACAAATTTAGTCATAATATTGTAAACATTTCAACCTTACAGACTATGTTGGTGGCATTGTAGATGACAACACTGAAATATCTGCGAGTCCACAAAAGGAGGACCATGACAAAGGAGTAAGAACTTAGTCCTCTTCTATGTTCTTTCTTTCTGTGCTTATTCCTATCTTTTGAAGGGAGACTGGGAGAATCTGCAGAGAAATGGTACACAACTATAAAGAAATACACGTGTGATGTATTTTACTCAGCTTACATTCTATGAAAAAAAAACCTACAACTGAAATGCAAACTTTGTATAAGTCAGTATACTGTTATTCTTTGTGCAATATTCTAAGTATTATTTTAAAACAATTAATTATTAAATTAGTTGCTAAAGAAAACATAGCTGTCTGCTGTCTACTGTCTTACAAATTGGAAAAAAAAAAAAAAAGTCTAGTAATAATTTTGGTCACAATACTAGCAAGAATAAAAGCCTCACAACTTCAACACTTTATACCAAGTTACCCAATTCTACTTAGTCAAAATACTGAGACAGAATTCTCTTGAGGACACCCATCTGTCAATAGACTCCTCATTTAGATTTCAGATGGAAACGCAATCCCATGAGGAGCACCATTGTTTCTCTAATAGTTTCTACTTTAAAAAAAAAAAAGAAGTTGAATTTCTAATATATATGAACAATATATAAGAAAAAGAAATGCTATCACCATGCTAAAATAAATTTGAATACTATTTAATTTGAAACAGGGACCATCATTACAAATAAAAAAAAAGCAAACAAGCAAAACACATACAAATAGAAACAAAATCTGCAATATGACATCACAAAATTAATTTTCAAGAGTTTGTGTCATTCACTAGAAGTCTAAATGTTCTTTCTTCTGGTGTAGCACAGTGGTCTACTGAACCATTCAATACCTGAAAGCCTAACTCACAGGTACCACTGAAGAGTTGGATACTTTGAGCTAGGCTTACATTTTCTTCATTTTTCTGGTTTACAGGCAATGAGAAAACTTCATATGTGAAAAGAGAAAGAAGCCAATGTTCAGCTTATTTCTTGCAGGAACTTGGCTAATGTCAAACAACTTGTGAGAAAATATTTATATTGTCAACTGTTGGAGGTCAAAATTTAAAAAAGGGGGAAAACTGGTTACATGAACTGAAGGAATACAAGTTCATTAAGGTTGTTAAACACAGCATTTATAAACTTTTTCAAGAACACCCTTAGAATTTTTAGCAGCTACTAGCAGAAGCATTATTCTGGATAGTCTTAAGTTCATTTCAAATTCTAATTGAGATACTCAAATTATTTCAAAAATGAAAAATTATTAAAAATAAAACAAATAAACCAAAGATTTTAGTTTGGGTTTTTGGGGGTTTTTTGGTTTGTTTTTTTTTTTTTTTTTAGGATATATAAAGTATATGTCATGTGAAGAAGTTAAAATAGGTTGTGTACTGTGTCTTAATGCCAGCACAAACAAAACCCTCTTAGCATAAGTCCCAGTAAGTATTCCTCTGTAGTTGTCTCAAGTTGTAGCTGTGATTTTCATCAGTCAGACTACTGATTTATTAATTAAAGATTTATCAATTAAAGAGGATTGTGGGTTTTTTTCCCTTTCAGTACGTGGTTTATGGTAGTTTATCTATTAGTTATTATCATGCTTGACTGGTATTTAACCTATCCTAGCAGGCTAATCACCTGCAGACATTTCAGGTTGTGAAAGTTATGGAAGGAAAAAAAAAGATTATCAGAATAATTGATGACAGATTAGGAGATACTTAAGTTTACTGCACTGCTTGATATCTGTGATTTCACTGCTGATAATAACGTTTTTATTTTGAAAGTGAACAGGGATGAAAATTGTTGTTGTGAAAAAAGTATAATTGTTTTCCTTTAAAACTCTGTACTGAAAAGATTCTTGTGCTGAGGGAAAAAGGAATTTTCACACAAACTGCATAAATGTATTTTTTTTTCCATAAATTGATTATATTTCATTTATTTGCATGAAGGAAGATGTACTATTGCCTGAAAAAGCTTTTCAAAGTCAAACTGTTCACTACGTCTACGGACAGCATAGAATAGATGATAACCAGCTCTTCAGAGTTGGCTAATAAATTACTTTAAGTAGTACAGTGTAGTGCCTTCAACTCCTACTAACATGATCAATGGGAAGAAATGCCTTCATATTTCCCACTGTGTTAAGTCAGGTTTATTTTAAGGTTGAACTAAATAGCTCGTCTGATCCTAGATTTTTCACACCCGGAACATGGGAAAAGTCTGACAGGCGTGAGTGGGTTTCACTTCTTGAATAAGATTTAGCCTTATTTATAAATACAAGCAATGCTAATGATCACTACACATTCAGAGAAGGAATATTAATATATTATTTCACCTTAAAAATTACATGATATGAACACTAAATATGTAGATTTTTCAGAGCTGACAAATAGCATTCATTTTGTAGATTCGAGCATGTCCACATATTGGACCACATACTGTTTCTCCTGAAACAGTAGCAAAGTAGATGAGAAACTGGCTTTACTAAAGGGAATTGCTAAGAGAAAGATAATTTTTATCTTTTGTTTTCATCTTAGAATGAATTTATTATCCTGCAGAAACAGACTCGTCTAAAAATGTTCATCTCATTAATCTCATCCAAAGTCTATCAATATTATAGCCACAAAAATACAAAAATATACACACACTTTATACTAATGAACTTGATTCTTTCCTTCATATTGTATTTTCTAAGACATACATAAAGTTGAGACTAAACACACTCTGGCAGATTTAGAAGAGTTCAAGCATATATGCTATTTGTTAAATTAAACTGGAGAGAAAAGGTGAAGAGATGTTCTCTGAGAGTGATATTCTCTTCAAAATCTTATTGACACCAGATGTTAGTCTTACCATAAAAGCCTTTTGGTTTGTTTGTTTGTTTATTTCTTTTTGCAGAGGGAGTTGGAAGTTGCATCAGTCCAGCAGTAGAGCCAGCATGTTGTTGTTTTAGACAAGGAAAGAAGGAAATAAAAGAGAAAAAAAAAAACAACCTCGGGGCAAGTTTTAATATACAAAAGGAAAGAGTTACAGCCATCTGGCATTTTGACAGAATGGATCAACTACCCTCCTGTAGCTCCTTCTTTCTTTTTAATCTGCAAGGTTAACTGCTGGCCTGCCTTGCAGGTATTTGTAGTGAAAACATAGAGGTTTCTGTCTGCTGAGCATGTTGTATGTTTACTCCACTTAAAACAAAAGTCTTGAATAGCTTCACTGTCTGTTTAGATCACTGAAAATTACTAGCGTTGGTCCAAGCTTGCAGTCTTCTCTCATACAAAACTCCCATTGAATTTAAAGGGATTTTGTGTAAGAACAGTGGGATCAGCTTCATATTTGCATTCTGTCTTTATGAGATAAGAAGTGTTCACAAACTGTTTTAATGGAAAATATTAAACTACTATTATGTGATTGCATGGGCTTTCTTTTGCAAGACAGAAGGATTATTATATCTTTGGCTAAAGCAAATTCTACAGGCATTTTGTCGACATGTAGCACACTGAATAGTAGTCAGTAATTTGTTTATGTTACAATGGTTGGTTTCCACTGAAAAATATACCAGCCAGTACCAAAACAATAAAAGGCTATGTTTTTAGGTGGTTCATTTTCACTGCACACAGAAAAGTAATATATATGTAACAGCATTTGTTACCTGCAGGTCATTTAGCTCTCAGTGCCCACACAGTTCCCTTAGGCTCCCTCTTGGTACAAGAATTCTTGAAAAACACAACCACAAAATTCTTCATGATGAGAACTGTTACAGCAACATATAATATGTCTTCCCTTGTGCACACTGTGTTATCTATAGGAAGACAGAAGTATCATTTACCTGTAAAACAAGACCAGTTTGTTCACAAGAGACCAAGGAATACAAGCTCTGTGAGATGTTTTAAAAGAACTCAGAAGTAGTTTAACTCTGAGTTCCTTTTAGAATGGCAGCAAGATTTCCAAATTCCATTTACATTAAGATGTCTCTAAATGTAGTAGTCAAAAGAATTTAGATTGAGGCTATTCTGTTGTTTGGGGTTTCTTTTTTGAATGTTTTAAGTTTCCTGAAAATTATTTGAGTTATGGAAAAAGATGTTAATATAAATTAATATGCACCACACAATCTCCAAAAGCTGGAATTTCTTAGGTTTTCAAGACTGTTTTCTAGAAGTTGGGGATGGATGAGATTTTTTATATTTATTGGCAACATTTTTCAATTGACACCTGTTTTCCCAAAGAGTGCATTGCAAGGCAGTTTTGAATTGTCACAGACACTTATAAAATAATTCATATGGGAGTGTAGGTGGTGAAACTGATATAGTTGCTCTAAACTGAAAAATATAAGAAGGAAACAATGTCTATTCTTTAAATAGAATTGTAACTGAAAAGGAAAATGTCAAAGTGTCTTTGCTTAACTGGCCTGATATAATAATCAAAATAGAAGAATAATCAGGAAACATGCAGGAACTTGAAATTACTTTTGATAAATAGCAGAAACATGGCACTATTACTACATACTAGTACTAGATAGAAAGATAAACTAGGAAAGCAAAAATTATCCTGGCTTATTAAGTCCTTCAGCCTCCAGTAAAAGAAAACTTGCTCAAGATGCCTAACAAAAATGAAGAAATTGCATTCTTCAAAGTTTTTGAAAAGCATTTTTATAATTATGGAATCTAAGGGTTGTTGGTTTCTTTTTTTTTTAATGATATTTTATATTCCCTGTGCTACTTAGGCATATTGAATTAGTGTTAAAATAAAAACAAACTTGGATTCCTTTATTATTCTAGCATAAATTTAACTCAGAAAGTGGAGAAGTAATCTGAAGTAACATCCACTTTCTCTGCTTTTTGAAATGTATAGTCACATCCTCAGGAGTTTTGCAGCAGACTGTAATCGGAAGTGACATTCCAACCTGAATGCCAAAGGCAAAAAATCAGGAATTCTGCTGAAGAATACGCACAGTGCCCTTCCCGCTCTCCCAAATTCCTCCCTGGACACTGAGCCACATCTCCAGCAGTGACCGGGAAATAAAGTTAAAGTAGAATCATGGACCTAAGGAACTCACAGTTCAGATTCTGTTTATAGTTACTGACATTTTAAATGAGCATTTGCACTTCTAGGATTCCTGTGGAAGAAATGAAGACACAAAAGAGAATCAGACACAAGGGAAGAGAAAATTAATCACACATCCTTGTTTCAAAGGTATTTGGATAATAATATTTTTCTTATATTCGTATATACACAACTGTGTAAGTATGCACCTCACATTTGCCCTTTCCTCTACAAAGGACACTGCTAGGATAACAGAGGGAATTGAGCTAAACATTCTTTTTTTCCTTTCTATTTATCAAGTGTCTCAAAAGAGTGGAACTGTGGATATAAAACAATTATTTTCAGAAAAAGAATGCCTCTAGCTGAGGATAAAAAAGAATGAGTGTTATATATCTACCAAAAGTAGTAGAGGTACTAGAAACGTAGAGCTGGCTGTGGGTTTTGAGTTTTTTGTGGGGTTTTTTTGGGAAAATCTCTTATGAGAAAATTCCAAATATTTGAAAGAAAACTTTTCCAATGAAATATAAGTAAAGGTTAGATTCATATTCGGTCAATTAGATTTGGGATTGCTTTTCTGGGTTAGAAAAGGCTCCCATTGTCGCAAAGCAATAATGAGACTAACAAAGAGCTAAGGCATTCAAGCATAACATATGAAAATATGGTACAAGTTCTTATGCTGTTTGGTTGGAACTGTCTTTCACCTTTTCCTTTGCAGTTCATTAACTTCTTTTAGCCGAGACCATAGTGGCCATGCCAAATGCGCTTCTTGTTTTCATGTTGCCCCCCCCTCCAGATTCCTTCCTCTACCCAAGAAAGCCATCTAACCAAGTTCCATTGTAACCAGTTGAACAGTGCTGTGCCTGGTTTCGGGTAAGTGTGTGAAACTGTACCTTTCCTTGCCTGCAGGACATAATTCATGTTTTCCAACAATCATGGTTGATATAACATACAGACTGCTGTATTTTGGCACTCCAAATTTGTGTAGTCTGTGTTCCTTGCAACTGTTCTTGTTCCTTTAGTAATTCACTAAGTTAGGAGTGGTTTCCTACTTACTGGGAATTTCCCGTATCTTTCTGTGACATGACATTGATTAGCATTTGTGGGAAATTTGGGGAAGTTACAGAATCACAGAATCACCTAGGTTGGAAGGGACCTTTAAGATCATCTACTCCAACCATAATAGAAAACAAAAACAAACAAACAAACAAACAAACAAAAAATCAACACACCCCCCCACACACACACCCCAACATCAAACCATATTCCAGAGCACTATGTCAGCTTGTCTTTTGAATATCTCCAGGGATGGTGCCTCAACCACTTCCCTGGGCAGCCCATTCCAATGCCTGATAACCCTTTCAGTGAAAAAATTTTTCTTAATATCCAACATGAACCTCCCCTGGCTCAACTTAAGGCCATTTCCTCTTGTCCTATTGCCTGTGACTTGCGAGAAGAGACCGACCCCTGCCTCTCTACAGCCTCCTTTCAGGTAGTTGTAGAGAGCAATAAGGTCTCCCATCAGCCTTCTTTTCTCTAGGCTGAACAACCCCAGCTCCTTCAGCTTCATAAAACTTACTCTCCAGACCCCTCACCGGCTTTGTTGCCCTTATCTGGACCCACTCCAGCACCTCAATGTCTTTTTTGTGGGTAAGGGGCCAAAAACTGGACACAGTACTCAAGGTGAGGCCTCACCAGTGCTGAGAACAGGGGGATGATCACCTCTCGGGTCCTAGTCACCACACTGTTCCTGATACAGGCCAGGATGCTGTTGGTCTTTTTGGCCACCTGGGCACACTGCTGGCTCATGTTCATCCGACAGTCGACCAACACCTCCAGATCCTTTTCTGCCAGGCAGCTCTCCAGCCACTCCTCCCCAGGCCTGTAGCACTGCCTGGGGTTGTTGTGATCCAAGTGGAGGACCCGGCACTTGGCCTTCTTGAAACTTATCCCATTGGTCTCAGCCCATCAATCCAACCTGTTCAGATCCCTCTGCAAGGCCTCTCTACCCTCCAGCAGGTTGACAGTCCCACCTAGTTTGGTGTCATCTGCAAATTTACTGAGGGTGCACTCAATCCCCTTGTCCAGATCATTTATAAAGATGTTAAAGAGAACTGGCCCCAGTACCAATCCCTGTGGGACACCACTCATGACCGGCTGCCAGCTGGATTTGACTCCATGCACCACCACTCTCTGGGCCTGGCCCTCCAGACAGTTTTTAACCCAGTGGAGAGTATTCCCACCTAAGCCATGGGCAGCCAGTTTCTCCAGGAGGGTGCTGTGGGAGACTGTATCAAAGACCTTGTTAAAGTCCAAGTAAACAACATCCACAGTTGTACAATTTTGCATCCAATTCCTTATTCTGGCCAGTTGTCACATGTTGAGTTTTAGGTCAGAAAAAAAAAGAATCCAACAAACAAATGAAAACCTCTGTAAAAGCAGAAAAGAAAAGTTGTGGAGATACTGTGATATTATTAGTATGAGAACTAAAATTATTTCACAATTGACTGCATGGTTTTCTGGTGCTTTGTTTTTCTGACTGTTCTGTACCTAACAACTCCAATTTATTGATCTTATCTTTGAAGTTGAGAAAAGACTGCCTTTTTCCAGTCCTAGTAAATTACATGTTCCTGCTAAAATGGCTAAATGTGCTGATATTGTGCATCCACAATGCAGGCTTGCTGTTTTCTTGAGACTAAGGAATTTAATTTGGTTATTTTTCAGGTTAAACTCAGTAATGACTCTAATTGTGTGAGCTGATGCAGGCAGGACACAGGAACAACTACAAAACCATGGATTAAGAGCAAAGAACAAATTTAATCTCAATACCTCATGGATCAGGGAACCTCTGAAGCAGCACCTGGGCAGAGGCAGACAAGCAAGGGATGCAGGCACCATGGAGAGAGAGTCCTGAATAGCACAAGAGTCCTTGTTAGCAAGGGAGTGAGGGAGCGAGAGAGCTCCCACTTGCTGTTTGGGCCTGTATTTCAAGGACTCTGGCAGGCAGAGTTTTCTGCTGTGCTTTGATCTCTTCAACAGCGGGGCAGGAATCTCAGGCGTGTTTGATAAGGTGCCCCTGAGTCCATCCCAGGCCTATGTTATCTAAGTGCAGATGTTCTACTTGTTGAGCACACAAAACTAAGTAACAATTAGTGTGATATATGTGTTTTCCAGCACCCCACATGCGAGTCACTTGAGTGTAATTACAGTCCTCCTCACCAATTTTCTGTTACTTTCCCACACTAATGAAAAAGGTCATATTTCAGAGTTGAAAAAAATACAGAAAATGTAGCTCACCCAACCCAATCAAGTGGTAGTTCAAAGAACTGGATGGTCTCTTTCTTTCCCTCTGTACATGCATCGCACGTACCTATGCATTCTTCCCCATTTCCCACCATCTGTCCCTCATACAGACACTTCTTAATTTTTGAGCAGACAAGGTGAGGGATGTGAATGTTTTAGGCTGCATAGCTTAAAGACATAATTTCATCCATTAATTAGTTTCAGGAAATCTAATAGGGAAATTCACAGAGTATTGAATATTCTAATGTACCTGCCTTCCTTGCTGGTTTACAACTGAAAACAGAGTTCTGTAATAGAAGAGAAACTCAGTATGAGTAGTTAGTAGAAGAGGATAAATAAGGTTTTGTCACTAAGATACCTCCTACACTACTAATATGACTAAAATGAAGCTTTGATTTGATTTTTCATAGATTACATGGGGAAGTGATATATGAATTCACACCTGACTAGTGGTGGACACACAGACATTTCTCTTAAGCACTGGCATTTTCTTAGTCATTTATTTCCTGCTCAACAGACTGTTCAGAAATGCTGTCAGCTTACCAGCTCACTGGTGAACTCTGCAGTTTAAGGAAAATGCAGAAGTGTCTGCCATTTATTTCAGGAGAAAAAGGTAGATTTGGCACTGTTGCTTTGTTCATCCTCCAGTTAAAATCTACTTGTAATCCTATAATCTTACAGTAAGTAGATTTTATGCATACATCTATGTTGAAAAAATAGTCAAATGTTTTCAAAAGTCATAAATCTCCAAAAGATGCCTGGCATAATTTTATATCTGCAAAGCTAAAACTTCAAGTGTGAGTTTGGAAACTGAACTGCCACTTTTTTTACTCTAGGTGCAGTTGCAAACGCAATAGTAAAACATGATGGTAAAGAGTCAGTGGCATGATGACTTACTGGAGAAAAATGTAAAGAATTGGCAACAGGAAAGTAGGAACCATATGAGTAAATAGATTATGCATAATTTGTGCAGTATGGCTGAGAATAACTGGATTGTTTGGGTTACTTAATGTCTTACATGGTAATGGAACAAGCTGACAGAATGCTAACACTTCTTTTGTACTGTGAAGCGGTTAGAATTATTGCTTGGTTTCTCTCATAATATAGCCAGAAACTATTTTAATATCTGAAATAACATTTTTACTGTCCTCCTCCACTTGCTTTCTGAAAGAACACCAGCTGAACTGAGAGAACTGCTCTGTTTGCTGGCATGCAAAAATAAAAGGTACCATTTAATCAAAGGTGGTGGTCTTTAGAATAATAGGCAACATTAAGAAAAAAGATTTTCTGCTTTTTGGAAATATTACAGAAAAGCTAACTCAGGTTTTTGTGTGATGATCCTGCTATAATAATATCACTGTTGCTTCACTGGAGATCAGGAATGACTACAGTTGTGTCAGTCTATATTTATGACTTTTTAAAGGCTGCTCCTTTCAGTATTTCAGTGAGAGAGAAACTCTTTCTCTTTGTAGGCTAACATCATCTTGTTTCAGTACATTTCCTTTTTTTCCTTAACTTTAAACCACTGACACAGTGGGTGGTTGAGCCAACTGAAACAGAACTCTGTGTGTTCTCTCATGTACTTAGGCAGACGTTTACCATAGTCCTCAGATCTCACAGCTCGACTATGAGACTCATTTTTTTTCCTCTGCTATGGAAAACCTTTTACTCTAGGTAAAAAAAAATACAGCCAAGCAGTATTGCTCTACTTAAATTTAACTTTATAGGTAATACTTTGAGTTATGCAGTAAAAAAAAACCAAACCACAACACATTGCAACACCGAGTAAATACATGAAAGGGAATAAAAGTTTCATAAATTAGTGGTAATAAGAATATTTTTCACAGCACATTATTAGATATTTGCTATTTATTTTCATCTTGATCATGCCATTGACAAATAAGGCTTTCTTCAAACCTGAAATGAACATCTTTGCATCTAAGAACCTAAAACATTCTATAACAATATTCTTTGTGGTGACTATGATGTTTGTCAATGTAAGAATAAAGGCTTAAGGACAAATGCAAAACAAGAAATGAAGCTAATATAATGATTTAGGGAAGCACATATTTCTTTTTTTTTATATCCTGGTTCAAAGACCTCTAGAAATGACATAAAAAATAAACCGCAAAATAGTGGAGGATTTTTGGTTAAATACAACATGAATTTTGAATTTTATTATTTTAATTTTTTTTAGATATTTTAAGATTTTTTTTTTCAGATTTTTCACCTGATTTAAAACAGCATCTTTATTTATATAATAGTTTAGATAACCTAATTTGTCTTCCTGGTTGTTCTGAGTGGCCCAACCTGTCTCTCAGCCTGGCTTCTCCTCAAATAATAATAGATGTAAATAAATTAGTAATAAAATATTCTCAAGATATAGCATACTTTTTGACTTGGAGTATATGTGGTAGAAATCCAAGAAGGAGAGAGAGTGATGGCACAACTATGGCAAGGTAGGAAAAGCAAGGAATGTTTCTATCTGCCTTCCATCTCTAGGTGGACATCAGTTTTGGTGAGATTTCTTTCGCTTAACCTAGGTATTACCAATGATCTTAGAAGCTATTATTAGGCCTAACCTACATGGAATAAAAGTTCAGTGAGTCAAGTAGTGCGTCCCATCTATAAAATATGTATGAATCAAACACATTTATTTTTCGCCTGCATTATGTAGATACTAAACACTTCCTTACTTTCAACAGACAAAGGTTACATGGCAGCTGAAAGCTGCTCCCTTCAAACTTTTCTGGAAGGATTTTGCTTTCCCCTTTGCCAGGTACTGAAGAGAGCCATATACAGAAGAGAGACCCTGGCTTCTGCTTTCAGCAACTTCTCCTCAGCACTCCAAAGTAAGCATGCTGAACCATTCAGCTGTTGCTGCAATATGCCCAGAAAAGATACAAAATGTAGGACATTTCCAATATCCTCATGCATTTCAGACCACCATTCTGGCTTGAACTTTAATAGCTAGAGTATGTGCTTATGTTTTAACTCAGGCCACCTGTTGATGTATCAAATTTGCCTTAAAAAAATACCATCATGTTATCACAGCTAAATAATGCAATTAGTTGCCTTTGTTTGCTTTCAAATGCTTTTATTTATTTATTCTGTTTGTTTGTTCACTTTAAAGGCTCGGTAATATGGTGGTACACAAATTGTCTGTCAAAGGTGGTATCCTGGACAAGTAAAACCGAGTCTATCACTGGCCCAAAACAAAACTCCATTCACCACAATCTGGGAAGGAGGTAAGGCCTAATTCCCATTTTAATTAACTATTAAATGAAATTCAGAAGTCTGGATAGAAATTCACAATGCAATGACAGCTGGTCTACTGCTGCTACAGTATATGAAGTATCATTTGTTCTACATAATACCCTGCTTTTTTAATAATAATGAAAAAAAAAAACATAGTGGAAGAAAGTACTCACCAGATGCTCCTTTCACAACATAAACAAAAGTGAAAGGCAGAAATACATGATGAGTTTAAATTAATCCCGGTTGGCAGAGAAAAAGATGTTTCACGACAAGTGAAACTCCAACTTGATCACTATTCTCCACCTCAGCAATGAGACAATTTGAAATGGTGCGGTTTTGAACACCTCTAAACCTTTAATTAATTTGTGAGGAAAACCCAGCTTTGAGAAAATTTTTACTGTGAATAAAGAAAAGGAGCAGGGCTGGCTGGGAGGAGGAGAAATTTGTCCTAGGAACACTGATCTGAAGAGTTGAAGTGTTTTGGACCTTGAAGAGCAGGATATTCCAGTTGGAGAATGAGGATCCAAGATGATTATTTTATGACTGACAGACTGAAATAAGTCTGTGAATTCAAAACATTCAGAAAAGTGTTAATGCAGATATGTGTATGCTTTCCCATAAACTTGAGATAAGATACTTGATATCCCCGAAGGGGATTTTGAAATGGGAGAAGGTCATACAGACTTGAAAGAAAAGTGCTTATAAGGAAATGTGCGTAATATAAAGTCATAAAATACAGTAAAAGGTTTTTGAAAAGTGTAGTGAATCAATGGCTTAATGTGATGGCTCTTTTTAAATGCAAAGAAACCAAGGCCACATCGAGCTATTATATGACAGGGCCATTTTTAAATATGATTAACTAACTCACTGGAGTTTTTTTTCTCTCATAATTTCTCTGGTTACCTGTCTTAATTGGTATTCTATGAAACTAACGGAACACCACGTTGCACAGTCAGTTCTAGTGGACCCATTGAATGTATTTGACACTGCTTGCCTTTGTGAAAGAGAACTGAAATCCACAGGAATGAAATATGATGTTGCCTATATTTCTTTCTGAGTAGCTTAGTTACTGGTGTAGCTCAATTTTTATTATTTTTTTTTTATATTAGCAAAATGGAAGTTTAGCGAGTTGGTTCAAGTAACTGAATTGATTGTTTGTCTTTATGTTTCAAAATGACTAATGACCTCATGTTTAGAAGTTTCCACTAACATATTATGTGGAAGTCTGATGTCAGAAATGTAACAGAATAATTTCAGGCACAAAGTTCTTCTACCTTTGTTTTGCAGCAGTTGGAGTTCTTAGCATCTTCCCAGTTCAAAAAAAATTTAAACATTCAAAAACAATTTCAAAGGATAAGCGAAAGAGACAGAATTTTCCCCATTGCAAACTACTGCAATATGAACTTTTGTTGTAACCACTGTGAAGAGTAACAGAAGGTTATTGAAGAAATAATCTTGGTTTTTGTTCTAGGTATCTAGCAAGTAACTGTACAAAATTAAATTTTTTAGCCTGTATGAGAGGATTTTCCTTATGTCTAAGCTTATAGGTGCAGAGTAATGTTTTATGCAGACAGCTAGTCAGCTAGCTTACACACAGATATCTACACTCTAGGTATCTAAGATTTGCTGAATGAGTCCTACCTAACATGTACATTTTGGACAGGATTCACCTCATTCAGCTCTAAGCTTCTGAAACTTAGACATATCTGACCGAGGTCATCACTCTAACTTTTTTCTCTTTATAAGTAATGGAGGTAAAAAAAGAAATATTGAGAGTTAAGAGTTTTCTCATCCTAACGTAAGCATTTAACATAGACCAAACCAAACACTCTCCAAAGGCCTGCAGTGAAGACAGATTTGTTTCTATTTTGAACATGGTCTTGTTTCCTTTCCAATTAGTAGTGATAAAATTAATCCTCTACAGTTCAGAAATACTCCTCTAATACCCTAGTGAAACCAATTGTTTTAGCTGTTTCAAAGTAAATGTGTTTCTATTGTCACAATTTAGGGAATCAGACTTCGGCTTTAAATCAACTGGCAAATGATTTGGAACTTGATATTTTCGATTAAAATAATATTTAATCGATCTTTCAAAACATTTCTTTCCTGTTTATCCTCCTCCACCACCACCTTATTTTTTACCTAGAACTGGTAAAAACATCAGAAAACAATGATACAGTGACATATTAGTATCTTGGAAAAGACACTCTTCTATCCCTCAGATGATGAAATTGTCACCATGTTGGGATCTGTTTGTATTTATTACAAATGAACTGTTCCACCTCCTCGTGCCTCTTTTACTTCAGCACAATATTGTCTGGGGAATATAGGACTTAATCTTACTGGTTAATCTACAAAACTTGTATTGGTAGATTTAAGAGTTAGTGTTGAGACTACAGTGTAATTGCAGAGAGGTTATTTGTTCAGTTCCATAAACAGTATGGGTAGAACTCAAGCCTTTACAACTCTGACAGAGTTTTGTCATTTAGAAATTTTACAAGATTCAGAAGTATTTCCAGATCTTATTAAGGCTATACATATATTAAGGTTCTATATGTCGGTTTTAAGGAATCTATGAGCTGTTATGTAAGATGACATCTGAAACCTTTCTGCTTCAATATTTTGTCGCTGGCACTGACCTGCCCACACTGGTTTAAAAGAAGATGAAAATTGCCTTGCTGTACAGAGCACCACTGAGCTTTAGCACTTAATAATTAGAAGATGTCAGCCTGCATCCTAAGGTTTCACACACCATATACATTATATATCCTTCACAAACAAAAATAAATCATATTTAACTTTTGATAACAGTCACAGTTTTACAAAAATGACATGGTAAATTATGAGAAAACTTGTCTTTTTCAGTTTTGGTTCAGAAATCCTTAGATTTCCCTGTTTTCTGAGACAGGAGAATAATACTCCTGTCTTATGGGATCATGATTAAAGGGAAGATTAAGACTCCTGACTCTTATGGGTCAGGATTAAAGGGAGGGTAGGGGCAGGTGATTTCACAATGCAGGTATGCTACCGGCCACCCAACCAGGAAGACTGAGAGGATGAGGCCCTCTGTAGACATATAAGAACAGCCTCATGTTCACAAGCCCTGGTCCTCATAGGCAACTTCTACCACACTGTTGCAGGGACAACACAGCAGGGCATAATCAATCCAGGGCATTCCTGGATTGACGATAACTTTCTTCTCCACGTAATAGAGGAGCCTGCCAGGAGAGATGCCGTGCTAGACCTTGCTCTCACCAACAACGAGGGGCTGGTGGGGAATGTGAAGCTGAAGGGCAGCCTTGCCTGCAGTGACCATGAGATGGTGGAGTTCAAGATCCCTAGGACAGCATGGTGGGAAAAAATCCTTACTGAGGAAAAAGCCCTGGAGGAAAGAGGGGATGAAGAAACCAGGTTAATATTCAAGGATATTGCACCTACTGCAAGCTCAGGAGCAACGCATCGCAACAAAAAGGAAGTCAAACAAAAATACCAGGAGGCCTGACAGGAGCTCCTGGAGAAACTTAGGCTCAAAAAGGAAGCCTACAGAGGGTGAAAGCAAGGACAGGTAGCCTGAAAGGAATACAGAGAAATTATCTGAGCAGCCAGAGATCAGGTTAGGAAAGTTAAAGCCCTGATAGAATTAAATCTTGCCAGGGACATCAAGGGCAACAAAAAAATCTTCTATTGGTATGTCAAGGATAAAAGAAAGACTAGGGAAAATGTGGGCCTTCTCTGGAAAGAAATAGGAGACCTGGTCACCCAGGATATGGAGAAGGCTTAGGTGCTTAATGATATTTTTGCCTTGGTCTTCATCGGCAAATGCTCTAGCCACACTGCCAGGCAAAGGCGGCAAAGGCAGGGACTGGGAGAATGAGGAACTGCCCACTGTAAGAGAAGATCAGGTTCAAGACCACCTCAGAACCTGAAGGTACACAAATCCATGAGACCTGATAAGATGCATTTGTGAGTCCTGAGGGAACTGGTGGATAAAGCTGTTAAGCACTATCCATCATATCTGAGAAGTCACGGTAGTCCGGTGAAGTTCCCGCTGACTGGAAAAAGAGGAAACATAACCCCCATTTTTGAAAAGAGAAAAAGGAAGACTCAGGGAACTACAGACCAGTGAGTCCCACCTCTGTGCCTGGCAAGATCATGGAGCAGATCATCCTAGAAACTTTTCTAAGGCACAGGGAAAATAAGGAAGTGATCAGTGACAGCCAACACGGCTTCACCAAGGACAAGTTATGCTTGACAGATGTGATGGCCTTCTACAAGCATGTTAAAGAGTTGGTGCATAATGGAAGAGCAACTGACATGATCTACCTGGATTTGTGGAAAGCATTTGACACTGTCCCACATCTGATGGATGGATTACGCAGTGGATAAGGAATTGGCTGGATGCTGCACTTGAAAAGTTGCAGACAACAGCTCAATGTCCAAGTGTCAAGCAGTGATGAGTGGCATTCTTCAAGGGCTGGTACTAGGACTGATACTATTTAACATCTTTGTTGGCTACATGGACAGTGGGATTGAGTGCACCCTCAGCAAGTTTACCAACACCACCAAGCTGTGTGGTGTGCTTGACACAATGGAGGGGAAGGGATGCCATCCAGAAGGACACGGCTTGAGAGGCAGGCCTGTGCGAATCTCATGAAGTTCAACAAGACCAAGTACAAGGTCCTGCACATGGGTCATGACAATCCTAAGTACAAACACAAGCTGGCAGAGAATGGCTGGAGAGCAGCCCTGAGGAGGATTTGGGGGTGTTGGTGGATGAGAAGCTCAACATGAGCTGGCAATGTGCACTTGCAACTCAGAAGGCCACCTGTGTCCTGGGCTGCATCAAAAGAAGTGTGGCTAGCAGGTGAAAGGAAGTGATTCTGCCCCTCTACTCTGCTCTCATGAGACCCTGCCAGGAGTACTGCATCCAGCTCTGGAGCCCACAACGTAAGAAGTATGTGGATCTGTTGGAGTGAGTCCAGAGGAGGACCACAAAGATGATCAGAAGGCTAGAGCCCCTCTCCTACGAAGATGGGCTGAGAGAGTTGGGGTTGTTCAGCCTGGAGAAGATAAGACTCCAGGGAGACCTTATGGCCATCGTCCAGTATTTCATGGGGGCCTACAGGAGAGATGGGGAGGGACTCTTTGTCAGGGAGTGTAGTGGTAGGACGAGGGGTAATGGTTTTAAACTGGAAGAAGGTAGATTTATATTGGATATTAGGAAGAAATTTTTCATGATTACTGTGGTGATGTACTGGAACAAGTTGCCCAGAGAAGTTGCCCCACCCCCGGAATAGCTCAAGGCCAGGTTAGACTGAGTGACTTGGTCTAGCAGGAGGTGTCCCTGCCAATGGCAGGGGGTTGGAACCAGATGATCCTTAAGGTGCCTTCCAGTTCTAACCATTCTATGATTCTATGATTGATTCTGTGTTAAGATGTACCTTTTGGACAACATTATTATCATTTTTCCTATTTGGTACTAATCAATTTTAACTAATCAGTTGTATCAATGTCAAGGTAATTTTCTTGTGCCTTTAGATGATTTAGTTAAAATTTTTTACTCTTTAAATTTTATTTACTTATTTATTTATTTTTAAGCATGAGAAAGTACATTTTCTCACAGAGTTCATAATTAAGGAAATCGAAATTGGAAAATGTGATTTTGCAGGCTGTTGTTCAAGAAATATCAATATTAATTTCTAGAATGGAATACAATGAATGCAATTGTTTCTCTTACTTCAAAAGTCAATGACTCAACATTTCCAGGGAACTCTTCCTCTTCCAGTATCTACAGTGAGTCAGTCTATAACTCCACAAAAGGAGTTGGTAGCACCATCTATAAGGGGGAAAAGTGTTAGTGGGGTCAGCTTCTCGCTTATAAGATAAACAACTCTTCTCCTCATATATCCTGATTACAAAGAAGATCATTATTTTGACAATGATATGTACCTTGGCAGCTTCATCTCAAGTTCAGTCTGTAAAACATACGGTGTAATTTCTAAATGTGCTTCTGCTTTTAGACGAAGACTTAGTTCCATATTTAGTGAATATGACTTTGTACTAGTTATGATAACTAATTTTTTTAATAGCTTTTATAGAATTGTAGATTATCTGCACCATGGTTATCAGCAATTGAGGCTGGGGAAAAAGGCAATGAGTAAGTGGTTTCTCTTTGTTTTTAAAATATCTAATTACAACCTTAGCAGTGAAATCTGCATTACTCTGAGATAAGTCATAGTACTTTTATTCATTAGTAGCCAACTTAGAAACCACCAAAATGTGGATCTGTGATTACTGTTGCCTTTACTGAGAAATTTGACATTCTTGTTCAGTGAGGGCCTTCTGCCAGCTTTTAGCAGAGTTATTGCAAGATCAGAAAGACCATGGTAATTTATCTGTTTATCCCCTGAGCAGAAGATGGACCTGAAATTCTGAAAATTGTTTCTTAAAAAATAGTGTCCACATAGCTGTTTTAAGTTTGACATGTCTTTTTTTTTTCGAATTGCAACTATTCCTCTCTATTTGCAGCAGAGTTAATTTTGCCTTTATTATGACCATGGGTGCATGACTGTTTCAAAATATTGGGAAAGGGCAATGAGCCAAAATCATTATCTTCACTTGAAGTGTTTAATACCAAACGTAAATATTGGAGGGGCTTGAGTGCCCTAGCCATCTCTCTAGGCTTTATGCATCTGATCATAAATGTCCCTGCTGCACTGTCAGCTAGTCCCCACCATGACTTCAGTCCAGTGTTGTGAAGGAAATAATAACCTAGAGTCTTCCGTTGCTTATCAGTATGGGGAAAGTGAACACGAGATGATTTCCCCTCAAATACTCCTTTATAACTAAAGTTATTAATAAGCAATTAAGAAAAATAGAAATAGAAATCAGGCTGCTTTAAATGCTAATTCCCCCTGTGTATTTCATGCAGCATGAAAACCTTTAGTGTCCAGTGAGATATTGTTCCTAAAAAGGCAAGTAAGCTGATGCTGATGACTACTTTCTACATACACTTCCAGTGGTCAAAGCTTTTATTCTCTGTTCTAGAAGAACGAAAAAAAAAACTAATGCCTTTTTTCACTTCTTCATTGAACAGTAGCACCTGAGGGAGACAGAATTTATTGCAGCAATCCATTGCCAGGAATACATTAAGCACATAGTGGAATAAAGGACATATGAGAATGCTTTGCTTTCACAGAGAAATGTGGAATACAAAAAAATACAACCTTTTCCCAAATACCTTCCTTTAAGATTTACATATTATTTTCAAATGAAATTCTTGGTGATACTTGTTCTTGCTTTTCTAAGCAGTGAAATGTATTTCTCAAATTATTTCCAGAGTTCCATGAAGTAGATAATAAACTTTAAAAGAGCTATGGTGTTTGTTATATATAAACCTAACTTATTACTTTGTGCTATTCTCAACCTAGAATCTTTTAGAGATTGTAAAGAAGTATGTATTGTTCAATGTGGGACAAATATTTGTAACTGAACTTTTAATCTCCACGGACCGTGAATTTATGATTTTTAGAGCAGATGTAAAAAGGTAAAAGCTATGCCAGACCAGTGTAGTCCATTAAATAATTTCACACTGCATAGTGCATATCAGAATGCAGCTTCTTACCAATAAATCTCATCACAAGTCATTTTCTCCTAGACCTGCATTACAGAATCAGAGACAATATTCATGGTCTGAAGGGACCTTTGAGATCGAGTCCAACCCACATTACTTATGTATTAATATTGTCTTTCAGCATTTTTTATTTAAATAGGTATTGGAGTAAATGTTGGTTTTCGTTTGTGTGGGGTTTGTTCCTTTGGTGTTTGTTTTTTTTTTTTCTTCACTTTAGTGAATATATATTTAAATAAAATGTGGTATATCTTCCCAAATCATCGGCTCCATCTTGGCTTTCTTTAAATATGCATTTTAAGAATTTTCTCACAGCTTTGGCAGTCATGGTATGTGACCTCGAAACACTTGTGCTGTTCTGGACTAGCAACTAAAGCACAGGAGGCATGGGATTAAACAGGTGTGTATATGTGTTGTAGATTCAATTAGTCAATGGAGAAAACTTCTAGAAGACAATTTATCTAAGATAAGCAAGTCTTATGAGGAGCAGCTGAGGGAACTAGGGTTTAGTCTGAAGAAAAGGAAACTCAGGGGAGACCTTATTGCTCTCATCAACTACCTGGAAGAAGGTTGTAGTGAGGTGGGGGTTGGTCTCCTCCCAAGTAACAAGCAATAGGACAAGAGGAAACAGCCTCAAGTTGCGCGAGGTGAGGTTTAGATTGGATATTAGGAAAAAATTGCTTCACTTAAAGGGTTATCAAGCATTGGAACAAGCTCCCCAGGGGAGTGGTTGAGTCACCAACCCTGGAGGTATTTAAAAGATGTGAAGCTGTGGGGGGAAATGTTTTCATGGTGGACTTGGTTGTGTTAGATTAATAGTTGGACTCAGTGATCTTAAGGGGCTTTTCCAACCTAAAATTTTCTATGAGTCCATATTTCTATGATTGTATGGACTTAAGTCATGTCAGACGAACTGCCCTTTATGAGTGCTATTTCTCTTCATGGAGTAAACAAGATGACTAAGACATCTAGCTCAGCTTAGAACCAACATTTCCAGATATTTAGGGTAAGCAGATGAGCTTGATCATCAATATTACCTCAGTCTACCTTATTTATAAATGCATAAACTATTTTTTTATGTTTTTATTTTCCTAATGTTTCATTTATCTAGTCAAGGAATAGAAACAATATCATGAAAGAGTAATGAGACCAAGAAAAATGGCCCAGTATCATCATCAGACTTGATGATACAAGGAATCAAGTAATCATACTACACCAAGCGAATAAGAATTGTTTATAGAAATAATTCAAGACAATAAATGTCAAGAAATCCAGATTTATTTTTTTAAGCAATACAGAAAGAAGGAAAACAATGTCAGCAAAGTTTGTTAAATAAAAGTTTCCATGCCTCTGATCTGTATCTTGTATATTCATTGTGACTAGAGTCAGTGTTTTGAACTTCAGTAGTCTGAATACATCACATAAGGATGAAACAATAAAACTTAACATTTATTTACTTACTTATTTATCTGAGGCATTTTTCCATACGTTAAATTCACTACTGCAGTAAGCAAGTGCAGTTGTACTCACACTAATGGAATTCTGCTTGCTTAGCCCTAAAATTATTTTGTCCCACTAGATAAGTGATCATGGGTAACATCGTGTTCAGGTAAATATTATTCTTTTCATATTGCTCTGGAGGAAATGTTACAGGGGATTAAGGGTTCTGTCCAATACCTTAATGCGATCTCTAAAGGTATCTGGTCTCAAAGTTTGCTTTAAAACACTATTTCTTTGCTCACAGGCCTGAACTCAAATCACATCTCTGTCTAAAGGAATAGGTTCTGCATTGCCTTGTAAACTTCTCTTTTTGTGACATTTTGGGACTGCTGACAAGAAGTTTTCAGGGTTATGCTTGACATTTTGATAAGTAACATCACATGAATGATCTTAACTTTACCTA
Source organism: Tringa tobata (assembly GCA_033628505.1). Lineage (NCBI taxonomy): Eukaryota > Metazoa > Chordata > Aves > Charadriiformes > Scolopacidae > Tringa > Tringa tobata. The sequence goes on from JAHREE010000279.1 coordinate 33,274,073, forward strand.
ACTCGTGTTGCTTTTCCTTACTTTTGAACTCCTCTGGGAGAGAGACAATACTCAAAATATCTTTCTCTGGTCTTTTTCGTACTATGTGTACAGCACACATTTGCTGTAATTGAAATTAATATAGTACCATCATGACTTTTTTCTTTATCCAAAAGTATTATTTAATCAAAGTTCTAGATTGTGCTTTCAAACCTAGAATGCAAAGAAAGAGAACAGATAGCTTAAACATAGAATGACCTAGTTCTCAATTCAAGGTGAAATAGATTTATTTTGTTGACTGATTTGGTTTACTAAGATCTGAATGTGATTTGTATGCAAGAGCTGAAAGAATTCAAGGTGTATAATAGGCAAATTTATCTTTAGAAATCATTTTAAGACCCTTCGTTACAATGATTTTTCCTCATTACAATGAAAATTAAGTTATTATTAATTACCTGTCTTTATTAGGTTTTTCTGTCTCATATTTACTCAAAATGTTGTTACCCCGAAATCAACTAAGTCATTAAAAATTCCCTTTTCTTAGGTAGTGTAATGGAAGGCAGCTGGGTATTATAGTGATTTTCAGCAGCATAAAACCCTGCTAAGAGAATTTTAGTGGGTTGTGGGGAAGAGAGCAGCTGAATCAATGGTTTGCTACTGTTTTACTGTTTTTTATAGTACTGCAAAAGAGCATCCCTCAGAAGAGATTGTGTGTACTGTGACGCAGAGAGAGGTAAAAGCTGAATTCGGAAGGAAAATAACTCGAATGATGGTGTGAACTTCATAAATTTTAAAATTAAAGGGTCTGTGATTTTGACCTTTAATTACAAGGAAGCAAAGAGGATCCACACACCTGTAATCATCAAAATAGCTGTGAAATAACTGTGTTTGTTCTACAGAAACAAAGTTGAAGAATCATCATAAAAATTTTCAGTGCATTTAACAGATATATTTACTTGGAGTTGAACTGCATAGGGTCTCCTTGATCTAGGGTGTGTTGGAACAAATAGTCAAGAATTGGAATAGTAAAATTTGACGAGAATATGTGTCCTTTATTATTGAGGATGTGCACTGTATGGATAAGATCGAAGGAAAATATGTGCAAGTTTCTGGAAATTAAGTGCAAGACAAGCAAGGAGGGTGTGATAGTTACTGTGACCATCCAAGTGGCTCAGTTTTAATGTTTAATTTATAAGTGTAATTGAGCATATGAACAGCCTGAACCTTCTACCATTAGATCAAAGATGGTCTGCTCTTTTCAGTCAATCACATTACTTGTTTATCATTTGTCTGTGATAAAAGGTTTGGTAGTGTCAGGGAAAGCCCTTTAATGTATTGGTAACTGAAGAGTACACTGTGATTAGCACTGGGGAAAAAAAAAACAAACCAACAACAACAACAACAACAACAACAACAACAACAAAAAACCAAAAAAAACCAACTCTACTTTAAATTTGAGTAAGTTGCCAGCTGGCGTGTAGTCAAAGAGCAGGTTCAGTGCTGCAATGTGCCATTTATTGGTATTTGCTCTGTACATGATGTATATTTATTCATTTGAGGTTATGAAGTGATGTATGAAATGGAAGAGTATCCCTTACCCTGTGCACTATAGGCTGTTTAGCATATGCTGGTCATAGAATGATTCACTTTCTCATAAATGCATCTGGAATACTTCCCAGAATAGAACTACCTCTAAAACATGTAACTTTGGCTGACAGTGTTGAACTTCAAGGAAATAGTGGGATACTGCCTCTCTGTGCAATGCACATTTGGGATTCTCCATCCTCCTGAGAGATTTTTTGATTGCTTCTTGCTGTTCAGTTCTGAGAAAGGAAAAAAGAAAGAGAGAAAAAAGAAAAAAAAAAAGAAAAAAAAAAAAAGAGAAAAGAACGTTCTTATGTTATGGATTTTTATGACTGCAGTAGATACTGGGTCAGCTTTATGTCTACCTGTGTAAGGCTACTGGTTTTCTTGTTATATTTGGTCAATTGTTCCAGCAGTGTATGAATAATATCCTTATAGAGTAGTTCCTGAGTTAAATGATACTGTAGAAATGAGTCACATAAAGATAAAATGAACAGTTTTGGGGTTTTATTAACTCTTCCATCTGCACTCTCCACTTACTCTTACCCTGTTCTTTTAGCAAATTAATAATAGCTTAAACAAACCCACAGTAACTGTATTAGATTTTTGCCCTTCAGATTAATGAATAAACAGCACTGCCATAAGCCTTATCTCCTTCCTGAGTACACATTTCAATTTCGAGATTTTACATTTTCATTATATTATACAACATGAAAAAATGAAAATATGAAAAGTCCTTGAAATTTCCTCTGCAGACATTACTATTTAGTTAGTCAAATACTAGGGATTGAAGGATTTTTCAATGAGTGAAAAAACTGAATAATTAAATATCTAATTTCTTAAATTTCAAACTACTTGAGGCCCTCATCAAGCTTGCATAAAAGACAATTTCAGAAATGAAATGGAGGAACTTCTATCATTCCCTCCTAAGACTTTTCCTGGCTTTTAGCTCCAAGTTGTTGATATCTAAATGAAGTCGTGTAGGTGCAGATGCCTATGTTACTTATGGACTCTACTCAGGTGTCTAAGTTTGTAGTGCAGTCTAGTCAATCAGTTTATGGATTCTGGAGAGCTATTCACCTCTCCCTGATATAAGGCACCTATGTTTTGTGAGCTGAATAGTTTTCTAGAATACATTAACTTTATCAGGCTCAGTTCAGTCATTTATATGTACCATGTCTATCTTTGATGCTTTAAGGTATCCTACTGGTGCTTTAAATGTTTTAACTATCTTGTAAGTTCACTGGGGAGTTTCAAACACATGTCCTCGATACCTACCCTTTGACAATGTCCCTTTTGGACAATGAAGAAGATCATACTGTTGTTGCCTTTGCCACGTTAATTCTATGACTTAAAAGACACTGTTATAAGGGCCACATTTTTGTTGTTGATTCAGGAAGGAAGGAAGGAAGAGAAAGAAAGCAAAAGAAAGAAAGGAAAGAAAACCAACTGATATATATGTTACAAGCAGCCACTTTGAAATAGAGGAAGTCTTTGCTACCTATAGCTATGCAACTATTATAATAGAAAATAGTCAATTATCACAGAATTGTGTAATTTTTCAATTGTACCACTTTCTCAACTAGAACTGCTATTTATTCATTCCATCTGGGGAAAAAAAAAAAAAAAAAAAGATTTTCCACATTAATCCAATAGCCTGATGTCTGTGAAATCATTTTGGCATCAATGAAAAAGTACCAGATGACCTAACAGACTTGGAAAAAATCTCCTCCAATCTTTTAGGTAGCAGGTTGTAATTTTTTTTAAGTATTTTTTTTTTTTAATATTTTTTTAAAAGAATTCTTCAAAAATACCTTGTGAGGCTGAAAGCTCTTTTCCAGAAACAAACCAAACCTAGCACTAAAACCACTTTTCACAGTATTCTATTTTCATGTGTGTATATATATATCATTACTAATAGTTTATTGTTAAAACATAAAAGTTAACATTGTAAATGTCAGTTACTATCAACTAATTACGTTAAGCTCAAGCCAAAATCAGTCTGGTGGCATAGTGGGGACAGGTGTATATACTAGCCAAAGTTTTAAACATTAAGTTTGGAAAAGTGTCTTCACCTAGATGCTATTTAGATACATGAGGGTGGAAATTGGGTTAGTTTGCACCACTAAGTAAAGAAAGAGAACTGTGTTGGCTTCAGGCAAGTGTAGAGAACAGGAGGTTTGCCCTGAGGATATGCACTAATTTAAGCTTGCCTTCTGTGGTCAGTGGTTCACTCCCTTTCATAAGAGTACACCCCAGAGTATGAAGAGCTTCCCAAGAAATAAACTTTTTCAGATTAAGGTCATTCTTCTCCTGTGCAGTTGTGAAAAGGGAAAATACTAATAACAAAAGGGGGAATGAATAGTTACCACACTGATAGATTAAGAACCAGAGGATCTCTATGCAAAAGAAAGAACATTGAGGAAAAATTATTTCTTGAAAGTCAGTCTCCACAGTGATCCATTTAGTACTTACAATACCAGATTTATGTGGAAAAGAGGTCTTAAATCTGAGGAGTACTTAAAACTATTATTTTAAGCATTTATCACACTCAGACAATTCCTAAGGACATTTAAGAATACAAACAGCCCCTCATAGCCAAGGTCATAGTCATGCACAGCAAATGTCATGCACCTGCATATGATGGATGTTAAGTTCAGGCCCTGCATTTCTGAGGACTAATAAAATAGAAGATTATTGTGAAAATGGATGTGTCAATTGACTCTGTTCAAATTCATTTAGTTTACAGTCTACATTTTCCTTAAGGCATATAGTATATTCCAATTTTCTTCTTGGGTGGGCTTCATTGCACGTAATTTAAACCAACCACCTTAGACATCCCATCTGAGACTCCAGGAACTGAGCTGCCCTCATGTGGGTACCTGGTGCCATTTGTGGTATCCTCAGAGGCCTCGGTGTCTTACAAGAAGATCCTGTGCCAGCTCCCTGAAGACATCTTGAATACTTTACAGTATCTTAAATGGTCCTAGATATCTGTGGACAAACAGTTGAATTCAGGTCTGAGTTTCCTGTAGAGTTACTGAACACAAAGTGAACAGATCAAAAAAGATAGACACATGCAGAATCCCCATCTCTTATCAGAGTACAGGATGAATTATCTTCTGAAGGTACCTTTTTACCTCTACTGACAACAAAAGCATCCAGATTAACAATTTCGGCTACATGAGCAGCTTTTAGAAAGCCAAAATTAGGTGAGAGGATTGCCACAATTGTGAAATATTGCTGACTGTGTATACAGAGGGTCCACATTTCTGAAATGAAACTCATGAAAACCTCAAGTTCAGGCTTTACTCTTGCTGACTGATAATAACATTGAAATCTTACGGCATTTTGTTCATAATGTTATCTGTTCCCAGTTAACCTTCTCACACTATTATTTGCCAGATTTCAGGCAGACATTATTCCAAACTGACTTGTGTATAAAAGTAGTATAGAGCTTCTTTCCTCCCTGCTCAAAGTGATGAAGAAACTACATGAGAGCCTAAAGGCTTTTTTAAAAAAATAACATATGCTTAAATACAAAGAATGTACAAAAAATTCTGTGACATATTATTCAATAGTTTATAAAGATCTTATTTATTATTATTGATGTTTAAAATGTGTTTCTCTAATTATCTTAGATCTGAAGTGAACTATATTCTAACTAGAGTACTAATACTAAATGATTAACATACTAAAAATAGTTCTGAAAGGTCAAATGTGTTTCTTGCAACTGTGGCCTACACTTTAGTGCATTTCTTCTGTTTAACATTAGCCTCAGAACACTTCCCAAATATCTTAATTAATTTCACTTGGTTTTCTTTATTTTATTTCTTTACATTTTTCATATAATTTGATCTATATTTTTTTAATTCACACTTTGAAACTGAATTAAGATTGCACAGTATGTTACTGCCGAGAAATTGTAAAATAAGAATAAAAAGTGTAACACATGGTAAAACATATCTAACAGTACAACTGTCTTTGAGGAGTTTTGATGACAAAGTTTACATATGTTTTCATTGTCCTTCTGTTTGATTATTGTCTTGCTTATTTCTGTTAAATCAGCCACATTAAAAAGGTCCATTACTTTTCGTACAATTCCTAATTTAAAAAATAGTATTGGAGTGAAAAATTTCTTTTTGAAAACAAAAATTATTTTATTATATAAAGATAATAATGCAAAGGATCAAAGGATTATGACAGGCAGCCCTGTTACGATTGCAAATCTGTATGTCCCCCACAGTTCAAATACTTTGTTTATTTCTTGATCCTCTCTCAGCTAACGCAGATGTTTCCAGGACCTGTAATAGACTTTAGTTATTCTTTCTGTTGAAACAAGGATGTGAGATTTGACCTTTGTTAGTAAAATAACAATTTAAAAGTTAAGTGAGCAAAGGGTATAGCAAAGATTTATTCTTCATTGATCCATACCGACAGCAACATCGAAACAGGCAATCCGGTACCTTTTATACTTTAGTTCCACTACATTTAAACTGGGATTCTTCTTATTTATTTATGAGGATACATTGTAACGTGTAACCATCTGGTATTTGAAATCCAGCTTTGCCTGATAATTTTCTGGTGTCTGTGTCTCTGGATGGTATACTGAATTATAGGAGATCTGAAGTATGGAGATTTAACAACTCTCTAATTAAAGCTGCAGCGTTTGTGCAACAGATGAAGACTATTTCAGAATAAATTAATATCAATAAAAACCAAGAAACTAGCCTGGGTGTTTTGTGGGAAGCTGCCAAAACAGTCATGAGGGGTAGAATAATTTGCTTAGCTGCAGCAGCAGTACAAAAACTATATCTTGAGTACCAGTGTAAATTAGAAAAGGAAGTTAATGAGATGAAAAAAGCAACATAAAAAGCAGGTACCTTAGGACCCTCCAACTTTTGATTAAATAGAGGGAAACTGAACGCTTTGTGGTGAATAACACAGACAATGTGTTAAAGCTTAATGAACAAATGTACTATGAAAAGGGGAATAAATCTGACAAATTATTTGCATATGATTGGAATGGGAAGAGAAAGGAAAACTTCTTTTCAGTTTGAGAAACAAGAGGAATTGTAATAGATCATAATCCAAGAACTGTAATGAGATTTCTTGCATGTTCTTTGTAAAACAGATTTATCCTAGCTAAATATGGGTCACAAGGAGATAGTCTCCTTCTTATCTGAAATTCAATTGCCATGGATTAAGGAAAGAAGTAAGATGAAGTTGCTTCTTCTGCGATCAGAAGTTAACAACAAGCCATTGAAGATTCCTCTCTTATGAAAAACAACAGACCAGATGGAGTCACTGTTATTAAAAGAAGTTCTTTGTTTCTGTTTGTGTGATTGAGAGATCTTTTATCTATTTGACTTCATTCTCTCTTACATAAATGGAAGCATTAAAATCTGCAGTGGAAAAAAAAAGTGCTGTGTAATAGATCATACATTGTTTAACATTGGCCTTGGTACAGGAAAATTTTAATGTATTAAGATGATAGCCATTTTCCCTGTTACACAGTGTACCATTCAGCAAAAGATAAGTATCTTCCTCAACACAGATATTGTAGCTTGTTCCTGTTACATTTAATGTTACAGCAGCATAATTTAAAAGGGATGTGAACATTAGTAGACTGTAATGTAGTGTTTTGTAGCATCCTTTATTCAATACTGTAGTGGAACTAGATTGTAATTTGTGACAGAATGAGGAAATATAGAAAAAAGCATGAAGGAAAATTTAGGAAAAGAGAGACAGAGATGGTATATATCATGCATATAGCTGTTATGAGTACAAGGAAAACCAAATTGAAAGGTTAGATCAAAGTACATTTTAAGGAAAAAAAGATCTGTAGTGTGTTTTTCACAGAGTAAAATTTTTCACAGAAGTCAAAGGCTTTGAGGGACTTCCAACATTTCAAGATCTACTGTTCCTAAGGGATTGGTTCCAAAGTTGAGTATGAAGCTACACTTCTAGAACTTGCCATTGTAGAAGGAAATCCTTCCTTTGTTAATTGTTTAAAAACCTACACTCTGTTTACTCTCCTTGTATGAAGTGTTTTGTGACCACAGAAGTGTCACTGAAACAATTTATTTGAAGAAGTATTTGACTTTCACGTGTCCATCAGAGAGTATAGCTGAGAATCTAGACTTAAGGCAAAGCAGATTTAAGGCTGCACAGGGGTTACCTGCCTCCATAGACAACGTGTATTATCCAGATGATGTGTAGGAGCTGCACACACAAAGTGTGAGACTGCTGAATTAAACCTGGCAGTTGGATTCACTTTAGTTGTCAGTGATCCAGCTCCTGCAGATTCAATTAGAGGTTTGGGTTCAATTAACCAGAACTTTCATGTGAATCTCCCATGTTCTCAGAGCAGAACCTTATTGCCTTCCTGAGTAATTCTTCACAGGCATGTAAAAGTCACGTCTGGCAGCGAAACTAAATGATTTGACAGGGAAAACAAGACCTTAGTTATTTCATGGGGGAAATCAGAAGTGTAGTTGAGAGAGTTCAGGGCCCACACACAACGTGTATAGGCTTATCTGTGCTCAATGTTGGCATACAGGATACCTGGCATCTAGGGTCAGATGCAAATAGCACAGCAACATCGCTTACCTAATTGTTTTTGGGTCATACTGAGCCAAGTACCCATCTGGAGAGAAGGAGGCAAACAAAGGGCTTGTTTAATCATGCAGCTAAGTCTAACTAACACAGGCAAAAACAGTACTGAAATATGGATAGTAGTAACCTTATTAGCCACTGAAATTGCTCTGAATAGAGTAAATTGTATCGATTATTAAAGTTCAGAGGAGTCAGTGCCTTTTGTTCCATAGAAGAGACCTCAGGGAAAGGAGTATTAAATGATAATTATTGGTCTGACACATCCAGAAAACAATATCTTGTCTTGCCCAGCTCAAACACATCATAACAACAGTGACCGAAACATAAATCACCAGGACCAGTTCTCACCCTCTACTTCCCTCCCAACCCATTTCTCTCAGAAACTGCACCACTGAGAGATCTTAGGTGGATGCATGAGTTAGAGTACATCATACTTCCTACAAGGAGCATGTTGTTGTGGTCATCTAACCTGGAACTGAATGCAGGGGAAAATACAATCTTCAAGCTATTCCAGCCTTTAATTACTGTCAACATTCATAACCCCCAAAGGATATGAACATAATCAAAAATTATTTTATTTCAAAAATTTAATGGAAACCCCATTTTTTAGAAGCTACTTGTTCTGTTGTTAAGGCTGACCTAATTTTTCTGCCTAAAGATGGGAGTCAGATATTTTGCTGTGTATGAAGCTGTAATTTTCCTTTTTGCAGCTGGGTATCAAAATGTGACTTCTGATTTTCTATTTAACTGGACCACAATTTCTGAAAAATGTTAGGCATGAAAACTGAAGATTATGGGTATTTAAAAGAATAGCTTTATCCTATCAATATAAGTATCCCCTGGATTTGGGGAAAGTGAAAAAAACGACACTAACAGGCCTAAATGCCAGTCAAAGCACATAACCATGCATTGTATTGCTAGAGATTGTCATATGCATTCTAGTGCAAGGTACACTTCAGTTTCCCAGTACATATTTTCATCAGATCTGGTAAATATTGTAGCATCATTGTCCGGGAAATTAATAGAACACTGAATAACCATTAGGGGAGTCAAAGGATTATGAAAAACTCACCTGCTAACAAGTTGGGAGATGCCAGAAACATTCAGGTGGCATTCCTATGTTCAAGTTATTTCATATCACCATCCTTTCACAGAGTTCCTAAGGTCCAGGTGCCTTTAACATTCAAGATGTGTTGATATGCATCTTAATTTGTGGATAACTCTGTGAACACTACTGATTTTTCTCTTTCTTGATTTTCCACATAAGTAAAGAAGACCTGTATAAATAAGTGATATGCTCACAGAAATAAATAGAATTTACTGAATCACATTAATTAAATCTCATTTGAATTTTCAGTTTCCACTGGTTTCAGTGACACCGAAAACAAGCTTTTAGAACCTCAGACCACATTTAACTGCTCTTTTACTCATCGAAGGCACATGCTTGGTTATTTGTGTAAAACTCCTGTACTAACTTCAGTCAGAGCCATGTCATATATTTGCCTTTCTCAGTTCCTCATTCCATCACACTTCAATAACAGTGCTTACCTGAGCTTTTACAAAGAAAGTTAATTCTGAAGGAAATTAATCTTCTTCATGTTTATAAATTGCTTTTGTGCATCAATGCATAAGTCTTGCTCCTCTTTAATTCTTCTGGTTATTTCTGAGAACATTATGCTTAGACTTGTTCTTGTGGGGCATATATACATATACAATCAATATAAGATCAATGGTTTTGTCTTTAGTTTCATTAAAAAGACTATCTTCTGTGGGTATTCTGTTGGTTAATATATGGTCCAGTTATTATGAAACAGTTAATAGACAAAAAATTCTCTAACTGAAACATCACGCTGAAAACAGTAAATGTGAAACAAATAGATGACATAATTTACACACTTTTGATAAATAACTTACAACTTTTGTAAAAATAGAAAATTAGAAAAGGATTTCAGCATTGTAAATAAAGGCAGAAATTAAAAAACATATTAAACCTAACATAGCAGACACACTTAATAGCAGACTGTTTTAATATACCTGAAAAATTTTTAGAGAAACAATGATATTCTCTCACTGTGTTGCAGAAGTTCACAAAACCAACCCAGACTGACTAACAAACTAAAAACAGGATTTATTTTTACAAGATGGTAACAAAATCAAACTAAGTTTTACTCTAACTGAAACCGTTTTGAGACGTCAACAAATATTAACAATACGCACGTTCAGAATATTTTTCAAGAGTTAATACCACATAACTGACTCAAGAATTCTTAAAGTTTATGGCTGATGACCCAAAATGTGTAATCAATGTCCTAATAATGTGGGGCTCTAAACATTGAGGAGTTCTCTTTGGTGGCATCCTGACCCAAGAGGAGAGTCCTCAGCTGCAGACCGCTCCGAGGAGGACCATCTCAAAATATCTCTCTGGTGGGGCTCCATTTGTACCCAAACTGAATCTGATCTGTAGTCTAATATGAGCACTTAGCCCCCACATCATTGGCAGAGGATCCCAACATTGTTACCTTTCAAACAAAATTCCTATGTGCTGACCACCAACATGATAAGAGTTGTGTTCGGAAGTTTTCATGGGCTTTTGTCAGGTCTTTCTTTGTCAGGGCAGTTGTATCTGCCACAAAGTGTAAATTAGGAGATCATGAAGAAGTTTATATCTAATCAGATTTGATATAAGCGTTTCCTTCTCCCTCAACTTCACTGAAGTTCCATAAATATGAACTAATTAATTTTCAAGCATGTGAGGTTATGTACATAAATTTTTTTGCATGTTAAATAATTTTTAATTACTTTAATTATCTTGTAAAAATAAAATGAAAACATATTTATTTGAGTCACCTTATCCTGTCAAGGCCTATGCACATAGCATCGATATAAAACTTCCTATTAAACTGGTAGAACGATTCCCAGAGAAAGCTCACTCATCTCTTTATAAACAGCTGAGTTAAAGCAATTATTTGAAAATGCCAAGTGAATATCTAATCAAAATTTTACACTTCTGCATGAAGAAAAATATTCTCCTTCTACAACATCATCCTAACAGCTGAAACAAATAAGAGAAGGAAAACAGTGAAACAAAAACATTCTTCATTATTGTATATTACTTTTCCAATAAACTTTGACTTATCCATTCAATAAAGCTGAGCAAAGCAAAGGTGAAATAAGTACTTTAGTAAATAGCTGAAGATTCGAAGTGTTCTAATACTGACATTTCTACTCCCTTGTTATTACTCTGGCTTTCTGAAGGGAGAGAATGGAAAATTAGATGGGATGGAAACAGCATAGGCTACAAACAAATAGACTACATACATATATGGACTATAAACAGTCTTGTGCCTGTGATTACTAATGTGGAATGTATGAGAGGAAAGGAAAACATTATTTGAGTTGAAGTAAGATGGCAGAGACCCTGGAAGAAAAGCAGTTGTCCTCAGACAAGTACCACTTACTTAACTATTGTCATAGTATCTCCCAATATTACAAATAAATTCTAGTATATATTTAGAGCTCTTGAACTTTGCACAATATCTTTGAGTTATGAGAGGAGAAGGCAAAATGTAATTTTTCTAAAGTCAAGGAGAATTTTACTGTTTATTTCACTGAAAACAAGGGTTTGATCCAAATGGAAATATTAACTAAAACAGAACAAGTTTATCTGCCAGTAGAAATGGTCCAGTGCCATCAGTATTTATAACTAGTTGATATTTTTGACAGAACAAGGGGTTTTTTCAGTGTGGAATTTTCTGACCTGCCATATTCATTGTTGTGATGAGAATCATGCTGCTTACCATCAGTCGCCTTGCATACTTCACCTGACAAAGCCTGGCAGGATGTTTCACAACAATGAAAAGCCAGGCTGGGAAATTTACAGTAATCTGTTCCCTGAAGAAAAAGAAATGCTTTTAACAGGACTTCTGGGTTTTTCTTGAGGGGGAGGAGAAGAGGGGTTGGTGGGGAAGGTAGTCTGTTTGTTTGTTTCTAGATTTTGCTTTAAAGGAAAGGGTATCAGCTGGTTGAGCCCTAAAAAGCACACTGTGTAGTTCATTACCCCAGCAGGGGCTCCATGAGGTACCATACCCCCTTGGAGTAAAACACATAAATAAGTCTCCCAATGTTCTCTGAGATGAAGGAAGAACCTACGTGCAGCACTTCTGCCTGGAAGGCTTCAGCATAGCCTGCTGTCTACAGAGGGGAGCTACACTAAACCAGGGCAAAAAGGTGGAATTAAGGGCTGGAGCACTGTGGTACTGGTGTGTACCTGTAAGAGGCAGTCCATGGGGCTGACTGCTAAGGAAAAAAAACAACAACAAATCAGGAAAACAAAAGAGAAATTATGAATATGCATTGAAAAAAGATGATCATAAAATGCAAAATAGAATGCAAAATAAAGATTTTTACTGTATGTATGTATTAAAATTATTGTGAGGTGAATTTTTTGCTTAATTCACGGGTGTACTGTTACATTCTTAAGCTGGTATAACAGTAAAATTCCACATGTTCGGCTGTTCATAAATTTAGGAGTCACTGGCCTCCTGTACCAGTTTTGTTTCTAATGTTGAAAGGTCTGATTCATCACTCCATTATCCTAAATTTAAATGTAGTGCACTTTCACAGGAGTGAAAGTGGAACATTCTGGCTTAAATCAGGTTCCTCTATATTTCCAGTATGATGAAAATGCTGGCAAATAGGTTTTGTCCGATTCAACTCTAATGCATTTTCTTTCTCTGTGCAGACCTGAGCACACTCAATTTGTCAGCTATAGCTCGCTCTGGACTTTTAAGAAGCAGGTTCTATGTGAACGAAGAGTCAAAAATCAGTTCAGTTTAGTAATTGAAAAGTATTAAAAAAAAGAAGAAGAAAGAGAAGAAGAAAGAAAAATGTATGCAGAATAACAGTGATGTGCTATGGAAACCACTCGGCTGTAAAGGAGTTAATTTGAAAGTTCAAGACAGCTGTGATTCTCTCTGTCTGCCATGTCTTTTTATTCTTGTCAGTCCACTGTTGCATGGTAGAAATTTCTTTCCACAGCCAATGCAGTGTGACACATTTTCCTTGCTGCTTAGCAAGTGCTTTTAATCTATATTGTAAGATATGTGTGGTGCTACGAAAAATCATGTACTTCTTTTACACTGAAATTCCCTCTACATTAGAGATTAAGTCGACATTAAGATATAACAGTTTAAAATGTAATTAGGAGTAAAAATCATGAACATGCATAGTTTTATCATCTATTTCCTCTAATCTATCAATTTAATCTATTTTTAATTCTTCCCTTAATATGTTAAAGATGCGAGTAATGCCCCTTCTGCACTGGGTTACACTAACATGTGTTACTCCCAAAAGAAACCCAACTTCAGTAAAAAGTACCTGTGCAAGTAAGGTTGAATGTCTTCTCTGAAAAAAAAAAATAATATTAGTTTCTTATAAGTCTGATAGTGCTATAACATAAAACCTGTAGAATTTGTAGAAAACAACTATTTCTGAAGATATGAAAGTAAAAAAAAAAAAAAAAGCACTGTAAATTCAGAAAAAAATAATCAACCTCAACAGAACTAGTGACTGTGGTTATAATTGATACTAATCTTTTTTGATAGCTAACTTGCCTAATTGTGATCTATTACTCTTTCATGTAGCCTTTTCTTAAAATATGCAATATCAGAATTCCAGCTCTTGTTTTAGTGATACTGAGATCCTAAGTCAGATTTTAAAGTGTAGGCAGATGCCTAAAACATTAGAGAGTCCCCAGTAGTATTTTTAAAAGCCCTCAATCTCCATTGAAACTAATTGGCATTGAAAATGAGTCTGGAAGCGAGACCACACTCATGTGTCATGAGATTATAGCATGAAGTTTATTTTCACTCTTTCTAAACCAATGAATTTTTAATTATTCCATGAAAAGTAGAGCAGTTGCAAAAGGAAACATTTAAGAAGATCTGTACCCTGTTTTATTTCTTGGCTGCCTACAGCATAAAGGTAAAATAATCACATTTAAAAAATCTCATAGTGGAAAGCAATAAAATCTCAGGGCAGGAAGGACAACAGATTAGAAGGAACCTGACTGTTCAGACCTGAAAAAAGAGCTGTCTTTCCAGTAAAGGAAAAGGACACCAGTAGTCCCATTCCTGAACTGTTTATGATTTTTACCCTTAACAGTCATTGGATAAAAAAGAGACTCCAGTTACTGTGGAAAAGGGAAGATCCGTTTTTAAACAAAAATTGGGCAATTTTTCAAGAAGTGGAAGACATTTTTATCTTTGCTTTTCTGTTTCATAGAGGTACCTACCTGTAGACCTGAGGTGTATGCACCCAGCTTCAGGAGAGGAACAGTTTACCGGCTGTTTCCTATAGGCAATCTGCTTTGGCTATTATCCATTCTACTTTTGCATCCCATCTCTGTTATGTGGTATCTTTGGGTGAAAATTCATGTGTTTAAATCAATGTTGTGAACTTGACTACCAAAGTAAAGCCCACACTTTTTTGATCATGAGCCATTTAGTGTCATCAAAACCAAGCATTCTTGGAACAGAGATAAAACCGTGGCTTCACAATTAAACCTGAACCTATATCACTATTAGGAATCTTATTTGACATTAACTTACCCAAATTTTAGTCAGATCACTTAAATCACTTAAATTTTAATAGCAATAACAGCAACAAAATATCTAAACTGTGACCAATACAAGATTGCCAATAAGAAGTGCAAGCCTGTAAGCAGTTGATTCAATGCATGCCATCACAAATCTGCTGTGCAGACACTAAGTTGAAAGCGTTTTATACTTGTGAGATATACTGTGACTGCACAATACGACTCTATATCACATGCATAGTGTATCTGTTGCTTCGAGGACAAATAAAACTGACTGAACATGGGCTTCTTACTGAAGAGTTGCTCGATATGTCATTATGCCATTTTGCAGGATTTCTGGACATCCAAGAAACAGCACAATAGATCATCGATCAGTGCAGCTGGGCAGTGGATTACCAAGAAAAGCAACACCTACAAAAAGATGTGGGATTGGCAGGTGAGTCAGTATATTATTCTGAAAATCTCTACAATATATCTGTATACAGATTCTGAAAAATTATTGTCTTTCAAAAATAATCCACTTTCATAGCCTTTTGCATGTCTTTATTACAGTAAGCCATTCTCACTGGTCAGAACAGTACTAAGTAAAAAAAGGACCCTCCTTTGAAACACAAAACGCATCAGTTCATAGCAGGACAGAAACCTCTATCTATTTATATACAGGGAGCTCTGGATTAAAAACATGTTTATAATAAATTAATCATTAACATAATGCCTACATAATATCTGCATAGATATTAACATAACCTACATAGGCTTTGATGGAGAATTCACTTTAACTTCTGCCTATCTAAGAAGTAATTCAATTCTTGGTTATATACTCAAAGTAATCAAACTTTTCAAGTCATGCATGTGGAGATCACAGGAAGAAAATCACAACAAAATAATACACAGTAACATTAACAGGCAAAACAAACAGAAAAAAATAAATTGCGAACGGAATAAGAAAAGTGGATTTTGGACAAACAATGAGAAAGACAGGCCTTGGTAAGATTAAAAGAGGAAAATGAGAAAAAAACATGTGATGGACAAAAGAGAAGGAAAATGTCGAACAATAAAACCAGATACCACCTCTGAGATGTTTTCCTTTAGGACAAAAGAGAACGATGGTCATGCAAGAAACCATGGGGTGAGAATGGTTACAAGAAGCTCACTGAGATCTCTGATAACAAATTAATGTTGCACTAGAATGACTAGATGGGGTGTTAGAATGGCTGGTACTTTGAGAGATATGGGCCCAGTTACAAGCTTCTATACAGCTTAAATACAGACAATAGTCACACCTGGTTATATCTAAGGAATGTGAGATTAAGGTTTAACATGAACAAAACGTTTCAAAGTTCTCAGTGAATTCTATAGAAAAAAGACGGATGGAGGGAGGAAGAGAAGAAAGGAGAAAGCTTCAAACACAGGATATTTAGAAATTAGGCAAAAAATTTGAAAGAACTGAGATAATCAAAACAGTTTAATATGGCTAAACAGCTATAATTTTGTCCTTTCAACGTTATTAGTTTCAATTCTGTCTTTGATTATGTCTCTAATGGCTTCTGAAAGCCTTCATTTTAAGCAATTAAGGATTTATAGCTGAGGCCTCTGCACTGCAAGAAGTATTGCCTTGGAATTTTTTTATTTTGATTTTTTTGCATGTTTACGTCTGTGAGGGTGTGTGTAGGTATGCATGTGATGTCTGTATATATTCATATGTATATATTTAGCTATAGACCAGGACTTAGCGGCTATTAAGTTCTGGAAAGTTACTGCACTGGTGTTCCACTCCTATCTTTTTCCATGAGAGCTCTAAACACCATGGATTACAAAAGCATAAAAAATTCAGGGTTAGAATCAAAGCTGTACCTTTACAACTTCACATCAAAGTAGTTTAGAAAGTTGCTTTGCTATGAAACTGCCATAACTTTCTCATCTAAATGCTATAATTTCACGATGTAGGTCTTTAATGTACCTAAACTTAAGTATATCAGCTCGGTGTGCACAGATATTCATATCAATGGTGATGCAGCTATTTATATTGATACTTAGAGTGCAAATCATCTCACCTAACTTTAGTTGTCTATAATGTGGAAGTCTACACCTGAGACACTTTCCCTAAAATCTCTTTATAGTTCCTCCAAGTGGATCAAAGAGGCATTTTTAGGAAGCAATTTGTTCTTTCTATTTTAAGCTGAGATTAATTGTTCCCTACAGTTTGTTCTTTCTCTCTCTATAGGAGCATAAAGGAATATATTAAGAATGCTTAGGGAAATTAGTTTTGGCATAGATATTCAGAAAGAAATGTCGACATTTAGGCAGAGGAAGCCTGCCTTCAGATTCTGCATAGACAAACATAACAGAAAAGGCTGTGATAGTTAAGAAATGTTCTTCCAGTTCTGTCTTTGCTTTGTAAGTAGGAATGACATATTTTAATGAAGATTTAATCTAGTGAAGCACTGCAAACATATTAATGAAGAGTGCTGCCTACAGGACAGGTATATATGTTTTAAAAGTCAAGCCCAGACTAGTGACTCTGATTTCTTAAGAAGCATTAATTGCTTTAAAATGATCTCTAGTATAAAATTATTTTATCAAGTGATTTTGCTTCTTGATTTTTCAGTTATGTTTTCCTCTTCCTGAGACACTTTAAAGGTGCAAAGTAGCTGGAGATTATATAATTTAAATCTTATTGGATGGGATTCAGTGCAAGACACTTATACATTCATATTTATGTGTTAGATAGGTTTCTGAACTTCCACTATGTCCAGTGGAAATGTTGAGAGTGTGAAATACCTGCATCTAAATTTTGGAATATTAAATCTTGAAGAGCATCTCATGACTATGTTGTCAGATATCAACTAAAATGGTAAATTAAGGCAGATGACACTTCACTAGATTCGCTACTCTCTGTTTCAGAAAGCCACCAGGGCCAGAGTAGCTGCATGTCTAGTGTTCATCTCAGGACTTTTAAATGTTTAGGGTTGTGTGAGTAAATTCAGTTAGTATGTGACATTCTTTGCAACTGTTTCTAGAAATTAAAATTTCATAAGGAGTACTTTTTAATCCTTAGCACGATTATTGGTGTCATCAGTTTAATAAACATTCCATCTACAAAATTTTCTACTGTTTTTATGTGTGTTCATGAACAGCTACACTTTAAGAAGGAAACACAGCAAACTAAATAAATCATCATTTGGGCACATAACTACCTGTTTTAATTATGCAACTGTGATTTATGTTTCTGAACAGAGGTGTCCAAAATTTTTCTGGTTTTGCTTAAGGAACACTTAGCGTTTTTCCCCAAATTAACAAAAGATCTAACAGAATCACTTTAGATCAGAAACTATGCCTACAAACAGATGTTCATTCAAAAAATTAAAGTTAAAATAATCAACAGAACATACATTTAATGCTGCTCAGATTTCCAGTTTTGCTCATATAGTCACAGATTTCCAGTTTTGCTCATATAGTCACACAAATCCTTTAACTGTGACGACTCAATAGAAAATGCATGTCATATAAAGGTAGATTTTATTGTTAGCTTAGTACACAGAATTCAGAGCACGGCAGGAGATCTGCTACTTGCAGATGCTTGAATGGAACACTGGTGATAGCTATCAACGGGTGCCTGCTACAGAGTGAAGCAAATCTGACTTCCAACACAAACCAAATGCAAAGCAAACACTACAGCAGATCATTAGTAAGTACTGGCCATGGTGTCTTGGGCATAGTTTACCTCTCCAGTTTTTTAAGTGAAATTTAAAGCTTTTGAATCTCCAGTTGGCAGTATTATTTTCTGCTCTGGGGTTTCATGATCATTCTAGTTAAATTCATCATAAAAGAACCAAAACCAAACATGGGTTCTCTTTCAGGGAGAAAATTTTTAATTTCATTGTATATATTCTGTCTACTGAGGGCAGCTCTGAGGTATTCAGAATACTGCATAACCAAGCTGCATAATTCATGAGTGTTCTAGCCCAGCTGGCCTCTACTTGCATAGGGTATAGGTTCTGTATATCTACTGGCTTAATATACTGCTAGAAATGTCTAAATATTTAAGGCAGCCATGTAGACTAGAGGTAGGTGGGAAGCAAAGCAAAGCATCTGGTTTTGAAGCTGTCCTATACTCAGAAATTATGGCAAAATTTTATTTGTTTTAATATTCAGAAGAGTCTTTTATAGGTTTCATCTTAGCATTCCGTTTCGGAAGTTATGAAGGGTTAGCAAATAAACTACTGTGATTGCCTAAGTACTACATGCTTTTGACACCAGAAAAACTCATTCGTATTCTTTAATGATTGAATAAATGTCTTATTGCTGCCCCGGGCTGAATCTAAAGAGTATTGTCCTCTGTCCCACTACCCTTTTCCATAGAGGATAACAAGTATATGTTTACAGGAGTCAGCAACCTGATAAAACTATTCAGACATGAGAATGAAGTGACTGAAGAAACAGAATTACTTCAGTTATGTGAAAATAACCTCACATTCAAATAAGTTCATTGATTCAGCACGAATGGTATGCTCTTCTTCTGAGATAGTGAGGTTTCTATACTGGAGATAAGCTAGCTTCCTTCAGGCTTGTCAACTGAACAAGACATGGAAAAAGTATAACCGTATTCATGAATCTTAATTTGAAAATACCCTAGCTGAAAATCCTTTAACAGTTGAAGTTCCTTGTCTACCAAGGGATCTGACTAGTGTAGTTACTGTTAACAGTGTTACAGACACTTTTACAAATGCCAAAAAGATGTTACCCAAAATAATGTTCCATTAACCAGATAAGTGGCAGCGCAGGTGCAGATACATGTGTTTACCTGAATTTTAAGTGTCATATGAAGGAAGGGAAAATATCACAATGACTGGTACCATTGGGAGAGGACACTAATGCACTTCAATCTCACTGGAATGTATTTTCACTACTCAGACTACTGAGTAGTGTGCCAGAAGCCAGTCACAACAGTTTGTGTTCTGTACTCAGAGCTGGAAAATCCCTCTTTCACAATTTAGACAGTTTATTTAAGTCCATCATTTGTCCATTATTTTTTTAATTGCCCTGTATTTCAAATGATGTTGAAACATTCAGATGGTGTACACAAAGTGGAGCCAAATTAATAGAAATAGCTACAAACTAAATTATAATTTAAAATGCTCTAACACGGAGAATGTTTAACTTCACCAAGTGAAGAGCAGATCACATAAAAGGTTGTCACAGAAGGGGGTTAAAACTCTCTTCCTCCACAGTGGAGGAAGAAATAGATAGTTTCTAAGCCGTGCACCCCACTGGCTGCTCTAAACAGCAGGCTAATAATAAAAGAATAAGAACAGAAAAAAGGCTGAGACTGTACTCTGATACCTCTTCCTTCTTTTTTGCCCTCAACGCAATGCCAAAGAAACGGCAAATGCTCTGTGTCTCTTTAACACTGAAGCCTCACACTTTGCAAATCTGAGCTGCTTTACTACTTCTCACCTGACAATGTAACTTATTAAATACATACCAGTATAATCCTTGAAGCAGAATTTTGAGCATCACAATGGCCACGGTCCTCCCTGTCACACAGGTTAATGTCTTCAGTCCCCTCTTTCATCATTTACTTTGTTTAATCAGATCCTCTCAGTATCTATATTCACTACAACCTTTCTGATTTCAGTTCTGCAGATAGTATTTGTAATTTAAGACACCCTCTTCAAAGGTCTCACTGATGACCCCAGTAAGCACCTCACAAGGTGGTTATGGTTGGAAATCTATTAAACCTGACTCAAATGAATCTTGGCCTCTAATAAATGAAGACCAGAATGAACCAACAACCTAGGTAACAATTCAGTGCCATCGTGCTAGCCACAGACTACCAGTTTGTATTTTCTTTTAATGCATTTTTTTTACACCTGAAATGCTCAATGCCCTTACATGAGTTTTATCTCCAATTAGTCTTGCATAACAGCATGCATATCTAGCCAAACATAATAGTGCTTCCCATACAGATGAAGTGCATCAATTTAATTTCTTCCTTCAGAACAGATATGAAGAGTCACATTGTCTCCAGGAAACTAACCTGCTTCAAAAGATACAGTACATTGTTAAAGTTCTGTGCAGGGTACAATTAGGAAAGAGAGAAACAACAGATATCATGCTCAGAATCAAACTCGATGCATTCCTGTGCATTAGCTAACCTGTGAAAACTTCAAATGGACAAATTTGAAATAAATATTTTTTACCTATGGGTGAACAGAACATGGTCTTACAGATTGCCTTCTAGAAATAAGAAATTGGTCTCACCATTGCTAAAATTTCCAAGACGTGTTGCATCTATACCATAATTGACATATCTGCCTAGAGCTGTGTAAGCTTACAGATTGTATTTGAGTTGGGGTGCACGTGGAATAAAGCATGGGAAAAGAACAGAATACTTAAAAATGTCTGCTGCTTTATTCACTCTAGTCCAATAATTAGAATCAAACAATGTGGAATCAGCCTTCAGGGCATTCAGAAGTCTCAAGTCTTGTGCAGGATCAGGTACTACAGTCTTGTTTCAAGCAGGTTAAAAAGATAATTATCCAGTACATACTACCCAGCCCATTTAAACAGGCACTGTTCAAAGTTTTGGTGTCAGCCAGACAAGCGGTACCTTAGCAGGTGCAGACTGATCTTCTGAAGGCTGGCTGCATGTGTCAGTACTGAATGCCCTGTGCCCAAGCTGGAGCTTTAAATAGTTTACAAATTCCATAAGGCCATTCCTGTGACCTAATCCTTTCAATATTGAGGTATCAGAGCTGGGCAAATGGAAAAAATCCAACTGCAATCTCTTGTCACATCAGACATTTGGTCTTGCACTTAATCTCCCTAATGAATTCTGCTCTTGGAAAGCTTAAGGGATCAGATGAAGGATGTGCAAATCCACAGAGACCCTCATTCCTCACCCACCCCCTCATCATGTTTAATATACAAAGCCCTCAAGCTGCCATCACAATTCATCTGTCAGCATGCCACCTGGGCTTTGTAAATTTCAGTGTGTATACTGGATCCCTGCCATAATTCAGCAGGACCACTTAGGCCTCCTGATGACACACACACAAAAATTAAAAGAAAAAAAAAAAAGGAAAAAAGTAGGAAAAAAAATATGAAAAAAATCCCATCCACTCATGAATAAGCAATTTTACATTTGGGAAAAAATTCTAAATAACACACTTCAACCTATTTTTCCTATGAATTCCTGAATGAAAATGGTTATCAATTCCAAAAAAGTGATCAAAGACAAGGAGCAGCAATTCAGGATGGCTGAAGACTGGAGAAAAAACCCAAAATCTTTCTTCAGGGTGAGGTACCAAATTTCACACTTCTGTTCAGTGTCATTATAACCTTCAAATACATATGCAGAAGCCTGGGACAGAAGAAAGAGAGGAAAAGAAGTTCCTTTGTCCAGGAGAAATTCGCACATGAATGGGATGAGCAGTAGTAAAGGCTGATGTGGTGTGAAGAAGCAGACTGATGAATGCCACAGAATGCCAGCTACTGAGATGGAGCATGAAGCAGATATTTCTGATTTAGTATTTGCAAAGGAATTTTCAGCCATATGGCACAATGTTGCTTATTTCAGAAAATCAGTATGGCTATCATAGCATGGCCCCATGCCTCAGCTTGTAAACTTTGCCTGTCACAATTTTAATTAGGATTAGTTTTCATACTGTACTGACTTGAATTGAGCAAATTGTTCTCCATGAGCTAGCTCCAGAGTTAACTTAATCAGTAATCATTTAAGAATGTGTGCACAGTTCTCCATTCTGAAAAAAAATATATTAACTAAACAGTAAACCAATAAAGTTTCTGCTTGGGTCATCCAAACTGTACTAAGAAGCTGGAAGTCAGTAACACTTCAACAAGTTTTGCACCAACATTGGTTTAATGAGTTCAAAGAAAGAAAGGAAAAAATGATAAAAGGAAAAGGAAAGAAGGCAAGTGAACATAAGAAAAAACATGAATGTAAGAAAAGTGACAAAGAAATCTTCCATAGTATACAATCTGGAATTTAACCAAGTCATGCATCTGGTAATCCCGTAGCTGGATGGCAAGACTGTCTGCTTCAGAGAAGCTGAATGCTCGTTAGCAGCAATAATGTACTTATTGTTGCACCTTTTTATAGTATTTCCTGTAAGCCTGACCCTTTGAGGTGGAAGGTAGAAGGAGAAATGAATTGTATAAACAAAAAACCATCATCTTTAAAGTGGAGTGCTGAATATTACCTGAGATAAGAAAGGCATCTTTGTATATGCTAATAATACCACTAGTACCCAAGACAAAAAAACTGAGAACATGCAAAGTAGTAGAAAACTGTTGTTTGCCAGGAACATACTGTGATGCTGAAGTACTCCTTCCACATATTCATGAGAGAGCATTTCTGCAGTTTTCTGAAATCAAATAATGAGTGAAGTCTCAAAGCTGTTCAACTAATGCTTATAACTGATGTTATGCAAAAAAGATGTGGGCAGGATGGAGAGGGTCCAGAGAAGGGCCACAGAGATGATCAAATCATCAAAGGACTGGGAAGCCTGCCATATGAGGAAAGGTTGACTGAATTGGATTTGTTCAGCCTTGAGACAGTACAGCTTAGGAGAGAGCTTATCATCATGTTCCAGCATTTAAAGGGTGGCTACAAAGAAGATGGAGACTCCCTTCTTACAAGGAGTCACATGAAGAAGACAAGGGGTAATATGTATGAGTTACTCCTGGGGAGATTTCAATTGGACACAAGGCATTTTTCACAATGAGAACAGTCAGCCATTGGAGTAATCTCCCCAGGAAAGTGGTAGATTCCTCAGCATTGGACACTTCTAAGATTCAGCTGGGCAGAGTACTGGGCCATCTTGTCTAGACGGTGTTTTTGCCAAGAAAGGTTGGACCAGATGACCCTTGAGATCTCTTCCAATGTGGTATTCTATGATTCTATCAAAGAATGTTCATGGTTGGAAGGGACCTCTGAGATCATCGAGTCCAACCACAAAAAAAAAACAACCACAAACCAACCAAAAAACTAAAAACCACAAAACACGAAGCCAATAACACACACAACACCCCACCACATCACACTCACCCACAAACCAATAATCTTGGGAACTAGAGCATGCCCTGAAGAGCCATGTCTACATGTTTCTTAAATGTAGGAATGGCGACTCCACCACCTCCCTGGGAAGGCTGTTCCAGTGCCTCACCACTCTCTCAGTAAAGTCATTCTTCCTAATATCTAATCTAAACCTCCCCTGATGCAACTTCAGACCGTTTCCTCTGGTCCTGTCATTATTCACTTGAGAGAAGAGGCCAACACCCACCTCTCTACAACCTCCTTTCAGGTAGTTGTAGAGGGCAATGAGGTCCCCCCTCAGCCTCCTCTTCTCCAAATTAAATATGCCCAATTCCCTCAGCCTCTCCTCATATGACTTATTCTCTAGACCCCTCACCAGCCTGGTGGCTCTCTTCTGTGGGGGACGGTGTCAAAGGCCTTAACGAAGTCCAGATAGACAACGTCCACAGCCTTTCCCACATCGAGAAGGTGGGTCACATGGTCATAGAAAGAGATCAAGTTGGTATAATATGCTGAAAAGCAAACTGTTTTTTCTTTTTTTTTTTTTTTTTTCCTGGTCAGCATGAATTTTCTCAAAGTAACTTCTATGTAAAGTTATTATAGTTGGAATTGTTTTTATATTAAAGATGACATTCCTTTAGATCTTTAAGTCTAAACTTCATTATTCTACCTTTACTTTTGTTAACAAACAACATCAAATCATGTTTGTGTGGAAAGCAATGCATTTGGACCTCAGTACATGACATATGATCTCTGCTAGTGAAGTTATGATCACTCAAGGAAGCAAGTGGTAATAACTTGTTTTCTACTCAAGGAAGCATACAAAATTTGCCAATATATTTTCCAAATATTACATAGGTAAAAAGAAAGGTAAAGAGAAAGGAAAAAGGAAAGGGAAAAGGAAAAATAAAGGAAAGGGAAAGTGACACATGTTCTAGGTCTCTGCAATTAACTAGAGTAAGTCTTTAAAAATTGAAATAATTAGACACAGTATTGTAGTCAATAGAATTCTTATTCTCTTCTAGTCATTTTTAAACAAAAGTTATTGCAGTTTCATGTAAGTATAATATGAAGCCTCATTATACATTGCGTAAATACATAATAAAAGAGTTCATTATCTAAATATAAAGACATATACTAAGCACATTGTCTATAGTTTTATTTTTCCAGAATTAGTAACAATTTGAGGTCATCTCATCACTTTTTCTCGATATTCTTCATCATCATAATTGAAAATAATAGATCAGAACATAGGGAATTCACCTTAGACAGTCTTAGGGAGTGACGAGTAAATTTTTCATACACTTCTGTAGCATCTCTGAACATGTAGTCAGCAAGAAACAGTTCTAATTTTTGTGGTTTATGTTTGAACAACATTTTGTGTTGAACAACATACTATGAGAACACTGAGATCAATATTGAAGGAAAACATTTTTCTTTTCCCATGGTTGAGTTAAAAAAATTAAAATGTTGAGAATCTTCTGAAATAAATAAAAATCAAACCAATTTTAATATAAAAGTATGAAGTAAATAAAAATACTAATATTTGCTAATATTAATTTGTTATATTTGAATTAGACTGGATGAAAAGCCTCATCTTGTCTGAGCTTCATCACTACGTTTAATGAGCTAGAATGCTAGTTTTGAACTGTGCTACACTATAAATATTGCAGGACATGTAAAACAAAACCCTTCAAATAATTTTTAATTTTACACCAGAAACACACTTTTCCATGAAAATTAAACCAAAACACTGTATTTCTGTAGAATTTTTGATTAATCGATATTTTCAACAGAACATTGTTCCTTCATAAAACATTTTCCCTGTTCTAATAACTGTGATGATTATTATTACAACATGCCATCAGGAACACTTTCCTTACACCATACCAACTCTTAGTGAAAACCCTGCAGACCACAAGTGACTTTAAAGTTAGATTAAACATAAAGAGCGAAGGAAATTTTATTGCTGTTTTCACTGACTGTAAAGCTCTAAATGGTCATCTCAAACCTAGTATTTTTAGTAAAACTCTAAGGTTTAAGTTAAGATGATGGCTCATAAAGTAATAACAAGAGACAATCATGAACAAGAACAAAAATGAGAATTCCTAAGCAGAAGTCATTCTTCAAAGGGATTTTTGGTGGTATCTCCAAAAAGTCTTACAATATAGCCTACTATATGTACACAGATATACACACATATATGTGTATGTATATATGTATATTTGTACACATATGCATACTTTTATATATATGTAGTACACTTAACAGACAAACGGGGAAAAATTTACATGAGAAACAAGATACTACACAAATAATTTCTAATTATTTGTTCTTCTTTCCCTCTTCTGTGTCCTTCATGTGTCCCACATGTATACATAGTACATCTTGTTCATCCACTTCTTGCAGGCCTTCATCTTGGCAAGCTGACAGTTTTCTTTGATGTTTCTGGGATATTCCAATTCCGTCTTTTTTTAAGCATTTCACATTATATCACAATGCAATTCTTGATAGCTTTGACTGAAAACACCTACAGTAAAAAACAGTGAAAATTCTAACTGTTTTGACTAATAGAAATAAATAAGAAGTAGACACCTCCCAGAAAATGTCTAATTCATTCCTAGATTTCTTAGGTAGCCTAACTTCAGTGCTTGATGGCCTTCTTTAATATCTATAATTACACTGCTTATTTTGATTAATTATTAATTATTTAAATTAACTATTTTATGTGCTTTTCTACCTCTTTAAATGAAGTATTAATGAGTCCGGACTTTCCAATGCACTTAGCTAAAGCATATAAATCGGAATCGGTATAAAAAAGATTTTGCACTTTTTATATTATCTTGCTTAAAAACAAATTTGAAATTTTACAATAAATACTTTCTACCTAGCAATTTGAAACTGCACAGATGTTCATTATTTTTCTTATTAGCTAAATTTCCACAGCAGTGTCATGCTGATAAATATCATCAGTGATGCCATAAATTTTACTTAAATTAATACAAACAATGATGCTTTATTAGTATGTACCATGGAGCACATCTTAAATAATCATTAGATTCAAAAGACTCTGTTTTCTTCCCAGAAGGCCAACTGTGTCCTGGGATGTATGAAAAGAAGCATGGCCAGAACGTCAAAGCAGGAGATTGCCCTCCTCTACTTAACTCTCTGCTTCACTCTCTTGAGATCCAACCTGCAGTACTGCATCCAGCTCTGGAGCTCCCAACATAAGAAGGACATGGACTTGTTGGAGGGGTTCAACAAGAGCACCACAAAGATGATCAGAGGGCTGGAGCCTCTCTCCTATGAAGACAGGCTGAGAGAGTTACGGTTGTTCAGCCTGGAGAAGTGAAGGCTCTGGGGAGACCTTATCGCGACCCTTCAGTATTTAGAAGAGTCACATAAGAAAGGAGACAAACTTTTTAGCAGGGGCTATTTTGATGTGAGAAGCAATAATACTTTTAAACTAAAAAAGCGTAGATTTAGACTAGATATAAGAAATTCTGTCCAATGTGAGTGGTGAAATACTGGAATAGATTGCCCAAAGAGGTGGTAGATGCCCCATCCCTGGAAACATTCAAAGTCAGGTTGCATGGGGATCTGAGCAGCCTGATCTAGTTGAAGATGTCCCTGCAGGTCCCTTCCAACCCAAGCTTTTCTATGATTCTATAAATGTTCACTGCTGTAGTTTGCTGTATGCATTTCCAGATATTTGCCAAGTACCTTTTCAAATAAACATCACACTGAAAGTCTTCTCTGCCCTTTGTTCTGCACTTCTATGGTTCAGAAAGCAGAAAGGCACAATAGCACTTAGCAAAAGAATCAGATATTTGATTCCAGAACACTTCAACGGGGAACATGGCAGTGAGAAAGCCATCTGCAAAGAATGTCTCAGAGTAGCCAAGGGAAAAGAATAATTATTTATTTTTTTTCAGAAACAGGTGAAATATGTAATGCAAAGAATGTTTTTATCACTCAGAATAAAAAGGTGAAAAGATCATCTAGTGGGCTTTAGGGCAGTTCTGAGAAATTCTTACTCATTCTCACAAAGAACGTACTCATATTCTTTGATCCCCTGATCAGACCTTGGAAACAAACAGCACTGAAGGTAACTCCTGCCCTGCCTGCCTTCTGGTGACACTAATTCACTGTCAAGAGCTTAGCCTTCTAACTTATGCATCCAACTGTCTTCTCATCTTAAACTACCATCCCTACTCCCAGGATGGAAAAATAATCTATTGTCTTCAGAATTTGTTGTTTTATCTCAGAAGAAAACTTAGAAGAGGTAAAGAAGAGTAAGAGTGAACCCAGAGAGAACAAACAGCCAGCTAAGACTGGCTAAGATATGCAATCGTGCTGCGAAGAAGTAACTGAACCTTACTTCGAACCACATCAAACAACTGGAAAAGAAAAAAGTCCTATCAAATCTGCCATGGGGGAAGCATATGTGAACTGCACATGGTCTGAGAAATGGGTTAAAGGATGTAAGTAGGTCTCTTACTGTCTTTATGCCCTGATTCATGGAAACAAGAGAGTACTTAAACACATGCTTATTTGCAGGCATCTGCTTTACGTTTATTGTCTTCAAATGAGAAAGCCAATAGTTAAGTTTATATGTGGTCCTGAATGGAAAGGAACATAAAACACTCTGGCAGTGTGGTTCTTACTTGCATTCCTACCTTTGCAATACAATCTAAGCTAGCTGCTTAAGTTAATTGCAAGTTATTTTTAGACAACACACAGGTAAACTGTCTAGATCAGCTCTCAGATGTGGAATACAAAAAATCCAGGTGTATATTAAAGAAGTAAAATATTGTATAATTTCTAAAGGTGATGCTGAAGAAAGAAGTTTTTGCAGGTTAAAAATTATCAGTAGACAAACTTGAAATTTTGGGAAATTAATTTCAACACCTCAGTTCAAGGTAAATGTATTATCCCTGTTTACATTTTTCTGTGACTCACAATAGTCTTTATTTCATCTGTATGACCCTCTGTGGACTAAATAACCCCCAAGTCATGGACTGCTTAAAAAATAAATAAATCCAAAACAAAACACTCCACTGCACACAGTTCTCCCCCCGGGGAAATGATGAGAGAACAAAATATGTGACAGATGTTAGTCACATTGCTTAATGCACTACTGGAAAGTGCTCAGATACTATGGTGATGAGTGTGGTATTAGAACCTATATAGATTAGAACCATTTAGTAAGCTGTATCCTTAACAGACTCATTACGCAGCTATTACTGCAAAAAAAAACTGTGAGGAGGTGATGCATGAGTTGTAGAATAGCAGACTTGTAAATGTCTTTGAATATATATGTTCTCTTAAAGAAGCTTTGTGTTTATTATTAAAAGATAAGTAGAACAATTATTTTCAATTTTGGATCATTTATCTATGTTTTCATTTGCCATTCTGTTCATGAAGCATCAAAGATGTAAAAGCAAAGCCTTTAGAGAAGCTGCTTAGCACAGTAATTAGCTTTTGTACTGAACATTAAGGGCAGACATGAACCCAGAATAGAACAGTAATAGATGAACCAGAAAAACAGAACGCATCTGCCAGAAAAGATGGAACAGTAGCATTGGTTAAAATACTGGCCATTTCCCTCTGGATGCATGCAAGTTGGATGCAGGTCACAAAAGATAAACTGAGCAAATTTTGTTATGTCTTTGATTTGGTATAAAAAAATTGTTAAAAATAAACCCCATAGTTTAATCAACAGAAATTCTGAATTGTTCCCTGAGTAAATTTCAAAGAGGTCTGTCCAGGGTAGTAATTAATACTATAAACATGTTCTTCTAACAAAGCTATCCTAGCAAGTCACAATATCCAGCCCTATAGATCCAATATCTACAAAACAGGAAAAATCAGGTGGTTGAAAGCTTCTGTTGCTTTGCAAAATTTTGTAATCAACTCAGCATTTCAGCAGTTAGTTTCTCGTGCAATATTCTAATACATTTGACTACTTAAATTACTGGAACCAGAAAAGAAAACTTCCTTCTTTTTCTTTTATTTGTTGCATTCTCTGTGCTTGTGGAATAGGATGTACTCATTGTGTATGATGACAAAATACCTTCTCCTTTTTCTTTGCCAGTTACTCCAGCTATCTTAAAAAGTGTGAAATTACACCTTATCTAAAGTCAGCTATTATATAACGGCTTGTAAATGGAGCAAGACTGCCAAAGTCAATGGCAGTTATAAATGAAATTTGGCTATCTCAGATACCAAAGATAAAATATGTGCACTTCAGAACATGCAATTTTTTTTTTTTTTTAAATCCTGCAATATAATCTTAGATATTCCATGAAATTTTGGAGAATCTTTTACGATCTATCTGTTTAAGTTCCCACATTGCCAATTATTCTTTGTTCCATGGTGTCACAACTAACCATTCATCACAAACCTTCTTGGTACACCTATTTTCTTCATCTTCAACTTGCTTAAGTGTACTTAATATTTTTACATAGAATAACCTCAGTTTAGCTAGGTATGAGAATCTAGTAATGAAAATTTCTTTCAGTATCTTGGCAGTCAACTCAGAATAGATGACAGTCTACTAAATTGGATGTGTGAGGACTCAGCAAAATACAAATTTCTGTTAGTGAATTCATAATAAAGGAATGAAATGCTACTAATAATTTTAGCAGTGATACTACTGCACTACAAAGTATATATATTTGATTTCAGAATGCTTTGCAAATTACAAGTGATATCCTCACATCAGTCTTGGGAAAAGAAAAAAAAAGTTACTACTGTTTTCAGAGAAGTTTCTTATTGAGAAAACTTAAGCATGGTGTTGCAGGACACAAATCAAGCCTTTAAGAGAGATGGAATATGAAGTCAGGAACTCCTAACCCTACACTAACTCCAGTGGGCCACATTGCCCCTCATGCCTTGCCTGAAGCACAGAAATTATAGAGTGTTTAACTTATTGGATGTCAGTAGTAAAGATAATGCTCCTTTTTCCTGGCAAGCTCGTATTACTGAATGAACATTCAGAAATAGTCAGGATAGACGGAATAAGCTGGAAATCTTACTGCAAATCTTTCTCATAGATATTGGATGTGATGTCTCAAAGATAGGTATGAAATTTGCTTCCCTAAACTTTTGTTTGAATCAATCCTCACAAAGCTAGTCCTTGTTGAATTCCGATCTCAGGCTTTCTGACCATCCATGCATCTGTGTCTGTCAGGGAAAATAAGAGATATGACAGAATAAAACACTACTGCACCCTCAAGAAGATAGCCTTTTAGAAGTATGTCCAGTAGTCCCCTAAGAGATACGAGTCATTTAAACCCAATTCTCTTCACTTCTACAAAGAATCTGTAAGGTTCTTTGCGATTTCAATCATTTCGAGAGTTCATCACTGTAGCCTTGTAATGTCAGTAAAGAGTACTAAAAAGTGCCAGAGATAGTTCAACCAATCCCAACATATATGACTGACATGAATTTTCAATGAGACAGAGAAGTAAAACTTCACCAAATGGACTTTTTCATCACATACTTTGTATCAGAGGTATTGCTTTCAAAAGACGACCCATTATGGTGGGTTAAACTTGGCTGGCTGACATATGTCTGCCAAGCTGCCCTCTAATTCCCCCCTCCTAAACAGGACAGGGAGAGAAAATAAGATTAAAAAGTTTGTGGGTTGAGATAAAGACAGCGTGATCACTTACCAATTACCATCATGGGAAAAACAGGCTTGATTTGGGGAAGATTGATGTAATTTATTGTCAATTAAAAATATGTTAGGGTGTTGGTAAAGAAAGACAGCTTTCAAAATGCTTTGTCCCCACTATCCGCCCTTCTCCCCAGGCTCATCTTCACTCCTTCATTTCTGTTCCTGACTCTTCTGTCTCCTTCTCCCCCTCGAGTGGCACAGGGAGAATGGGGCCTGTGACCAGTTCACAGAACCTCATCTCTGCTGCTCCTTCCTTACAGTTTTTCACTGCTCCAGTGTGAGGTCATCCTATAGACTGAAGTTATTCAAGAACTGCTCCAGTCTGGGCTCCCTTCCATGGGTCTGGCCAGGAGCATGCTCTTTTGTGGGCTCTTCATGGGCTGCAGCTTCCTTCAGGGCACCTCCACCTGCTCTGGTGCAGGAACTTCTACAAGCTGCTCGAACACAGTCCTCCATGGGCTGCAGGGGGACAACCTTTGCCACCATGATCTTCACCATGGCCTGAAGGGGAATCTCAGCTCTGGTACCTGGAGCACTTCCTCACTCCTTCTTCTCCTTGTTATCTGTAGGGTTGTCTCACATTTTTCTCACTCCTCTCTCTCAAATGCTGTGCTACATTTTTACCCTTACATAAGTATCACAGTTATTACAGAAGTGCTACTAGCTCAGCTTTGGCCACCAGTGGATCCTGTTTGGAGTTGGCTCTGTCAGACGTGGGGACAGCTACTGGTCTCTTTTTACAAAGGCCACCTCTGCAGCTCCCCCTGCTACCCAGACCTTGACATGTAAACTTGGTGAATCCATAAACGTTTGGAAATTTGCTTTCATTTGAACTTTGAGCAAGTCTTATGGCTCTACTTCTGACACAGGTTAACATCAAACCATCACATCCTTTAAATGTGAAATGTAGGGTAATAAAAGTGGACTTAGATATTTTATGTTGTCGTATTTTCATTTTAAACATAGATTTCATAATGGATGTTAAATTAAATTCTATTAAATTTATTTTTTAATCACAGTTGATATAGTCATAGCATAACATAGGATGTTATCTAACATAGTAGATGATATGAGATAGCTGCTTCAACTTGCTGCTTTTTTACAGCACTGGAAAAAATCCATTTAAATAAGGATGCATAAGCTCATATTCACAGAAGTGCAGAAGTCTCAGGGATATGCTTGAATGGCTATAGCATCCATTGGACATGCTTTTTTCAGAGGAAATTGAACTAGCCTGTTGAATTTCTTTTTGTAATAGAATGTTTTCTTCAATGGTTTTCCCAGAGTTCTCATATTTTCATGGCATAAGTATTATTTGTTTCCTTTTTTTTTTTTTTAAACTACTCTGGTATTCAGAGTTGTAAAGTTGTTCCATTTTGTTGTTAATCTATTTCTGCCTGACTGTTTCTTGTAATTGCTTCATGAAATCCAAATTTTCCTCTGACAGCAAACAAGTATAACATAAATAAAAGCATACAATTAATAATAATAAAAAAGCATACAGTTTATTTAAATTAAAACATTCTTTTCCTAAGTACACCTATGCATAATACTACAGACCAATCCCACAGTGTCTTCTGCATTCGGAGGCAGTCATTAAGGAAACCTTGCTGCATGCCAGAGAATCTACAAAAAAAATTCTGTTTCATTCTCAGGGAAGCTAAGGTCTCAGGAAATGGAAATGCAGGGCTGGAGGGATGCTACTATGATAATCAGCTGTTTGTAACAACCTGCGAGGAAAATGGCAGCTTACAAGCAACACTTCCTCAGCAACATTTTCCCTATCATGTACCGTACTGTCCACCTGGGAACAGCAACAGCTGCTTCAGAGCTACAAAGCACCAAAGCACTGACACATTAATACTAACAAACATGTTTTGTATTGGCAACAGGTCCATTTAGAAGCTGGTCTTGGGAGAAGTGGTGGATATAGACAGGTTTTCAAATATAAGAGTGTATCTTTTTTTTCCCATATTTCATATTTTCCAGCCTATGGCACTCTTACGGACTTTCCTTATGTGGGCTCCTTACAGAGCAAATCACTGCTTTGTTTCAGTCATTTATATGAGAGGAGGTGAACAAGGAACATCGGATTTGTAATGATTTATGGGAGCAGATTCCATTTTCCCCTCTGACTTCTCTGAATTAGAAGGGAGTTTATACAAATATGGTAAATGGCTACTTTTTTTTTTTTTTTTTGCAATCATCTCCTGAACAGACAAGAATAATTTCAGATTAAGAACATTTAACAACTTAACATTATTCCTAGGGAGCTAGGTAGGGTGACATCAGTTTCTTGACAAGCACCCTAGGCCATGCCCACACCCCAACTAGTCATACAGAAGGCTACCTGAGAATTAGTGTTCACACCTTCTACCAGTCTTCACTCAAATGCTAAAATACACTCATCATAAGAAATCTGTTTTTAAAAGAAAGAAAAAAAAAGAATGAATGAAAAAGCTTTCCCAGTTTCACAGATTATAATAAATGAAGAACATGAGGAGAGTGTCTTTGGAAAAATGTAAGCCTGGTAATCATACATAATGTTCAGACCACTGAAATGCAATTTTACTGTAAGGACTGTGGTCACAGAATGAACAAATGGTCTGCCTTCCCTTTGGAGGTGCCTATGCTCTTCCACTGTTACATTCACTCTGTCTTATGTAAATGGGAAGTGGCTGCTATCAAATGAAATAATACCAACAAAGAATTTCACTGTTGATGATGGTAAATCATGCAGAAAGAAGGTTATGTTCTTTTATTTTTCTTGCTTAATTCCCGTGAAATTCAGGTGGCAGTGCCCCAATTATTGTTTCATGAAAAGTGTAGTCTGTGTTTTCCTTTCACTACAGAAATATTTCCCCTGTTGATTCTTTGCAGCAATAATAAAAGCAAGAAATGTTGTACTGAATGAAAAAGAAACTCACATAAATAAAAATAGTTGACATCCACTAGGCCATGCACAGAGGCAACCAGAATTAGCCAGCACATCCTTTTTATAAAGGAGTAATTTAAAATATTCATAATGTTGTTATGTTGTTGATAGTGATGATATGTTTTTAGACACAGCTAGTTCCAGTTTACATTGACATACTGTCATCAATTATGCTTCACCATCTGTGGGCATAATTAAGTTTACCCTTAAATTTGATTTCAGAACATATCATTCACAAGTGACTCTTGTTTACTAAACACACTTGGAATAAGCAAAAACTGAATAGTGTGCTTTTGAATAAACTAGAAATAATTTTGCATGCACGTCTTAGGGCCATAAATGTATATTTTATACATTGTCAATGTATAACACACCTGAGCCCTTTCCAGGATTCAGGAACTCACTTAAGCTTTGTATGCCATTGTCCAAATCTCACTTATACTGTTATCTTTTTCTATGATTCTGAATTACAAAGAGGCCTTAATGTAAATGTAAGAGCCATTGACACTATGTTGATAGTCAGGGTCTTGCAGCTAAGAAGAACCAAAAAATATATATGCTTTTATTTCAGAAGAAGTAAATGATATCTCACATAACATGTTGTCAACTTTTCAAAATCCTGTGAAGTACTGAGCTCTGTGGGAGGTATACAACATCATCTTTGTCAAGTGCTCTAGGTCTAACAGATCGTCTCAGTATTTCACATCATATGTATTCTGTATTCTGTTCCGTTACTGGATAAGCATAATTTTCATAGTTAATGTAGTATTTCTTACTGTTTGAACAATTATGAATTTGTGATTCACTTTCTGTACATATTCTAAAGCTGTTCCTGAAAAGTAACTATTTTACTGGCTGTGTCTTCCTGTTAACCTATTTGCTAAAATACACGTAGAAATCACACACCACAGGGATTCAAAATCAGTCAAAGTGAATTCATTTAAAAATTCAAATGAAGAGCAGTGCATCTTTTTTTTTTTTTTAGTATTCTCCAAGCTCTGATCTTGTTAATATATTAAGAAGAAAGCTAGCAACATGAAGAAGTTGTTTAGATCTCCTAAGTTTAAACCTTTCAGAAAGAATGAGAAAATGAGACAAAAAATTTCTTATTAATATACTGTTCTCTACCACCAGCCCGGTGTGGCACTCCTGCCTCTTCTACTAGGTCAAAATAACAGAGTTGATAGCAAAAACATCAAAAGCTCCATTGCCATAATGTCTTAACACCTCTGAATCTTCATAGTATTTATCCATGCAATACCTCTAAGGAATAAGAACATATCCTCATCCCAGTTTGTATAGGAGGAACTAAGACACAAAAACTAAAGACCACATTTCAGATTGTATTTAGAAATTTAAAAATACAGGAGTCTGTAGCAAAGTAAGAATGACACACTTGATAGGTGAATGTTGACATACTTCATGCCTGTTCAGAGACAGGGGAAACAGGCCAAAGAGAAATCACTGACCCTTGTCAAGCAACCTTCCTGTGCAGGTTCTGTAGAACACCAGCTTTTCACATAGCCTATTTGGGCTGTTGAGCTTTGCTCTGTTTTTAGGCAGGACTAGGGTTTAATACTTTCTCAAATGCTTTATAAGCTAGCAGGATAAGGGATATGGAGTATTAAAAAGATACTGTTTTGAGTGGGATTTGATCAGCTGCGTGGGGATTGGGAAGAGGTTGTAAAGGAAGCAGTGTGCATTTTCTGATAGGTCTTGAGTTCTATGAGCCACATAGATATCATATCCTGAACCTATCTGTTCATTTTAAAAGCCTTGATGCCAGTCGCATGATGAGCAGTTAGCCGAGAAGTAGGTTGAAAACTGAATGCGGAGGCTGTAGGGATCTGCTGAATTGGCTGTCCTGCTACTTGGGCCCACTTTGTCCAGCACTAGGTAAGATTCTAGGACATCTTCGCAGCCCGCAGCACAACTCAGTCCCAACAGGTTCTGATGTGCACGATCTCTCCTGTGGGGGATGCTGGGATTCTTCATAAAGAATTACCTAGCTATGACTAGAAGTACATATTCCCTAATTTGGCCAGCAATATCAGCTAAGAGTGGCAGGAAAAATTGTGGAGTGACTGGAAGGAGAAACTTCAGACACTAGAGCCCCTAGAGACAATGCAGCTAGTTCTCACCATAGTCACGTACAGAAGTTCCCAGGACTGCTCAGTAGTGGTTGAAAGCAAAGTTCTGTGCTATTTTTCAAGACTTTTGGGGCCTGTGCCTGTGTTCAGTATACCATGAACCACAATTATTCTGTCCCAGTAACAGGAGTCCCCTGCATTTTTGGAGAAACCCTCAGAAGACCCTGGTGTCCAAGCATAACCCTGTCTGGAAATCCTGTCATGGTCAGAAGTCATGGACCTGAGCATCTGTTGTGGTTTGGGCTGGACTGGCCACTGAAATGAACAACAGATGCTGTCCTCCCCCTCTCCCTTCATGGAGAAGTGGAAGAGGGAGAAAGAGACTTATGAATGTAAAAGAAACTAAATTAATGAAATATTAATAATAAAAAGAAAAGATAATATATATTATATATATATATATATACAATATGTGCAACCCATATCAAGTATCATGTCACTAGAGGCACTGGGAAAGTTCCAGACTGGACTCAATGCCAGATGGGAACTGGATTCCAGATCTGGAGTCAGGATCACATGGATCAGGATCAAAGGAACAGAGTCCTCCTTGGACACCGGCCATTGAAGAGAGAGGGGTGACCCTTTCATCCTTCAGTTATTATACTGAACATGGGG
This sequence comes from Tringa tobata, assembly GCA_033628505.1. Taxonomy (NCBI): domain Eukaryota; kingdom Metazoa; phylum Chordata; class Aves; order Charadriiformes; family Scolopacidae; genus Tringa; species Tringa tobata. The sequence continues at coordinate 33,311,294 of JAHREE010000279.1, forward strand.
CAGATGGGATGGAATAACCTGCTGGTCAGTTTTCACTGAGTTTCACTGAATTTTTTTAGAGTTGGAAGGGACCATAGAGATCATCTAGTCCAACTCTCCTGCTGAAGCAGGATTGCCTAGAGCATGTTACTCAGGACTGCATCCAGACGGGTCTTGAAAATCTCCGAAGGGGACTCCACAACCTTTTGAGTCACCTGTCCTGTCTGCTCCTCTCTGCAGACCCCTCTGTGCTCTTCTACTTCAAACTCTCCAATGGGGCACATAACAAAGTTAGCTGACCTTGGTTGTTACAGCAATAAGTATAAGCAAGAGACTCTCTGCATACCGTTCCTTTGCATAAATTGTAAGCCATCAGGTCTTATTCTCTGGAAGTGGACTACTGTCTGAAAAAATATGTCATTAATTTCAGACAGTTGTTTCTTAGAAGAGGCTTAGTTGAAAAGAAAAATTACTAAACAGAAGATTGGTTCTGTTTTACCTCAAACTAGGACAACATCTGAGTATTATTTCGAAAAAAAGTAGCAGAGAAGAGAGGTATTTGGAGCAAATGCTTATTCTGCAGCACGAGAAGCAGATCTATCAGAGGTACTGTCAGCAGTGGTTAAGGTACCTGGGGGACATACCAAGCGAAACCTGCCAAGTCTCGTAATAAACCGCCTGAGGCTAGACACCTCCTGAAGCCTTACAAACTTAAACCATTTGCACATAGCATATGTATGGCCAGCTTAGTGTGACCCATCCTCACATGAGAGTATTTTGGTCTCCAGTTAGGCAAATTTCCTTCCAAGAGTCAGAAAGAGACAGCCAAGGAGGGAGGTTAGCACAGGATTCAGAAGAGGATGTGATATGGCAAAATAGCATCATTCTCACCCCAGAGAGAACAAAGAAATGCTTGATTAGTACCTTACTGGTAGGACTGTACTTCCTCTTTTATGTCTTTGTGATTGATGTGTCAGAAATAGAATGGGAGAAGACCTGACCTAAATTGGAATTCTTTTTTTTTTTTTCTGTTTACATGGGCTTTTAAAAATATTTCAATTTTATAAAACGGGTAACTTGAGTATAAGGAGAGTTTCCATTAAAAGTTTTTGAATATTGTAGCATGGTTTTATCCATTATGTTCTTAAGGTTTATGATTTTGCATTTGATAACCTTGTTTCTTACTTAATTTGTCTGATCCCTAAAAATGGTTTATATATATCTACCCTTAAAGATGTGGACTCTGCCTATGCCAGGATATTAAGCACACAAGCATGAGTCAATAAGGGAAAGCTGATAATAGAGACCTCTGAAAAATCTAGGTGATTTTACATGAGACTCTAAATATATACTGAACCAGCTACCTTAAAATACAATAGCCATAAATTTTTTCAGCTACAATCAATTTATGAAAAAAGATAAAATTTACTCAGCTGATATGATATACTTACCATTTACATGTAAAAGGTAAGCAAAAGAGCATATAATTGGTAGAGGGAAAGTAAAGTCAAACAATTATTAGTGCATTCTAGTCTTTAAATTCCTTAAACTTCTACTACTGTGGGAAAAGAGGAAAAAGAAATTCCTCTATAGAGATTAAGAGATCTGTAAACACCCATTGAGGATTAGCTGTTAATATGTGTTAAGAAAGGACTTCAAATGGTCACAGACTTGCTTCCCTTATGCTGCAGCAAGCAGAATTTTTTTCATTTGAGATAGGCTTCATCAGGAATATTATCTTTTTTTTTTTCTGTGAGCAGTCTGTTTTCCAGAATTTATCATAAAGCATGTGTAAGTATGAGATACAAATATAGTTATGTTTGAAAGAGGCACAGAGACAAATAGACAGAGAATACAGGTCACAACAGAGAATGATCTGTGCAGAGGTTAATATGTTAATGCCTTGTGTTTGAAATGACAAACTAAATAAAAGCTAAATGTAATTATTCTGCAAAAAACTATGCTTTGTAAAGTGAAAGCTGCTCTTAGAGCAGGGAGTGACAAGGATGAAATTTGAGGTTTAACTTCTCAACTCATCTTTCTGTCAAGCCTCTGTCATCACACCACCTTATAAATCAAGTCCAAATGAATCCCTCCTAAGTAAGATTCTTCTCAGAAAAATGACAAGCTAGGATTCAGAGAAAGATTTCTAAAAGTTCTCAGGCCTCATAGGATTTATTGTATCCATTGAACACTGAGGAGGACTTTAATTTGAATCTTACAATGGTGAAGATATCGGATAAAAAATTAGATTTTTAGTACTTGATGTAGCTTCCAGTCTTAAAGAGACTGTTTGCTTAGTTTACACTGGAAAGTTGCTGTTTTAAGGTAAATGTAATGTGGGATGCAAAAATCAAGCTGTTTTCCTTTTTGTGTTGTTCATCCTTGAAAAGAAATAAGGATTGTATGTTTGAAAAACAATTCTGGCTTTTACAGTTGATATATGATCATTACAGAATCTACATCATGCCTTTTGACTTTCAAAGGAATACACATGAAACTGAATTGCATAGTAGTCAGTAGTGCATTCAGTGTAGCAGTATGCATATTTGATTCAAAATACAATAAGCAAATTTTGGAAGTTATTTGTAATTTTATTTTTTCCACACAAGACTGGAAATTTTAGTTAGTATGTGAGACAATGAAATCTTACAAAATAGTTGTAGTTTTTACAAGGCAACTGTACCATATTATAAAACGATAGTGTTTTTGTTCCACACAATGGAAAGATTTTTATTATTATTATTATTATGTTTTCTTTAGAAGTGTCTGAATTTATTAAACATCAAAATCCTTTTATAGGAAAATCTCTCATTCTATCAAAGAAATATAGAACTCAATGAAGTCCACTTCATCTAAGTGTGAGACAGGAGTCATACTGTAATTAGAAATATCAGTTCACTTGGCTAACAGAGCCAGAAGAGGCAAAATGCTCTTTTTTTATTATTATTATTTTTGACACAAATGCACACATAAATAAAATACTAACTCTGCTAGGCAATGAATACAAATAAAGAAGCTTTGATCATAACTGGAAACACTGAGTCCCAATTATGAGTAAAAAACTATTTTCCAGTCACTGATTAGAGAAGTGTAGCGAATTAAACACCTGCCACACTTCTCACTAATAAAGAAAGATTGATTTCTCTGTGCTAGCTACTTGGTCAGAGTCATAGGAGGTCAGATGTTGGGTACCAGATGTATTCAAAGGCTCTTGGCTATGGCATGGAAAACTGGATTTGGTTTTGATTCTGAATGCAGCATTTGTTTCAGAGACTGCTTTCTCTCCCCTAATGTTATGTTCATCTCTAGGCTGATCCTGACCTTAGACACTTGCTGACACTGTGTCAGATACTGTATTTACTGCTTCATAAATGTTTTACTTCAGCCTCTTTATAACACGTTACATTTACAAAATATCAAAATAGCTGTCGGATCTCCAAGGTTGCTAATTTAGGCATAGGTATTCTTAGACAGAAGAAAAGAGAAACAATTCTGAGAAGAACTGTACAGAATATTTATCACCTTCATATAATTCATGTTAATGAAAAGCCTCAAAACTTCTCCTACCATACAACAAAAAACAACAATAGGACCCATATGCATTGGTTAGGAGAAAGGAGATGTAAAAAGTACGTTAGATGGTCATACAGAATTATTTATACTGTTTCTGTTATGAAGAATATGAAGATTTATCGTCAACAGAGGATGACCAAGTCAGGGAGCACTTGCAAAAACTGGATGTACTAATGTATTAATGATTGGAACTGGCTGACATATTTTTAAGGTTACTCTTGATTACCTTTGAATGGTCATAGTGACTGGGAAAGGTACCTGAAGGCTAGAAGAAAACAAATATCACTCCTACATTCAAGAAGCTAAAAGGAAGATTTGGGGAACTATAGACCAGTCAGCCTCACCTCAGTTCCTGGGAAGATGATGGAGAAAAATCTGCTAGAACCTTTTCTAAACGCATGAAGGACAAGGAAATAAGTGGGAGTAATTGTCATGGATTTATGAAGGCAAAATCATGCTTAACCAACTTGGTAGAGTCCTACAATGATGTGAATATCTTGGCGGATGATGGCAGAGCAGCAGATATTGCTTAATTTGACTTCAGAAAAGCCTTTGACACTGTCTAACATAGCATCATCTTATACAAACTGACAAAGTAAGGTTTAGACAAATGAACAGTGCAATGGATTAAAAAGTAGCTGAATGACTGGGCCCAGAGAGCTGTGATCACCGGCACAAAGTCCTGTTGGGGCAGTTGCTAGCAGTGTACCCCAGGGGTCAGTTCTGGCTCCAATACACTTCAATATCTTCATTAATGACTTGGACTATGGGATGAAGTCTCAGCAAGTTCTCAGATGATACAAAACTAGGAGGAGTGGTTTATACAGCAGATGATAGTGTTGCCATTCAGAGGGACCTCAACAGGATGGAGTGGAGCCTTGTGAATTTCAGCAAGGGTAAATGCCAAGTCCTGCATCTGAGGAAGAATAACTGTGCATCAGTATATAGACAGGAGGGTAGCTGTCTGGAAAGCAGCTTTGCCAAAAAGGATTTTTGGGGTCCTGGTGGACGACAAACTTACTATGAGACAGCAATGCACCCTCACAGTAAAGAATGCCAACAGCCTCCTGGACTGCATTAGGAGTCTTGCCAGCAGTTTAAGGGAGGTGATCCTTCCACTGTGTTCAGTACTGGTGAAGCTGCATCTTCAGGGTTGGGTTCAGCTTTGGGCTCCCACTGCAAGGAAGGTATAGACTTAATGGAGCAAGTAATGCTCCAACAAAACTTGTTCAGGAACTGGAACAACTTTCCTAGGAACAAAGGCTGAGGGAGCTGGGACTGCTCAGCCTGGAGTAGGTTCAGGGGGATCTCATCAATGTATATAAATATCTGAAGGGAGAGAATGAAGGAAAGGGAACCAGACTCTTCTCAGTAGTGCTTATTGACAGGATACAGTGAATGGACACAAGTTAAAACGTGCAAAATTCCATCTGTACATAAGAAAACACTTTTTCACTGTGAGGGTGGTCAAAAACTGGAACAGGTTGCCTAAAGAAGTAGTAGATTCTCCATCTTTGGAGACTGTCAAAACCCAATTGGACATGGTCCCAGACAAGCTGCTCTAGCTGACCTGCTTTGAACAGGGGGAGTTGTGCTAGGTGACTTTAAAAGGTCCCTTCCAACCTAAATGATATAGTAATTCTGATTTCTGTCTGTAATGTATATATTTATTAATTTGTTTATTTAATTCCATAAGAAGTAAAAAATTCTGTCAGAAGAAATGTATTTGAAGATGTAGAAAGGAAGATGGAAGAAAGAAATTAAATTTAATAGGCAAGAAGTGGCAATAGGCATACAGATAATTTAAATATTGCAATTAGAAGATTGTTAGGTGAATAAAAATGATGGCTGTAATGTTAACTGTTTTTACTGGTTTTCACTGAGGGAAGTAGTGGGAATGTGGTAGTACTCAGAGCTCTACTGCTGTGAAGGAATACAGCATATGGAGTCATCTGAACAGAGCAATGAATGTCTCCAAAGGTTCACTGCAGAGCTGTGAAACCTGTCAGTTTTGTCCTTCAGAGAAACTAGAGCTTTTAAACTCTGCTCTTCTAAAGCTGGCTAATCTGTCACAATAAAAAGTCCATAAAACCTAACTACTAACTGCTTATAGGTTTAAAGAAAGACCCAGGAAAAGGAAATCAGAGATAATAGCCACCTGTCTTTTCAGTCCCATTACAACTGGCTCATTTCTGATCCTGTAACCTGTAAACAAGGTTTGACTGGCTTGGTATATGAAGGGATAGCAGTGGACATTTTCTACCTGGACTTCATTAAGGCTGATGATGTATAGGCTAGATGAGCAGACAAGGAGAGTAAACCTCAGCAAGTCTGCTGATGAAACAAAACTGGGAGAAGTGGTTGATATGCCAGAGGGTTGGGCTGCCATCCAGAGGGACCTCAACAGGCTGGAGAAATAGGCTGAGATGAACGTCATGAAGTTCAGCAAGGAGAACTGCAGAGTCCTGCACATGGGGAGGAACAACCCCAGGCACCAACATATGCTAGGAGCCACACACATGAAAAGCAGCTTTGCAGAAAAGGCTCTGGGTGTCTGGGTGGACACCAGGTTGCGCATGATCCAGCAACGTGCATTGCTGCAAAGGACGCTGATAGTATTCTGGGCTGCATTAAGCAACATATTACCAGCAGGTCCCTTTATTCAGCACTGTTGAGGCCATACCTTGAGTTCTGTGTTCACTTCTGGGCTCCTTAGTACAGAAGAGTCATGGTCATACTTGTAAGAGTCCAACAAAGGCTACAAGAGTAGCTCACATATGAGGAAAACCTGAGAGGGATCAACTGTTAAGCTTGTCTATGATCACAGAATCATAGAAAGGTTAGAGTTTGAAGGGACCTTAAAGATCATCTAGTTCCAACCCCCCTGCCATGGGCAGGGACACCTCCCACTAGACCAGGTTGCTCAGAGCCCCATCCAGCCTGGCCTTGAACACTTCCAGGGGTGGGACATCCACAACTTCTCTGGGCAACCTGTTCCAATGTCTCACCACCCTCACAGGAAAGAATTTCTTTCTAGTATCTAATCTAAATCTCCCCTCTTCCAATTTAAAACCGTTACCCCTTGTCCATGTCTCCGACAAAGATGTTAAATACCACTGGTCTCAGTACCAGCCCCAGAAGAACACCACTCGTCACTGGCCGCCACTTGGATATTGAGCCATTTACCACAACCCTTTGAGTGCCTCACCACTCTCACAGTAAAGAATTTCTTTCTGGTATCTAATCTAAATCTCCCCTTATCCAATTTAAAACCGTTACCCCTTGTCCTGTCACTACGCTTCCTGACAAAGGGTCCCTCTCCAGCTCTCCTAGAGGCTCCCTTCAGATATTGAAAGGCCGCTATAAGGTCTCCCTGGAGCCTTCTCTTCTCCAGGCTGAATAACCCCAGCTCTCGCAGCCTGTCCTCATAGCATAGGTGCTCCATCCCTCTGATCATCTTTGTGGCCCTCACTGGACCTGTTCCAACAGGTCCACGTCCTTCCTGTGTTGAGGACTCCAAAGCTGGACACAGTACTCCAGATGGGGTCTCACGAGCGCAGAGTAGAGGGGCAGAATCACTTCCCACGACCTGCTGGCCACACTTCTCTTGATGCAGCCCAGGATGAGATTGGCTTTCTGGGCTGCCAGTGCACGTTGCTGGCTCATGTTAAGCTTCTCATCCACCAACACCCCCAAGTCCTTCTCCTCGGGGCTGCTTTCCAGCCATTCTCCGCCCAACCTGTATTTGTGCCTGGGATTGCCACATCCCAGGTGCAGGACCCTGCACTTGGCTTGGTTAAACTTCATGCGATTTGCACGAGCCCACCTCTCAAGCCTGTCCATGTCCCTCTGGATGACATCCCTTCCCTCCAGCGTGTCGATCGCACCACCAAGTTTGGTGTCATCAGCAAACTTGCTGCTTGCTGAGGGTGCACTCTACGCCACTGTCCATGTCTCCAACAAAGACGTTGAATAACACTGGTCCCAGTACAGACCCCTGAGGAACACCACTCATCATTGGTCACCACTTGGACATTGAGCCATTGACCACAACCCTTTCAGTGTGGCCATCCAGCCAGTTCCTTATCCACCAAGTGGTCCATCCATCGAATCCATGACTTTCCAATTTTGAGACCAGGATGTCATGAGGGACAGTGTCAAAAGCTTTGCAGAAATCCAGGTAAATGACATCTGTTGCTCTGCCCTTGTCCACCAAGTCTGTGGCAGTATCATAAAAGCCCACCAAATTTGTCAGGCACCATTTGCCTTTGGCGAAGCCATGTTGGCTGTCTCCAATCACCTCCTTATTTTCCATGTGCCTTAGCAGAGATTCCAGAAGGATCTGCTCCATGATCTTGCTAGGCACAGAGGTGAGACTGACTGGCCTGTAGTCCCCTGGGTCTTTTTTTTCCTTTTTTGAATATTGGGGTTATGTTCCTCTTTTTCCAGTCAGTGGGAAGTCTGCCAGATTGCCATGTTTTCTCAAATATGATGGAAAGGGGCTTAGCAACTTCGTCTGCCAGCTCCCTCAGGACCCGTGGATGGATTTCATCAGGTCCTATGGACTTATGCACCTTCAGGTTCCTTAAGAGATCTTGACCCTGATCTTGTACTGTGGGCAGTTCTTCATTCTCAGAGCCCCTGTTTTTAACTTCTGTGACTTGGGCAGTGCGGTTAGAGCCCTTCCTGGTGAAGACTGAGGCAAATAAGTTGTTCAGTAGCTCAGTCTTATCCATATCCTGGGTGTCCAGGTCTCTCATTTCCTTCCGGAGAGGGCCCGTAACTTCCCTAGTCTTCCCTTTATCCCTGACATATCTATAGAAGTATTTCTTATTGTCTTTGATGTCCCTGGCTAGATTTAGTTCTGCCTGGGCTTTTGCTTGCCTGATCTGGTTCCTGACCACTCAGACAGTTTCTCTATATTCTGCCCATTCTACCTGTCTCTGCTTCCACCCTCTATAGGCCTCCTTTTTGGTCCTGAGCTTGTCCAGCAGTTCCTTGTTCATCCATGCAGGCCTGCTGGTTATTTTGCCTGACTTCTTCTTTTTTGGGATGCACCTCTCCTGAGCTTGGAGGAGGCGATCCTTGAATAACAACCAGCTTTCTTGGGCCCCTCTCCCCTCCAGTTCTTTTCCCCATGCTATCCTCCCAATGAGATCTCTCAGGAGATCAAAGTCTGCTCTTCTGAAATCCAGGGTAGCGAGCTTGCTGCACACCCTCCTCACTGCCCTATGAATCTTGAATTCTACCATTTTGTCATCACTGCAGCCAAGGCTACCCTTGAACCTGACATTCCCCACCATCCCCTCCTTGTTAGTAAGGACAAGGCCCAGCACGGCTCCTTTCCTCATTGGCTCCTCGATCATTTGAAGAAGAAAGTTATCATCAATGCATTCCAAGAACTTCCTGGATTTCTTGTGTTCTGCTATGTTGTCCTTCCACCAGATATTGGGGTGGTTGAAGTCCCCCATGAGGACCAGGGTGTGTGAGCACGGTGCTGCTCCTATCTGTCCATAGAGGGCCTCATCCTCCCTATCACCCTGATCTGAATAATACTGAATAATACTGAAGGGAGGACTTGAATGTGGAGCTAGGTTCTATTCAGTGGTGCCCAGTGTCAGGATCAGAGGCAATGGGCACAGAGTGAAACACAGGTTGTTCTGTCTGAATACCAGGAAACAGTTTTTTACTGTGAGGACGACTAAGTGCTGGCACAGTTTTTCCAGGAAGGTGTGGAGTTTCCATCCTTGGAGATACTGAAAAGCTGTCTGTACATGGTCCTGGGCACCTGGCTCTAGACGGCCCTGCTTTGAGCACTGGAGTTGGAGCATATCACCTCCAGAGGTCCTTTCCAACCTTAGCCTTTCCATGATTCTGTGAAACTTCTCTGCTGGACAAATGCTCTGCAGTTCAGTTCAAAATCAGATTCAAACAAATGTAGCCTATAAAAATGCATTATCTGCACTAGATTGGTCCACATAAGAAAAAGCAAACCCAAAGTTTTTTGGTAAACCACTATGTGGTAAACCACTATTAAAAAACAAAAATCTAGTATGAATAACTAAAAGAACTCGAACCATACTAAGGGAAGACATCTTTACACATCACCATTTAGTGGTTTATAACAACAATAAAGAATTTGTGAAAAAGTGGCACCGGTTTCCTAACTCCATGCAATAGTCTCACAGGCCCTACAAACTATGATTCTGGTAAACAGTTCATGAGCATTCAGTTTAAATCTGGACATCTGCTCAGTTCTACTATATATTTTTCCCCTTGTTACTCATTATTCAACACCAACCATGTATATAAATACAAAAGAATGTAAGAACAGCTGTACTGGATGAGGCTGAAGGCCCATCAAACCAAGTATACCATCTCCAGCAGCAGCTTAGAACAGATGGTTAGGGAAAGGGTAAAAGGAGCAGGGCAAGTATTAAACGACATTTTCCCTCTTCTTACTTTTTGCAGTCAGTGATGTAAGAACTTCATAAGCCCAAAGTTTCATCTGAATGATAATGTGCAATAGTTATCTATAGACTGATCTTTTAGCAATTTCTCTAACTCCCTATTGAACTCCGAGATACTTCTTATTTTGGAAAGTAAATGTTACAAGTTAATCAGAGGTTTTTGTGAAAAATATTTCTAAGCATTCTTACTAAAAATTCTGTGTGGTATCCCTAGCTCTGTAGTCATCGGAAATTCAGAATGATCATTTCCAACTCATCTTCTCAGTGTCTTTCTTGATTATCTCTTCTCTTTACCTCTTTTGCAAGATAGAGCAATTGTAATATCAGTTGTTTCTTCAAGAAGAATCCATCCCATGTACTGGATAATCCTTATTGCATTTTGCATCAGTTTTAGTTCTAGATGGACTAAAGATGGGCTGACAGGAACTGCATGAAGTATGTAAGACATGGACACACACTGCATTGGGTCCATGACCCATTATCATTTCCTCTTAATTTTTTCTCCAGCTCATGACTTTAGATTATTTCATTGACTTTTATGTGTGATTTTTAATCACCTTTATATTGTGTGGCCTTGCTTATGATTAAGCATAATCTACTTATGCTTACATAATTGGTTTACACTGCTGGAAGATTTGGGTTACCTTTTGATACACATCTATCAAGTGCTCTTACCCCTAAGTAGCCTGAGCAGTCAGTGCTGTGAAAGTTCACCAATCACTACCTGGGCCAGCCCTGACTGTCTAATTGGGAGACAGATAACTTATCAACTAATAAAGAAACTAGCTGATTAAGGGAACACTTTCAGTCCACTCTCTGTTCAGTTTACTAGTTCATTTAATAACTGGTAGCTTAAAATAGCTAGGCAAGTACATTTTCACAATGAGAATATATCCTTATTGGAGCTTAAATTAGTACTCTAAAGAGCAAATACAGTGACACTGGGTCACCAGTCATGATTTTATTATAAAAATCTGCCGCTTGTAATATAAATATGCAAAGCCACAGGGAAGTAAAGATACTTAAATCTTGTGTGTAACTGCAGTGAAGTCTGGATCTCTGTGCTCTTTCTCAGCTCCTGTGTGGTTTCATACTCTTACTAGACTAAGACGTTTTTTTGTTTTTATCTCCACTCTCATACCCTTATCTTTTCTTCTATATAGGTTCCCGGTCCCTGTGTAAAATCGACATCTGATGTCCAGACAGGTTCTATCACGTCCAACACAATGCCAACTTTATTTCTCACTTTTTGCACTTGACTGTCACTTGATCCTGCTTCCTGCTTTGTTGCAGCTTTCAGGCTGTCTTGTTGTGGTCTGTACTGATACTGTATTAATCTAAATTCAAGTCATATATTCTTTATTATAGATACAACTTTTGCTCCTAATTTCTTGTCTGGAAGCTATCCAAGCATTGATTCTGGGTTCTCAACGTTCCCTTCTTGTATTCAATGCTAAGTGAATGAAAAAAGTATAGTAGTCACTTAGGAAGTTCGAGGAGGGAAAGGAAAAAGAATCTGTGAACCACAAAAATGTATGTGACTAAATTCTCAGAGTTCATTATGCATTATTTTTACCCTTCAATTTGGATAATAATTCTGAAGCTTTCTAAACCATGTATTAAAATAGTCTATGTAAATACCTATAAAATCATGTCAGTAGAGAGTACATATTGAAAGCACTAAGGCTCATGAAAACCGTTGATCTGTTGCTATGTGATTTGGTTTCTATGAAGTCTGCAGAGGTTTGGTTTTTTTTAATTTTATTTTATGGCTAAAGGCAGGGAAAATCTTGAATAAGCTCACAACTGGGAGACAAGATTAAAATATTTTTTAAAGGTTGGATAAAATATTAAAATAGAAAAGGAAAAGCAAACACACATATAATTCCCAGGACACTTTGGAATATTCTTACTCTCAGGTGCCTAGAAGAATATTTATTCAGTAGTCAGAATTTCCTTACATTAAAAATTTAAAGCTGACAAACAATTCCAATTACATGATCACATACAAATACACTATGACTATTTCTGGATGGAAGGAATAAAAGTCTCCAGCTTATAGGGATATTTCCAGAAACTGATGTGGTAGTTTGATTCACTGTTCTGCAACTTTATAAAAGTGTTGTTTGGTATACGGAGTTTTCCCTAACCTTATTGTTGATAAGGTTACCAATGCAAAGCAATCAGTCAAGACAGTCTTGCATTTGTTCTGTAAGGCAACAGAGGTACTTCATCAGGGTATCTATACACATACATAGCACTATTTACCCTGGCACTGTGTTGAATTTCTACATCAGGACCATAGATTGTTTACTAACATGGATACCACAGGATCCTGGATAGGAACTCCATAATCTCTCCTCAGGTACATGATTAAGTAGCAAATGACACCCACCAGCATCTGGTGGGCTGTCAGGTGCCAGAAGGTGTTTGTAGTGGTAATTTGGCCATCTGCAATCTGTGTTGTCAGTGCATTGTAAGTTATCACTGTCTCAGGCAATATTAACTTGCAATGTTCTTCTGACATTTCTTCAGTGGGTTGTGAAGCAGACATATGGTACAAAATACTTCATGGCTGGCTCCTCCCTCCTTTTCAATAGCAATGACTTCTATTGCTTATCAGTAAAATACTGTGGATTGTGTTTCACATTTGTCTTCAAGGTACTTTAACACAAATACTGCTCAGTTACTTATACCCTGGTGTAGGTATTCTGATTCACTTTTGTGACACACTTTCACATTGTGCAGCACACAAGACATAGGAACATATGGCCCACTGTAATAACATATTTTGCAAATTACTTAGCAATTATATTTGAAGTTACCAAGTAGTTCAAAGGCAATTACCTTATAACTTGCTTTCGGATTCTGTAATAAGGCTTTCAGTTTATATGGAAAAATAACTAGGTAATTATTTAATGGTTATATGGTCATTAAACAATGGCTTAAATAATTAAGATTTTTTTATTTATTTTTTTTTTTTTGGTAAAACAACGCATCTGGCTAAGAACTTCTGTGCCAATGTTTATTAAAACAGCTAAAGTATATTTTTGAATTATGGAACTCACAAAAGACATGTCAGATGATGCTTGACTGTAATTAGTTTGGACTATTATTGCTATCTATTCTTAGTGGAAAAATATTTTTTTTGTTGGCGCTTTTCTTTGATCATTGTAATATGTTTTCTCATAAAGTTAATACCACACCTAGAAACTGCTTAGAACTTAGAACAAAATAATGGAGATAGGAATCCTCAAGCCACTCATCTGCAGTGGAGAACTTAATTGACCATAACTGTGGATATATGAATGTAACATTGCAACTAGAGGAAAAATTACCTGATGGATGCAAATACATTTTTATTTTTAGACCAACAACTTCTAATATGGTGAATTAGAATGACAAGGTAGGAGTCCTAATGACAAATAAAATGTGCATTTATTTAATGGGAACTGAGCAGTTCAGGGAATCACTAATAGTATTCAGGGGCTTTCATCACTGAGTCACTGGGCTTGACTCTGGCCCACGTCTGCAATGACTGAAAAGCATTACAATTTGATAGTTCTTCAGTGCCCTATGCAAAATGAATGATGTTCTTACTCCAAAACTGATGGTCATTAGAAGAAATTACTACCCACTGGAGAAGAACAAGAAAGATAAGTAAAAATATGGTAGGAAAGGAGGTTATACAAAAGTAAGTTTTGCTATCATAGAAAGAGAACATGTTACATGGGGTATATCAATTAAAGAATATTAAGAATATTAATACAGACCTTATCAAAAGCTTTCCTTCTGAAACATTTTCTTCAGGCACAATGAAGTGTCTCTTCTTGTTTCTTCTCTTCTTTGCAAACCAAATTACAAAAAGAGTTCTGGCTTTTTGTCTGTGTTAAAACCAAACCAGTCTGAAAGTCTGGTTTTAGCACCATAATTCAAACTAATAAGCAAACTTTCAATTGTTCCTAAATTTGTAATAATTACTTCAGCAAAATGGAATTAGCACTTAACTTCATTTGGAACAGGTAAAACCACTTGTAAATCTGGTATATTTGAATGTTGACAAAGAAAATATAGCACTCACCAAATCTTTCTTTTGCTCATTTTCTCTTTATTTCTTTCACTCCTTCAATGCAATAGAAATTGTTATCTGCAAATGTTTGTAGGACTGGTTTTTTTTTCCATTTTTGTGTGGCTTTTTTTTTTCTGTTTGCAGCTTTGTAATTTTACAGCACAGTAGAAATTTTAAACATTTTAAGAGTAGTAATTCTGTTTACTGATAAGTGAATAACAGGTTCTACATATGATTTATTATCATTTAGTCCATGGTAAAAAAGAGGAAAAGTGAAAGAAAGAAGGCATGTAAATCACAGAGTTATTGATTCCTTGGGGAAAGAGGAAAAGAATCACAGAAAAGGAAAATGGTATCACACTTCAAACACTGGAAAATATAATCAGCTTAAATATTTCAATGTTTCATGAAGATTTTCCTTATTTCCATCCATCTCTATGGAGTGCTTTGTTGAAATCAGTTCAGCAGTTTCTTTATTCAAGAGAAAGCTGGTTTACCAAATAGAAAAGAACACAAAGGCAGAAACTGCTACACAGACACACAGTGAACTCAATGGGCATTTGTTATTAAGATTCATATGGTTATCTATATGCTTAGTACATCAAGGGATGAAAACTTCCATCTCAAATGGGCATTTTATTATTCCTTATTGAATAAATTTTCATTTTTCAGTTCCTCCTTAGCCTGTCTATAAGCATTTCTGTACAAGCTCCTTCAAACTCATTAAAAGAGCAAACCAATGACAAAAGTTTCTCCCAGATTCCAACATGGTGTAAAACAGAGAGGGGAAAATAAACTGTCTTACTCTTATGGAGATATTTTCTCTGTTACAGTGCTTCAGCTGTACAGAGGGGTAGCTGGAGCTTTGCTATTGTACCCACACTTGAAAGAAGATGCATAGGTGGAAAGGTTCACAGAAGTAGCTCTTGACCTTGCACACACAGGTCAATGTGTGTAGCCTTCACAGGAAAGGTAAAAACAATGTAAGTTCTTTACTTTCCAGAGCTGTTGTGCTGACTTTCCCCTAATTACACCCAGAATGTAATTTGCAGTGTTCAAATAGCATAGTAATGCAAGCTCAGTTAAAACAGAAGAAATGAACAACAACAACAACAGAAACAAGCCATAAGTTAGAATCTAAACAGTAAGATGAATTGTTCTTTAATTCTTCGGAAAGAGCAGAGAGCACAACTAGTAGGGAATTGCTGCTTTCATTCTTTCTTCATTACCTAAGGGACTCAGAGCAACATGGAAGAGTTAGCTTCCTAAAATCAATTACATACAGAAAGAGACTTTATTACAGATATACGGGAATATTGTTGATTACACAGACTCCAATGGGAACCTAAATTATAAATAAATCCTTTATTGGTATATTATACGTTCTTATAAGTTTTTTAAGAAGTCATCTTATAGACATTATGTCAGGATATTATAGTCAAATATTGTATAAGACTTTTTTAGAAGATTGTACATATATTTGACACAAACAAATGTGAGAAATACTACATTGAATAAAATAAATCTACTATGAATAAAACTTTATATAATTTAATTCTTTCAAGAGGAAGATAGAAAGATGTACATGTCTATAATACATTTTCAAAATATTATTTAGTTCCTCTAAAGGAAGGTTTGCCTGTGTAACTTGAATGATTTTTCCAGAAGCATTTTTACTGATAGGGAAGCATTTCTGGATTCCATGTGTATTTGTAGCTGTATTATCCAGGCCCAAAATTTGATGGCACAAAAGCAAACAGTCTGATTATGACAACTGTAGCTACTGAGAGAGACTACAGACATAAAAGGGAGTTACTTGTTCAAGAACTTGTGTAACTTCCTTATGATCACTGTTCAAACTGGGCAAATTCAGCTCTTCAGAAAACAAATAGTTCCGTCCATTCAGCAAACAAAATATACTCAAAGTCAGTCCAACTACATTCATGTAATTTCCTAAAAACTTCAGACTTGTGCAATTCAGGCTATATTCTGGTAATTTATTTCCATGAACAAAGGCTGAATTCACACCACCTACTGTGCTGTCTCAGGTAAAACAATCTTATCAGTGATTTGTATCACCTCCTTTGCACACTACTCAGGCTCTGGCTACAGTGAACGGGAAGAAAATTAAAAACTGATACTATTCAGAACAAATGCAGTCATTTTTGGTTTGATCTAATATGCTGCACTCAAATTACAGCTGCATTGGGAGTGCACCATTAAAAAAAAAATTCTCCTAACTTCATAGCATGTAACAATTATGCTCTTATCTGCACTGAATGATGGCAACCAAACACTTTTCTGCTTCCAACTGTCTGAATCTAATCAAGAATTCCTTCTTGTATTTGATGAGATATAAGGGATGTGCCAAGTGATGACACGTACATCCTATGCCATCCTCTGAATCACCATACTAGCTACAAGCTGGCTAAAACTCTTTTGCTACATTAGCTCACTGAATAGGTGTTCACCTGAGAAAAATAAAATCCTTTTGTTAATAATAGATTGAGAGTTTTGGGAAAGGAAATATCAGTTAGTTGCTCTTTCTTGCAGTCAATAGAGTGATTCTGACACTAGTAAGACTCTTTGGATCACAGGGTTATCAGCAATAGCAGGTATTTCAAAGGAATGTTAATGAACATATTCAGATAATGAAGAGGAAATGAAGTACTTCTTTCATTGAATTTTTTAAACAGCTCTAAGAAATATTGTATACAGCAAAACTTTTTCAATTAAACAAATGAAAAGATTTTATTAATAGGAATCAGTAATCATTATAGGTTAATAGGACTTAATAGTTGTTTGGACATTGTTGCTGGTAAAATAAAGAACTCGAGTGATAAAATATGCTCCCAGGGAAGTTCCAGACTGTGAAGCAACAATTTGGATCAGGCCTATAGGAAGTGCTCTTGGCTTTCCTCAGTGACCTGAAAAAAGACATTATGAAAACCTGACTTTAGTCCATAACTTCAGACTACATCTTGTCTTAGCTATGTAGACTTGGCATCTCTTGTTGAACAAATCACAGCTGGCTGGATTTTCTCAAGTCCAGAGTGTCAGCTTTTCCTATAGCCTTGAAACATAAAGATGAAATCTTTTCATATGATGAATCACTCATTCTTTCCATTGACTTCTGTTCATTGGATCCTACTAAGTTTTACGTGTACTGAAGGATGTACTTCTTGTAATTTCTTAATTTTATGTTAAACACATGAATCATTTTTACTTCTTACTCATTCTTCTGGCATGGAGGAAGAGCTAAGTTATGTTTTGGGTAAAAAAAGCCCTGTTGCTATAAACTAAAGAGAATATATACATAATTGAGGATGGCACTAAGTAACTAATATACTCCACTGTTAGAGAAGGTTACTATATAAAAATGAACATGATACTGGGCCAAAGATTTGGAAGCTGGATACTCAGTGGCTGTCACAGACTGTAGCTCTTCTGTACAGCATGGAACTTTCTGAGGATAGGTATGGGCATATACTATGAGGCACAGAAAATTAAGGAAAAAAAAGGAATTAAAATAGGTTTATTGTGATACACACACACACACACACACACAAAAGTATATATCTATTCCCAGCTTTTCATGTCTTGAAATTCTACAGCCTAAAATGAGTATACTGTTTTAAATGTCCTTGACATTCAAAAGCTCCCCTAAATAAACTCATTGCCAAGTACTATACATTTTTTAAATCACAGCCTTTCTGTGGATATGTCAATAATACCAGCTAACTCCGATTCATGGGGAGAAAGTAAGTGCTTCTGCTAAAAGATTCAAGGCAAAAGCACAAAACAAATCATTGATTTCCATGCCCCGAGAACTAACCTGACAACTAATTTTTCTTCATGTTCTTATTTGGTTCTTTTCCCCCCTTTTGCAATGAGACAAGAGTGGAATATGCATTCATTTATTGTTTGAAATATTTGTTGACTTCAGGAAGTGTAGATTCTTATTTAAGTATACTACTTAAAAACTCGTTGACTTCCTGTCATTCCTTCAGTGCATGTTTTAAAAATATATGCCTTTACTAAGGCTAAAGAAATAGTTCTATAAAGTAAGCAGACTCCCTAGGCTCATATTTCTGAGTGGATATATATGTTTTGCTCTCTCCAAAACGCCATTGACTTTTCTTTTTTCTTTTTCTCTCTTTTTTTTTTTTTTTTTCCTAATTGCACTTCCAGACTCCCCTTCTTTCAGGCTGTGTCAGTGAAGGTTTAGGACCCTCATCATATGCTTATTCACAAGTAGGTGGAATTTCTATTCTTTAGGAAACAGTTTGGACATAATCTACAGAGAAAACTGGGACTTCAGAGTTCACACCGTTGTAATAGAACACCTCACAGCAGAACTCTCACAAAAAGGGTTTTAGACTTTTGAGCTTAGGAACCTAAGGGACATTTCTTATAGAAACACAGATAATGAAACAAAATAATGATCATTAAAACCAAATATTCAAGATGAAACATAAAATTCAGATAATTAATTTCAAGAAAATGTCTTTTAAATAATTTCTGACAAATCTCTCCTATTAATATTACTTTATGGTCATTGTGAATCACTTTCTGTGATTCGGGTTTTCTGGGATTGCTGATGCATTTCTGAAAAAAACTTTTTTTTTTTTTTTTTTATGAAGGACTTCATGAATGCTTTGTGCAATAACTTGTTGAAAGTTTCTGAGTGATAACCCATGCTAAAATATTCCCACTACTACAAGTAGTATTAAGTACTGAAAACTACACAGCTATAGAGCAGAGATTTTGCACAGAAAACAAAGCAAGTACTTGAAGGTAATAAGAGGTGACAGTGAATGTTACAGCACGATCTGAGTTTTCCATAGCTGATAGTTACTGATTATGAACTAATGCACAATATGAATTTTTGGATGTGAAAAATAAATGTGTGCAAATTAAAATTTACCATTCATACTGACAGTGCAGCATCTTATACGTTTCTGATTAAATGTAGCAATGGATGGAAAGCCTATTGTATGCAAAAATTTCACTTAAACTGGAGACTTAATCTTGCAATTTTTATTCAAATCAAAGTCCAATTAATTTCAGCAATCAAACCTTGGAAAACTCTGAACACTCTGAGTGTTGTGGAATCTCTTACAGTATGTAGTCATTTCCTTACTGCTAAGTTTTATTTAAGGAGATTTTATTTATTGAACTTTTCCATGTGATACAGTATCTAAACCAATTTGAGACCCAGAGCACAGGGACAAATGGAGACTTGAATATAACCTGAGCCTTCTGACCTCTGCCATTTTCCCAGGGAAAACATATAGCAAATAAAGGTTCTTAGTATCTGAAGAAAGATCTTTTTTTTTTTCGTTTCTAGGACAAAAAAGCTGATATAGAAAGCAACAAGGAAGCTTCAAAAACATCAGTGCTCCTAAAAGAAGCTAAGAAAGAAGGATTTTGGTTGATTATTCACTTAAAGAGGCCTCCTGCTGGGGTACTGTTTTCTCTTGCTTGCTTATGCCTGTGTTTAGAGAATTTACCTTGTACATTCATTGTAAATAAATAAAATTTCTGATTCACTTAAAAGCATATATTAATATTTCACTATTTCTCCTCATAAGGACAACACTGATATGTGACAACATTTTGACAAAGTGTTCAGACTGAAAGGGGATTTAGTGGAATAATAGAAAGAAGAAAACAGAATATAATGAAAAAATATGTCTTTTTTCCATCAGGCTTGTTAAATAAATATTAGCATAATACTAGTCATAGAATCATAAAGCTAAATGGCATAATTTAAACTTTTTTACAGTTTTAAGAAATTGACAGTATATAGACAATAGAAGGACGTAAGCTACGCAGAAACGTACATGTGTCCCTCTTTTAGTCCCAAAAGATCCAATTTACATAATGAGATACATTTTTTTTCAAAATTCAAAAGGGCTTATTCATGCAATATTGGCCTTATACAATAAAATCCACCATCAAGATTATGAAAGTCTAATCAAACTCAAAACTTTTGATACAATTTATTACTTGAGCTTGGAAAATTACTCCATCAATATCCTTAATCATCTAAAAGACGATACTGCTACTACAAGAATACTCTTTTTGCTTTCACATTTCATGATGATTCTGGTTGATGTAGCCCACTGACAATGAATGTACGAACACTGAATCAAAGGAAGCCAAGAAATTAACATTTTCAGAAACTTCTCAAGATCTTTCCAATATATGAGGAGCTGTCTCACTTTAGGTGTATGAGAAAATTGACTTGATTTTGCAAGGCATTTAAATATTACAGTGATGGACAGAGAACTGAAACTTAGGGTGGAAAGGGCATGTATTATGTAGGATTTATTATTATTATTGATAATTTTACTTCAAACATTACAATTAAGCAGAAATATTCTACAGAATTTACATGTCAGACCAAAACATCTTGAAAGTTAACTGTTTACAACAACTGGCCACAAACTAGCTACAGAGAAAGAATTATTCACAGAAATTATTCACTGAATGATTGTGAATAATGAGCTAATTTAGGAAAATCACAATCTGTTCATGGACAATTTGTGAGCTGAAGAGAGTTAAAATTCATCAACTAAATTATTTGTTATAAATTATTCACCAAGCTCTAATGAGCACCCAAAAAATATGGTTGCTTATCTGAAACTTATTCAAATTATCCAAAGTGCTTCTTTCTGTATAAGAAGGCCAGAAATATTCTTTTGTACTTTTCAATATCTCCTGACAGTGTTTTCATTTTACTTATGTTTGAAGCTAAAATATACATGAAGTACAGAACAGTGAAAAACTAAAAAATAGCAAAAAGGAGGAAAAAAAACATTTTTAAATGTGAAAACATATTTTCACATTTAAAAAATACTTTAACTGATTTTAATTCAAGCTTGTGGTGAAGCATTTTATGCTTTAGTTCATTCTTTTAATGCAGGAGTTTACATTTCTGTAGTTCAGTCTTTTGATTCTGAGATATTGAAGAATAAGTCTGACTGACTAGCTGAAAATATTATTGGAAAATAAATTTCCAAATTTTGTATTCCCAACCGTGTTATTTCAGCTTTCTAAGAAAAAGATGCTTCACCTGTTGGTGTTCTTGTTCTTAATAATACTGATGTTACTACATCTTTTCAGTCACTCACCACATGAACAGTCAATACATCACTTTTTCCCTTTATCTAGGAATGTTGACAATAAATGTTTCAATAATTTGTGACTTTTATTTATATCTGGTTTACAATGGCTATCAAAAATAGTGACAAGTACCACATTACAAACAATAATGTTCCTCAATTTCAATTATATGGATCAGCTTAACTGCTTAAAGTGTGTTGGCTATTAGATAAAGCACAAACACTCTATGTACATTACATGCAGGTGCAAGAGTATCTGTAGTCAGCAGTGAGCAAGCACAAGACTTGAAAACTACTGAAGACAGTAAAGAAATTTTAATTTATTTTAAAGGGAACTGGATAAAAAATTTGGATGGCAATTGTGGTGGGTTGACCTTGGTGCCCACCAAGCTGCTCCCTCACTCTTCTTCTGCAGCAGGACAGGGGGAGAAAATAAGACCAAAAACTTCTGGGTGGAAATAAAGATGGTTTAATAAAGAAAAGCAAAGGCCATGTGTGGAAGCAAAGGAAAAAAAAAATTAATTGATTTATTGTCTACTTCCGATCAGCAGGCGATGTCCAGCCACCTCCTGGGAAGCAGGTCCTCAGTACACATAACAGTTACTTCAGAAGACGAATGTATTAGCAACAAATGCCCTCCACAAACACACCCATGCCCACACACCCCTTTCTCTCAGCTTTTATTGCTGAGCATGATGTCATACGCTATGGAGTATCTCTTCAGTCAGTTTGGATTAGCCCAACCTCTTGCCCATCTCTAGTATACCAGCCCTAGGCCTTGATGCTGTTTTTGCACTGCTCACCAGTACATAACACTGGTGTGTTAACATCATTCAAGCTACAAATATAAAGCACAGCCCTACGTGGTTTTTCAGTTAAAGTTAACTACATTCCAGCCAGGTGTAATAAAGGAATTTATCTTATATGGTTTTAGCCACCTAACAGAAGGTGACTTCTTTTCATGTAAATTTTAATATCTAAATTTTAACTTTGGGCTAGTCAACATAGGCTTATTTCACATTCAGTGATAAGAAAAAAGTCTGTTAAGAGGATGATTTGTCAGATCTATTTTAGATATCCTTTTTTATTATAAGATTAATCAGCTTAAAGTGCACGCTGCTCTGCAGTGGCTAGAGAAGGACTCTGAATAGATTATCTCAGACCTAAACATCTAAGTTCTAGACACCTGTGATAAAGGACATATGTCTCACTGTAAGCTAAGATTGTAGTTTTCTTGATTCTTTTTCTGTAGTCAGTAGAAACAGAAAGAGGCTCATCTAGAAGATTACTTGAGAACTTAGTTGATCTGACTAACATCTGAAGATTGTTTTTTCTCTCTATTGACCTTATGGTAACACACCTGCTAAATGCGGAGCTTCAGTGAAATACAGAGGGTTATAAGGAAAAAATGAGGTAGAAATATCAAGCTTCAAAGACTCTCAGTTAAGTTTCTAAAGTTTATTAAGTTAATGTGGGCCTTAGTAGCTGAACTTTGACAGCATTGGTGTATTTTTCTTTCTGTGAAATATTTTTTACGTCAGTGGTAATTACCCATTAGTTAAAATTCATCATTTGTTTTTTGGTTTTGATTTTTTTTTTTCCCAAGCTAGATTAAGAAGAAAAGAGGTTTACCACAGCAGTTACTAATATACACATAACTACTAATCCTAGGACACTGGTCTAGTTCTCAGAGTGAGCTTCAGCTCTAGGCTGCCATTCATCTCTCTTAGGCACCTAAATATATGATTCCTAACAATGACTCTGCTTTCCAAAAATCATCTGTTCTCCCTAAAATGAAGCAGGTATTCCCAAAGTACAACTCATGTCATGATGAAATCAGAGGCAAGCTGATAAAAGCCCTGCTGATATGTTTAATGTTGATTCACTTTCTGTCCTGATATAGGAAGTCTAGGGTAATAGTTTAGACTTAGACACCTAAATTTTAGATGTACAAAATGAAAATAATCCTACTTTTAGGGGTTTTTTCTGCAGTTGTATACAGGGAAGAGTAGTGTTTATTTGCCTCCCCAGATTGCTGTGAGGAAAGAGTAAGGGCAGAAGCTTATAAACACCTAAGTAATACAGATTTTCCCACTATCGTACCCCTTTCTAGATATTTTGATAAACTTCCAGTAAAATAAGCCATGTGTTCTGAAGCATGCATACTTCTGATTTCTTCTATAAGTTCCCAATGCAGTTGTGAGACAAGGTAATAGTGTGCATCTATTCCTTACTATGATAGTTTTAAATACACAGATGAGAGAAATAAGGTCATCAAAACAAAGGTGATCTTTAATGTCATTATCTGGAACTGGAGGAATTTCCACCCTGGGAAATTACTAGACCTTTTTGAATGCCCAGATTTTATTGAAACTTTCATCAACTTCTGACAGAAAAGTAGAAATGTTTGAGTTTGGGTTTTTTTTAGCAATAAAAAGATTTCTTTGTTTTGAAATGCAGAACACCTGGGTGAAGAATATTAACATAGAGGGAAGCTGAAGGAAATAGGAGTGTCAGCAAAAACAAAGATCTTTTCCAGAACAAGAAAGAATTTTCAAAATTTTCCAGAAGAAAAAAATACAGGATAGCTTTTTCTAAGCTCTAGCCCTTCTAATTCAGCTGTAATTTCTATTTCTAAGTTAGACATAGAGGAACAAAAGAATGGAGTTGACTGGAACCCACATTCATAAAATTTTTCAATTTTCCAAAATCTGGAGTAGATCCACAGTTATAGCTGTTGAACCTGATGTAAGAATACTTTATTCAACCTTTCTACAAATGGAAAACAACAGCCTTACTTTCAATTGCCTCATTTATGATTTGATCTATATTTAATTATAAATAACTATAAAAGGAAGGATGAACTACTGGTTAAATTACAAACTGAAGTCTTAAGTGATAAAAATTCAGTCTAACTGCCATATTTTATGTAAGTAATCTATGGTAAAAAAAAATATTTATTTTTCTCCCTCTTATTTTTCACCTTTAAAATGAGGCTATTGGCACTTCACAAGGGCTTTATACAGGTGAGTATTTTGTGGCATTCAGATATTATTGTGATAGGGCAATACGAAGATAGATAGATAGATAGATAGATAGATAGATAGATAGATAGATAGATGTTACATAACAGAACATTTCTACAGTAACTGCTCAGTATCACATGGATTCTCCAAAATACAGCACTGTCTACTAAATCTCATACTCTCATATGTGCCAAAGATGAATAAATACGATAAAGTACCTCTCACTGAGTGAACCTTTATTTGGTATTGCTTAGAGCCTTAAAAGCTTTCATGTAACACTTTTCCACTAAAGTAACAATTATGTCCTCCAGTTTTAATTTTGTGGCTTATTAATCAGAGATCTACTGTAACAATTATGTCCTACAGCTTTAATTTTGTGGCTTATTAATCAGAGATCTACTGTAAGCATCACTGTCATTTCTTACTTCATGGGGAAAAGTGAAGATTTTATGGAAATTATAAGTCAAAAATGTTTCATCCTTATTTACTTTTTAATTATCAGCAGCATAAGTACAGAAGACCTCGAGTCTTAATGTATTTTACAAAAGCACACAGAGATATGTGCTCTGTAATAGAATTCATTTTATATATACATAGACTTGACTTTCCTAGACAACTACTATTGAAAGATCAACATTTTAGTGACGACAAATTGTTTTGTAACTTGACTATTGAGTATCTCATTATACAAATAATGCTGAACTTTTTTGCTTAAGTCTGTCTAATCAATGACGTTATAACAGTTTTATTTCAGTAACTGACACTGGATAAGCTCATCGCGATTGTTTCAGAAAGCTGTAATGGTGATAAATTCTATTTAGTTTAGGATGATGTCTGTGTAAATGGACTAAAGAAAGCTGAACTTTAATTGGAAAAGTTAATTCTTTAATGAAACAGTAGATGAGTTTGTTCACTTTGAGCTCAATTAACATGGTAATTGTTGAATATAGTTGGGCTGATAATACAACTTTAAAACAACGTGAGAAGGGCACATGCACCTTCCAGGTCTTCTGCTGCTGATTATGCATATCACAAATGATATATAAATAATGGCCACTTTAACAGCTCTCTAGCTGCACAATCTACCTCCAAATCTCAGTTCTGTAATTGTCTGTCTGTCTATCTATCTATCTATCTATCTATCTATCTATCTATCTATCTATCTATTTATCTCTTCAGGACAGTGTTATTTTTCTGTTTTTTTTAACCTTGTAAGTACTGCTGCAACCAAACCCAAGCTCTCAAGAGTTTGAAGTCCAGCATATGTAGTAGCCGTGCAGCCAATATAAGCACGTGTAAGATCTCGAACAGTGGGCAACATGAAAATATGGGCTTAGAGAAAGCACAGTCAGGTTGATGATTACAAGCTATTAAATTATATAACTGTATTAGGCTGCAGTTCCCTAGCACATCATGCAGTCAATCTCACCATCTCCATTAAACTGAGAGACATGAATGCACCATGTGTCTATCTAAACCTTGCATTATGACTTCCTACAAAGTTTTATATAAGTTATCCTCACATAAATGTATACACTCTGTTTTACCTTCTTTATAGTAAAAAGTTGGGTGTATCCAAAGCTTCCTGAAAAACATACAGTTAACACATTTTGTCAGTTCTCTAACATGTGTTGCTGGCCACTAGGCAATTGATTCTTTACATGGATTCTCACCTGGATTTTCAGCTGGTTATCAGGTATTTGCGGTGGCTTATCAGTCAAGTCACTGACAAGTTATTGGCTGTATTTTCATCTTACAGTACTTCACTTTATTTACTGTGACTAGGCAAGAAGCTTGCTTTGATTCTGTTCTGTCTTAGGAGAATATCTTACTTGTACGGACCTCATATGTGCTAGTTTTAACTGTGTCATCTATACAAACTTCAGAAAACAGGTTCCTCAAAAATGCCAGACCATGGGAGGACAGGAGCCTGGATAATGCTTGAATAATATGCCACCTCTTTCAATAGGGTTGTGCAGGTTAGAAAGGAAATATTCCAAACCTACTTGCTATGAGTCCCTTTTCACCCTGCACTTCACTTTATATGATGCTGAGCTTGTTCGATAAGCGCAAATAAAGTAGCCTATTAAGCAGTCACAAGTCTCCATACCTCCACTACATACAGATGAACACAGGAAAAGGTTGCTCCTTATATCACCTTACTGAATACGTCCCAATGACATAAGAGAAGAATGTCAAAAGGGGTGAGTGAAGAGAAGCAGCCACCTACCAGGATAAGTGAATTCCCTAACACTAGCAGTTGTCGATGGGTTGGGCTTTTTGACCTACTACTCAGCATGATCTTTACAAGCCTCCTCAGCAGTAATCTTTAGAATTTTTTTTTTTTTTTCACTACGCTCTCTTAATAATGGTTTTATTACAGAGCTATAAATTTAGGTGTGACTTTAGGTGGAGAGTTTTTGAAACACTCACTGCTGGCCTAAGTTCTCATGCTGATTTAAGTAGAAATATAATTAAAACAATAAAGGGACTTCTAAGAAATCTTAAAGTCATAGCTTAAAAACTCCAAGGAGAGAAGACAAAAAATAGCACTCCCATTGCCAACCTTTAACAGGAAGAATACATATTTCTGCCTTAAAGAATATATAAATATAGACTTATGTAAAAACAATTTTCCTTTAAAATCTAAATTTAAATCTAAGCTTAAAAATAAAGAAAATTAACATTGCATCCAAAAAACAGACCCTCTCAGTCCATTTACACCCAAATTAATAGAGATTTCTAACTCAGGAAAGAAGATAGCCAAGCTTCTTTGCAGTTAATAAGACAGACCAGAAAGGGATGAGTTATTAAAGGAATGGAATCACCAAGTATAGAAGAATCTCCACATATTTTAATTGTACCGGAAGCCTGGGATTCTACACATCTAACTTCAATATTTAAAGATGGAATCCCCCTAATATTTTAGGAGACTCTACTATATTTTTCACTTTATTCAGAATTATTCCTAAGTGAATTAGAGGACAAACAACAGACACAGCTTTTAGTATCTCCTCAGTAGCAAGTTGTACATCTGAACACTTCAAGGCTGTTCCACAAACTGAAGAGTCTTTTTGGCCTTTAGGAGAATTGATCCCAGTCATAGTAAAAGCCCAAGCTATCTTTTTCAACTACTGTACCTTCCCTTACATTGTCCTGTAGGGTCTTCTTTTACTTTTCCTCCCTGTCCAATTTTCTTTACTGTTTTTTAGTGAACGTCAAAATTTTGTTTACAGATAAATGGCTACAGAGCCAGAAAACAGATGACTGCTATTTGCAGTATAAACGTTCCTTCTCTGTGGCAGAGTTCTTGACTGAGATTGACTATTTGCCTCCTTGCTTGCTGCAGCTCCATCAACACTTGAAGTTGCATACTTCTCTAATTCCTGTCAGATTTAAAATTGTCCAAAGCACAAGAAATAATCTTCAAATACAAGGGATTTTTTTATGCAGTTTAAACAAAGGTCAGTGATAAGTGATAAACCAGCATACTTGGAATCAAATATTCTAATATTAACAGGCAGGAAGGTCTCAATTTTACTATTCAGGGATGTTGTAGACAATGTATATTTTAAGTGGGTCAGCAATAAACAATCTGGAATGAAGACAGGTAAGAAGCCAAATGATCAACCCCCACCAGAACAGAGCCCTTATCTTGGCAGAAGTGTAGAGCAACACAGGCCACAGTGGTAGTTTGGCAGAGTGTTCGGCCTGGTTAAACTCTGTTTATGCTTAAATGGCTCCCCTACAACTAGCCTGTTAATGGTGAAGTGCCTGCCACAGTGACAGTGACATCCAATCGCCAGGCACCATAGGAATTCCTGTACACCTCCCACCCACCGTGACTGATGTGAAGCAGAGGGATCACGTACACATCAATAAGTGTCCTTTGGTAGGCAAGACTAGTTAGTCTCCATGCTCTCTAGTTCTCAAGCCACACTGAGTGCATAAGGTAGTAGCAACCACTTAATGTCCGACAGAGCAAATGCCAAATGTGAATCCATGTAGCAGCAGGCAGCACATGGCAGCAGAAACAGGAGATACCAATGAGCATATAGTTATGTATGTCAAAACAAAAAATAAATCCCAAGAAAAACAAGATTTTAAAAACTTCTTGTCATTAGGCAGAAATGGCAGCCATTCCCTGCTTGCCAGCTCAACTTCCCCTGATAATAGTTTTCTTGTCCAAATTTATGTCAATATTAATACTTATTAATTTGATAAACCTGTGATTTCCAGACTGTTAAAAGCAGATTGCACTGAAATAGTACATACTAGCCAACAAAAGAGTGTTAGCAAAGCACTAAAAACATTAATTGGATTCTGTTACCCCATACTCCTGTGGTTCTTCCCCCTCCCTTTCCAGCTTCTCCTTCAAAATATCCTTTGGCCGTTCTTTTTCTCTTGTCTGTCTTTTATTGACAATTTGTCTTTCAGAGCTTCATTTTTAGTTCTCTCTGCCTTATCAGCATCTCAAGCTTCATGGCTTCTACCATGATGATGACTCAGAAATCTATTTCCCCAACCTTGATTTAATTTTTATCCACTATTTCCTGACACATTATATGGGTTGTCCTTCTAATTATCAAGACTCAGCATTTGAAAACCTCAGGTTTTTCTTTTTCCCAACCATACTCCATTTCCTTCTTACCTGGTCTACTCATACTAACATCCAGCCATATGGTCTGTCACTCAGACTCACTGCACTACACTGATCATTATCCACTCCTTCCTCCTCTTCAGACTTCGTAAGTCTCTGTTGGTTCTTTTTTGCAACATATGGTGGAAAAATCCTGCCTTTAGATACCCACAGGTAAATAAGGAAGTGCCTCATACTTCAGTATCCTCTGAGACATAATGATGACATGTCTGGAGGTATTACTTGCAAAAATAGCCCTTTGAAGGATTTTTAAACTTAGATATGATATTCTGCACGGGATTAAATCTCTAATCTTTGTTCTAAAAAATAAATAAAGGGTAGCAGACATATTTATTGAACTAATATATTTTTATAGTGGTTCCTGGTGAATCTTGATAGTTCATCCTCATTCTAATGTAACTTTTCATCAAATGTGCCATTTTATTTCATCTCTCTCCCTGCATGTCCATTCACAGCTGTGAAAAAAGTTTTTTACTTAGAAGCAACAGAGCCTCTGTTTTTTCTTTTTATTTTTTCCTTTTTTTTTTTTTTAATGTCTGAGCCCTGCAGCAGTTACATGTAACCTCCTATAATGCATTCAAGTTTCATATGTTCGTACATAAAAAACCTGATAGAGTTTAGCTTAATGGATTCAGGCAGGATAAAATGGACTGCAAAAGAATAAAATTGCCGAGTTTCTTTTAGATTACAAGCTTGACAAAGTGTATTTTGTCTTTATGGTCTTTTTCAAGTAGATTTTTAGATTTTTAAAATAAGTTAGTACTTCTAATCCAGCAACACCTGGCGTCCAGTGGGCTATAACATAGTTTTTGTATGTTGCATATATAGAAGTAGGCAGTAATTCCCACTGCGGTTTTAATAACTGTAGAGAACTGTAACTCACCTCCTGTCAGAGAAGCCTGGATACTGGGTAAAGTATATGATTTGTCCCCTTTTCTAGATTTGCACATCCACCAGTCTACACATTCTAAGTTCATAACACATTCTACTTTCATAACAACTGTAACATTGAATTTTCTGATTTCATACATCTAAAATGATCAAGTACTTTGTGCCTCTGTGACAGCTGTCTTTCTTCTTTGACCCTGACACTCTTGCATCATCTATATGCTTTAAAATTTGTTTTATTTTTCACATTACTGCTGATATATCACTCTTCCTGTAGCCTTCTTTTGGCTTCTTGTTCTCCAGTACATTGGAAGCAAACTACCTATTGGCTATTAAAGGCAACTACCGTTTGCCCTATGGGATCAAGATGTTGGTGCTTACCTTTGCTGTGTCAATGAAGCCAGCCTTTATCGCTCTTTCATTAGCTCTTCAAAGATCTTTTCTTATTTTCATCTGTTTTTTGTTGAAATGTCTGTACGTGTCCACTGAGACAGTTTATTATAATGTATAACAAAAAGGTTTAAGAGACACATGAAAGCCTTGGCAAGAGATAGGGTGGACATGGTAAGACTATTACTAACCTAGACTATTGCATGCTAAACAATGCTATCAAATTGTTTCTGTAAAAATTGTTGATCTGCTGCATCTATTTCTCTCATATTCTGTTCTTACAAAGGCTATCATTTTGTCATGTATAATTATAACAGCACAAAAATGTGTACTTTAAGTTAGTGCTACTCTATTCCCATCATTAATAATAATCATAACAGCAATAGTAAAAACAGACAGTGATGTTATAAGCCTTGTTGTTTAGTATGATTTAAAGTATAAAATAAGACATTATTCACCTTGATACCTTTCAAGTCTTGGTACCACTGTAGTTTCAAAGAAGGAAACTATGCAATTTAGTTGGTAGGAAAACAAAATAACCACTCTTTAGAAAAATGTGATTACTACAATGTTTGTCTCAGCTAGAAACATGAATGATTCATATTCTATATTAAAATATTATAATTAAGTAAAAAATATGATATATAGAATATTAGATATTTCCTGCTGTATAAAATAATGGGGAACAATACCATTAAGTGATGCATTTTTACTTCCTTAAAATGAAACATTTGCCATTTCATATTGGGATGATAAAAAAATTTACTTTGATAAATTTATTTCTTGAATGTATTCAATATGAACATGGTCCTGTAAAATATACTTCCTAATAAAATCTTTCATTAGAAATGTGGATTATTGTGTACTTTTTTAATAAATAATTATACCTTAAAAATACAAAATATCATTTAATAAGGTTTAGTGTAAACCCAGATAAATCAACCAATCTGGAGATAATTTTAATTTTCTTGAGTTGAACATCTATATACGTATCTGTCTTTTAGGTAGAGTTTTACAGAACAATTAGTGTGAAATTTGGTACTTCAGTTAAATACACCATTGATTCTGTATAGTGGTCATAGAGTCACATTCTCAAGTATCTCAATTGCAAAATTAGTTTTCAAGCCACAGCATTGATATTGTTGAGCTTATCGTCTTGGAACAGCAACTGTTAACATTATAGAACTGGATTCTTTAATAAACTAGATTCTTTCTTTCATCTAATAATTGTACACACTGTCATTTCTTTCATAAGAATCATTACACATTAAGTACTTTAGCAAAGCCATCAAGAGGAAAAAGAGTACATTTGCGTGAACACAAATACACATATATGAAACATACACATATATACACACGGGTATATATACATGTATTCTTTTGGTATTCTAAAGCTAGCATACAAAGAAATCAAATTAAATTTCCCAGCTATTTCTGTTTATTATACTGTAGCCATCTCTCATTCTTTTCTAGACTTTTACCTAGGTGCTGAGAATTTAGCTGGGACATTCTTATTTGATTCTTTCTTATTAAGTTGTGCAGCAAAGTGTGATCTGAAAGAGAAAAAAAAAAATGCCAGTCTATCGGGTTTGGCTATTGAAGAAGACGGAGAGAAAAGAGGTTTTATTAGTGAGAGCTAGCAGTTTACTTTCAAGGTAAATTGCATGCATTCAGAGCTGAAAATATTCCCGTGAGACTGTCACCTCTGCAAACAGTGCAGTTCAGGCTGGTAGATTTCATGACATTATGCTACATTCTGTGCAGTCACATGCCAAAAATATATCATGCCTAATTAATTCAGTGCTTTGTAGATACAGTAATTTGGAAATGCTTATGACAACAGCCCCTGGCCAGGATATTCAGAAACACATTTTTGTCAATATGGCTTGCAGAACTTGTCCCAAAAACTAGGCTACAAGATAACGTACGAGGAAATAACATTTCTACAGGTGACCTTGAGCCTTTGTGTTTTTCTTTTGAACATTTCTATTCCTCTATGAAAAGAGTATTAAAAATATTATTGCTATTTTGTATAATATTTCACTGCTATATTATTCCATTTAAAATGGCTAAAGAGCACAGGAATGTGATGGGAGTAAAGATTATATCAGAACCTTGTGCTTCTGAAGGTATAGTTTCGTACATGCTTCTTGTATACTTTTTCATGCTACCTTGAAATGTATCCTCCCTTCCTTTATGCAAACACTCTTTTTTTTTTCAATTAGTGTATACCAGATCATGTCTCTAACCTAGTTTGCCATGCAGCACCAAAGAACTTTTTTTTATTTCTCCTAGTAAAATGAAGGGCCAAAAAGGGAGGGGAGTGTGCAAATGGTAACAAACAGCTAAGGAGAGGTGTTGTGTCATACTGATGGAAAAGGATTAGGAATTGTGTCATGAGAAAATGCTATCCTTGACTTTGTGGAGTTCAATAAACATAAACGAGAAAATGTTCCAACAATTTTCCATCCCAAATCTTTATTAGAAATAGACTTACTTGGAGAAATGCAGAATGTGAACAAGGGTTTAGTTCTAGGTGTGCTGGCTAATTCCAAAAAGCACACACCAGCAGAATTTTGACAAACATTAAACAATCATTTAC
The DNA here is from genome assembly GCA_033628505.1 of Tringa tobata. Taxonomy (NCBI): domain Eukaryota; kingdom Metazoa; phylum Chordata; class Aves; order Charadriiformes; family Scolopacidae; genus Tringa; species Tringa tobata. Next base: position 33,344,084 of record JAHREE010000279.1, read on the forward strand.
AAGGCAGGACCCCGAACCTTTTGTAGAGTCTGACTGCTACATGAAAGGAGATATTTGCAGTTTGCAGAATACATGACAAGCACAGGAAAGAAGATGTGAAATAAAAAGAATTTCCGTCGCACCTACTTTAATTCCTTATTAATTCATATCAATTAACATCATTGCTTGCTGAGAATAAAAATTACTATAATTTGCTCATAAAGTAATATATTCCTTTGTGCATGGAGTATGTACCTCTGACTGCTCTGCACTCTTGTATTTCCACTCTAACTTACAAACAAAACTTCATTTTGTCACCATTTCATTTGATGTAATGCCTCCTTTGCCTTTTGCTCTTGGAATTAGTCACTTGAAATCTTCCTTGGAATTACATCTCTTGCTCTGTTGCACACTCTGCAAGAACACCTGTCTTGCCAAGAAAACAATAGTAGTCAAGGGCAAATTTTAGGATTATAGGGGTTTGGCCATTTAGAATAAATGGAAAAAAACCTTAAAAATTATTTTAGCCACTTTAAGGAGATGTTTATAAAACAGTACAGGTTGGAACATTGATCACATTATCTCACCTGTTTTTTTCTTAATTTTTGCTTCAGAAGGTAAAATCTTCCAATGCTGTTAATGAAGTAGATTTAACTATTTATCTGAACTCCTTTATTCACCTTTCTCATCCTCTCTGAGAACCCAAAAAGAATAGAAGGGAGTTTATATGACCAAGGAGCTGATAGGATTGGAATGTAATTGTTTTGCCTTTATGGTTCAGCAGGCATCCTCCATTTTACAAAGGCAGGTACTGAGCTAAAAATGGCTTCAAATAAACATTGAGATCTGGCCAGCACATTAGAGGTATCAAAGTTAGCAGCAGCAATGTGATAAATACAAATTATCTTTCTTTTAAAAAAGAACATTATAATAAAAATAAATGCTTTAATAAGAATCTCAATAAATATTTGCAGTAAGGTGAGACATATATATGTATAGAATTTGTGCCACTGTTTCAAGGCACTGAAAGTCTCATTCCATTCTCTTCATGTTTTGAACACTGCACAATTCAACCACCACTGAACATCCTGAAGCAGCTAAGAACTACTTAGTTGAAAAGCTGCTTATAAACAAACTTATGCGTTAACATATTTCTACAATTGAAGCTAATATTTGTGACTCAGCATGATCTGAATTCAGATTAATGGCACTGATAGATGATTTATGCTGTCAATACATGGAGGGCACTCATCCATTTTTATGCTTGTAGATCTCAGCAATATTTGACATTGTGATTGTTAGCTCATTTAAGAGATGTGTCAAGTTCAAAGGAGAACATTAATATCATTTGATTTATTTAGGGGTTCATTATTTGTGTTCACACTGTGGGAAAAGTGTAATTTTCACTGTGCCTTACTATTTTAGTTCTTTGATCTTCCAGCCAGGGTACAATATGCCTCCTTCCCAAAGGCTTCCTTCCAATGGCTTACAGAGGCTGTTTTCCAAAAGAAAGTGCACATCCGGGTTTAATCCTTGTCTTCAGCAAGACATACAACCAGGAAGTGTTGAACCCCGGGTCTCTGTTGTATACCATGGCATATATATGAGTTCCAACTTACATTCAACCAATGCTTTCAGACTGCTTTGATCCCTGTTTTCCCACAGTTTTCTCATCCCCTGACATTAGTTTGAGCTTGGTCTGTATGTCAACTTGGACTACACTATGGACTGCATTCAGTATTTACCTTCAGAAGGAAATGGAGGAAATAGGAAAAACCTATTTGCCATTCCCTTTATTCCTTGGTGATCATAATGTCCTACATATTTCATCATTTACATCTGGCTATAGGTCTCCATCCTACCCAGCAATATACCTCCAACCTATCCAGCTTCAACCAGTCCAGTATATCTTCCTAGCAACACAAGTAACTACAAATATATATTTTTTTCCTATTCTCTGCTTTCCACATAATTTTAAATCAAGTTGTAAAGGTTCTTACTGCCATGGTTTTGGGACTAAGGTAAAAACAGAATCACAGAAGCACAAAATATTGAGGCTAGAGAAACTTCTAGAGGGTCATCTGTTCCGACCTCCCTTACTCAAGCAGGGCTACCCAGATCTGGATGCCCAGGACCGTGTTCAGACAGCTTTTCAGTGGCTCCAAGGAGGGAGACTCCACAAACTTCTCAGACAACTTGTGCCAGTGTTAAGTCACTCTCGCAGCGACTCTCACAGCATTTCCTGATAGTCAGACAGAACCTCTTGTGTTTCCTTTTGTGTCTGTTGCCTCTGATCCAGTCACTGGGCACCACTGAAGAGGGCCTCACTCTATCTTCCTTGCATGCTCTCTTCAGGTATTTATAGACATTGATGAGGTGCCCCCTGAGTCTTCTCTAAGCAAAGCAATCCCAGTTGTCCCAGCCTTTCCTCATAAGAGAGAGCTTTAGTCCCTTCATCATCTCTGTAGCCCTTTGTTGAACTCTCTTTATGACTATTCTGTACTAAGGAGGCCAGAACTGGACACAATACTCCAGATGTGGCCTCACCAGTTGAGATATAAGCAAGCTTCTTTGTAACAGCTGTTGTCAGTCACATCCTGCATTATTCCTTGAGCTTCATGGGCTCATGGCCCCTACCTAGCTCCTTCTTTCAGCAACAGGAAAAAGTGAGAAAAGAAGAAAAAAATAAAAAAAAAGCTGAAAAAATAAAGTCTTATTGTTCTTCTACTTGAAGTGATAGAAGATGGTAGAAGTAACAAACTGTGGCAAAGTCACACTGCAAGAAAGGAAATGGCTGAAGTGAAAGAATGGACAAGTATAATTAGGAGGAAAAAGAAAGGAAAAAAATTTAGGAAAAGGTGGATTTGATATTCAGATTACCAACATAAAATGGGTTTGACCTTTAAATTACTAAATTTTCATTCTCGTTATTTCTGCATTGTACTTAGCTTTAAGAGAAATTTTAAATTTTAAAACGCATAGATCAATCCATCAAGTTGAACTATTTATGAATCCAAAGGAAAACAACTATCCTTGTTAAAAACATATTTTTCTGAATTTGTGCACTCTAACCACCAACAAGGAGCTAATATTGTGCTGGAGTTAGTCATGGATACTTTTGAGGAAGTACTTTTTGAGATTTCTCAGAACAACAATTTAGATTTCAGTCAATACTGTCCTTAATAAATTACATTGCACACATGCTGAATCCTTTGTATCACACTTAGTCACAATGTTGGAAGCAATACCAAGGCAGATGATATCTAGGTTTTATATACACGTATGATATATACGATTTTTTATTTGCTTGTTTTCGCTAATGCAGAGATTAGGAATGCAACGAGCTAAATTTATTTCTTATACTTTTTCTTAATTCTTCTACTTAACACAGAACATATGAAAAACAAACCTAGAAAATCCTTGGATGTTTGGAGGAAAATAACTATGTTGAGAGTACATTATGGTTAAACAGTCTGGCATTTGCAGCAAGCAAGCTTATGAACCTGCCAGCCTTTAAGTTACAACCCAGCTTGAATTTACATTACCTTGAAGCATTTCTCAGACTATACAATGCTAGTTCTATACTTTGGGGGAGTGGATTATAATAAAGAATATACCCATTTAACATTATGCAACACTGTGTTTCATTCTGTCTAGTATGGTCTATAAAAGTTACTTATTTGAAAGAACATCGCAACCATATTTAAATAACAATATAGTTTCAGAGACCGAACAGTTCTGAAAACTTGCTGGAAAAACTAAAGGTTGTCCAAGGTTATAACTAAATTAGTTTAGACTCAGTGCATGAACTGCAGCTTTGAAAGTTCACATTGCATATACATCACTAGGTAATTTCTTTTCTACTGTTACATAAGTTAACAATCAGACTAATATAAGAATTACTCTATTTAATTTGTCTATCTTGGTTTCTTTAATTTAGATCCCAAGTCTCTCATTTTGCACTCAGGAAAAAAAAATAGAAAAAAAACATATTAGGCTGAGCAAATAAACAGCCATGTTCTTGGTAGTCCTTGCTTGCTTTCTTTTCTTCTTATCATTGTGCAGGGACCTTGTCTCACTGCCGGATGCCCACCCAGCTACTCTCCCACTCCCCATCTTCAACGGAACAGTGGGAGAAAATAAGTGTGTGTTTAGATAGAGAGATTGCTTACCACATGTGCAAAACAGAATTAACTTGGGGAAAATTAATTTCATTTATTGACAATTAAAAGTGTAAGATAGTGAGAAACAAAGACCAAAGTAAAACAACACCACCCCCTATCCCTTTTCCAGGCTCAAACTCACTCCTTTGTTCCCAATCCCTCTACATACTCCTTCACGAGCCGTGCAGTCAGGATGGGGAATGGGGGTTTGGAGTCAGTATATAGCAGTCCCTTTTTGCTGCTCCTTCCTCCTCACGTTTCCCTTGCTCCAGCAGTTCTTCAGGAAATATTCAACTTGTGGTCCTTCATGGGCTGTAGTGTGAATCACAGAATCACAGAAACACAGAATGATTTGGGGTTAGAAGAGACCTCTGGAGATCATCTAGTCCAAACCCCCTGCCAAAGCAGGTCCACCTAGAGCAGTTTGCACAGGAATCAGTCCAGACAGGTTTTGAACATCTCCAGAGATGGAGACTCCACCACTTCTCTGGGCAGCCTGTTCCAGTGCTCTGCCACCCTCAAAGTAAAGAAGTTCCTCCTCATGTTTAAATGGAACTTCCTATGTACAAGTTTGTTCCTATTGCCTCTTGTCCTGTCACTGGGCTGGTCACCAATGAAAAAAGACTGGCCCCATCTTCCTGACACCCACCCTTTAAGTATTTACAGATGTTGATCAGTCTTCTCTTCTGCAGACTAAAAAGTCCCAAGTCCCTCAGCCTTTCCTCATAAGAGAGATGCTCCAGGCCCCTAATCGTCTTTGTACCCCTCTGCTGTATCCTCTCCCTGTCTTTCGTGAATTTGGGAGCACAGAACTGGACACAGTACTCCAGATGGGACCTCACCAGGGCAGAGTAGAGGGGAAGGATGACCTCCCTCGACCTGCTGGTCACGCTTTTCTTGATGCACCCCAGGATGCCATTGGCCTTCTTGGCCACAAGGGCACATTGCAGGCTTATAGTCATCCTGTTGTCCACCAGGACTCCCAGGTCTTTTTCCTCAGAGCTGCTCTCCAGCAGGTCAGCCCCCAACCTGTACTGGTGCATGGGGTTATTTCTCCCCAGGTGCAACACCCTACACTTTCCCTTGTTGAACTTCATCAGGTTCCTCTCTGCACAACACTCCAGCCTGTCCAGGTCTTGCTGCATGGCAGTACAACCATCTGGTGTGTGAACCACCCCTCCCAGTTTTGTGTCACCAGCAAAATTGCTGAGGGTACATTTCAACCCTTCATCCAGGTCATTGATGAATATATTGGAGAGGACAGGACCGAGTACTGACCCTTGGGGGACTCCACTTCTTACAGACCTCCAATTAGATTCTGTGTCCCTAAAAACAACTCTCTGAGCTCTGTCTTTCAGTCAGTTTTCAATCCACCTCACTGTCCATTCATCTAATCCACACTTCCTAAGCTTACCTATGAGGATGCTGTGGGAGACTGTGTCAAAAGTCTTGCCAAAGTCAAGGTAGACAATATCTACTGCCCTCCCCTCATATATCCATCTTGTCATGCCATCGTAGAAGGCTATCAGGTTAATCAGACATAATTTTCCTTTGGTGAATCCGTATTGACTACCTCTGATAGCTTTCTTTTCCTCCTTCTTCTCTCACATTGATGTCCACAGGGCTCTTTCTCACACATTTGCACTCCCCTTCACTGCTATGCAGTGTTTTGCCCTTTTCCAAATCTGTTTTCCCCGGATGCACTGCCATCTTGGCTGAGAAGCTCAGCTGTGCCTTGTGGTAGATCCATCCGTACTGGCTGGAACAGCCTGTCTCAGGAATAGGGCAGCCTCTCCTCACTGAGATCACATCTGCAGTCCACTGCTGCCAGCACCTGGGTACTTGCACCCCATATAATCAACATATTAAAGTGAAAAAAAAATAATAATTAAGATTTACAAATTTCTACAAAAAACCAAACAAATAGGATAAGTTATTGATCCCATGACTGCAAAGAAAAATTGTCATTACAGTCAAACTTGGTCCATTGACCTCCAAAGATTAATTTATTCTATCATAAAATCATAGAATGGTTAGTGTTGGAGGGGACCTTAAAGATCATCTAGTTCCACTCCCCGTGCCAGGGACAGGGACAACTCCAACTAGACCAGGTTGCTCAAAGCCCCATCCAACCTGGCCTTGAACCTGGCCAGGGATGAGGTCTCCACAACTTCTCTGGGCAACCTGTTCCAGTGTTTTACCACCTTCACACTAAAGAATTTCTTCCTGCTATCTAATCTAAATCTCCTCTCTTTCAGTTTAAAACCATTGCCCCTTGTCCTGTGGCTACATTCCCTGATCAAGAGTCCCTCCCCATCTTTCCTGTAGGCTCCCTTCAGGTACTGAAAGGCTGCTGTAAGGCCTCCCTGGAACATTCTCTTCTCCAGGCTGAACAAGCCCAAATCTCTCAGCCTGCCCACATAGAAAAGGTGTTTTTTCCATCTGACGATTTTTGTGGCCCTCCTCTGGACTCATTCCAACAAACCCATGTCTTTCCTGTTCTAAGGACCCCAAAGCTGGACACAGGTGGGGTCTCACCAGAGTAGAGTAGGGGGGCAGAATCACTTCCCTTGACCTGCTAGTCATGCTTCTTTTGATGCATCCCAAGATGCAGATGGCTTTCTGGGTTGTGAGTGCATATTCTATCGTTTTGCAGTTCTGTTAAAATAGATCTAATGCAATGATAGTCCCATTAGAAGTACCCAGTTAGAGGCTAATTAATCAATAAGGGGAAAGAACAAGATTCATTGCCTTTATCAATATCTATTTAAAACCCTAAAAAGGAAACTAATCACACAGTCTTGTTACGCAGTTTATGGGAAAAAAAGCACAAAACAAAAACAGGAAAAAAGCAATTCAGATATGTAATGAGTCGGCCTTCAAAGCTTACCCCTCTTTTTCTGTTGATTACAAATAAGACCTTGATTACCAAAGAGTCTCACTAGCTGTAAGATGCCTAACTAGCCTATTTTGGTGGTGTTATTGAGATTAATAGCAAATAACTGAAAGGTCCAATTTAAATACCAGTGAATCTAAGTATTCATATTCTAATATACTTTATGATTATTACCATGCCAAGATATGCTATTCATCTTAGTGTTTCTTTTTTAAAAAAATGTTTCTTTTTAGTTTTTTCATTCATTTTTGTTCAGTTGTAAAATATCTGGTAAGTACTGTCTTTCTCCTAATTAATTGTGATGTTCTTAAAACAAGGACATGTTAATCCCTGATCAAGCTTATGGGGTCTCCCCAAGACACAAATAATAAATTCTACTAAGTCTCCGTACATAGAATGTGACAGATATAAGTGGTGGATATTTATTTCAGGTTTTTCATCAACAACACATCAGCCTTTTCAGGTATAGCCCTGTACTTTTGTTGAGACTGAATGCTAATGTTGTATTATTTTTTTTTATTTATTTCTCACTATCATGTCAAAAACATTACATTGCGGGTACAATACAACACAACTAATGAAAAATTTCATCTTGTGTCAAGCACAAAAGCATGTTTTTAGGAAATCAAATTTCAGTCTTTGAAGAGCATTAAAGATTTTATTTAGTGAAGATCACAAAATTTGCATACCTGACTTGTTTGTGACTTTAGTCCTTGTGAATTTAGATCACTTCCTATAGTAATAAAACTGCTTACAGGAATTGTTCTGGGGAACTCACTTGTAACTAAAAGAGATTCGTATGTCGTTTTCTTTCATTCCAATAAATGTTTACTCATTGATCCTTTTTAAGTTTTCTTTTTTTTCCTGTGTTTTATTGCAAGACACAGTTCTGCACAATCTACCTTTGAGATCATGTAGAACGATACATATATGTTTCTGGTAAGAAGTCAGTCTACAAATTTGCTTGATAGAATTGTTTTCCTGAGTGCTGAACACTTCTTTTTCTTTTCTATTACTTTCTGTACTGCAAACTGAATTTAATATTTGATACATAGATTCAGTGCAGTTCCTTCAATTGAAAGTTTTGGCAGAGTCTGCTTTAAAATGTATCCAATAACAAGATTGCATTGTATTTTAACATTACGGTAGCAAGCTTTGTATTTGTATTCTGACCCCTAAAGTACCTGAGGCATCTACATGGAGCAGGACACTTCTGATCTGAAATTGATTTCAAATTGATCTCAAGTTTCAAATTGCAACAGAATCATAGAATCATAGAAACATTTAGGTTGAAAAGACCAAATACCCAATGCTGAGTCCTGGGGAACATCACTTGTGACTGGCCATCAACTGGATTTAACTCCATTCACCACAACTCTTTGGGTTCGGCCATCCAGCCACTTTTCTACCCAGTGAAGACTGTGCATGTCCAAGCCATGAGCGGTCAGTTTCTCCCAGAGAATGCTGTGGGAAACGGTGTCAAAGGCTTTACTAAAGTCTAGGTATACAATATTCACAGCTTTTCCTTCATCCACTAAGGGAGTCTTCTTTTTTCTAGAAAGAGATCAGGTTACTCAAGCAGGACCTGCCTTTCATAAACCCATGTTCACTGGGCCCGATCACTTGGCTCGTACATGCTGTGTGATAGTACTCATGATGATCTGCTCCATAACCTTCCCTGGCAGAGAGGTCACCCTGATAGGCCTGCAGTTCCCCAGGTCCTTCTTCTGGACCTTCTTGTGCAATCATCCTTACAGAGAATCACGCTCAAAGAGCTGCCAAATACAAATGCCAATATTAGGAGAAGCTGGATGGAAATGACTGTCTCTGTTGACTACAATTAGTATTTAGTTGCCTGAAATTGTCTAGTTCTATTTTAGATCCTTTAGGCTTCTGTCTGTCATACCAGATGGGCCTCCTGTAGATCTACTGTCATATCTACCACTCCCGTGACAAGGTCATGAGATCTATGACAACTTGAATGGCATTAGACACCTAATGTGTGGGCAACTAATCTCACTGAAGATCATCATGAGTTCTTAATGCATTGTAGATGTACCTTGCATGTCAAAATCCCCAGCAAAACTTTAAAAAACTCTTAGGTATCAAGTCCTATTTTTATTTTCCTGGTGATGAGGTCATTTAAGCATCTATACAGTATAGAATAGAGTAGCCCTGGGATTAACAGTAAGTGTAGTTTTTTGCTGACCTTCAATAATAACAAGTTACAACCCCTTTGGAGCAGGAGATGACTCATTTGTCACCTCATCTGCTTCCTAACTGCCTATATGAAAGAGGAAACTGCTGGGACAAACTTTCTATCCTTGTTAACAATCTGGCCTTACAGTACATCTCTATGTGGGTTGAAAAAGAGCATCTAGAGTCCTTATTCACCCACTTAATTGTGCTTGGGCTCTGCAAAAAAGCAGTTTACAAATTTTGAGAATGAAATTACTTGATAGGTTATTTCAAATCTTCTAACTTGTCTGTATCCTTAGCTTTGATGTTCATGAAGCAATGCTTTTAAATTTAATTTTCTGTTTTCATTTAAACATTTTTGTAGTGTATAGATCATTATAGCTTCTTAAAAGTTCATTTGTGTTTTAATAATCCATATGAGTTCTTGGCATCTGTGTAGCAGGATCATGCTGTGAAATCTTAATTCTTATGCTATTATGAAAAACTAGTTTTGTTCACTTAAAAAATCTCATTTAGTTTCTTTATAAATGTTTCTTGCCTTAATCACTGAAAGATCTCCAGGCAGATTATATCAAATTACTTACTTTTCTCACTCATAGAGGCAAAAAATTACTAAAATGGCACATTATTTATTTATGTCACTTGTTTGGAAAACATTCAGCACCTTCAAAACATAATTAAAGAAAAAGCAATGGACTGAATCATGTTAGAAACATATACACATTAAATCTACATTGCATAAAGTTAGATAATATAGACTTGTTATTGGATGCATTTTAAAGTAGGGTCTGCCAAAGGTTTCAACAGAATGAACTGTGTTGAATCTGTGTGCTGTTCAGTGCACCGAGTATCCATGATCACTGCAGTGGGGTTATACTAGTTGACTTTTAAAGATCCCTCCCAACCCAAACGATACGATAATTCTAAACAGAGCAATTAGAAAAACTTTTCCCCACAAGAAAATATAATAATTTTCATTTTTGTATAAAGTAGATTTTGAAATTAGTTTCATATGACAAAAAGCATGTAAGTTAAACTTTTAAATGCAGTAATAACGTTTCTTTATTTTACCAAAAATATCTTCAATGGGCCAAAACAGTAGAAGATGAAGTGTTAAATAATCAAAATGTGTATCAACATGATGTATTTTAGTTTGAACAATGTTTAAAATCATCTGGAATTAAATGCATCAGCATCAACCTATGTTAATTTCATCTTGCTAATTACATGTATGATGTTATGTCTTTCTTTAGATGATAATCACTTCAAAGGTATAAACCAGAAAAGTGCACACACTCAGAGAAAGTAGGAATGGTTTAGAAACAAACAAGCAAGTATCAGCTTTTTGCTTCAAATACCAACAACAGTATCAATTGTTGGCTGTCTTGAATCATCTCACTGTCCTCCACATGCCTTAGCATAGCTTCTAGAAGGATCTATTCCACAATCTTCCCAGGCACAGACGTGAGGCTGACAGGTCAGTAGGTACTTTCTACCGTTTTTAAAATTGGGTGCTTTGTTTCTTTTTTTCCCGGTCACTAGAGACTTCACCTGATGGCTGTGACTTTTCAAGTATCACGGAGACTGGCTTGGCAACTACATCAGCCAGCTCACTCAGGGCTCTGGGATGTATCTGATCAGGTCCTATAGAATTCTGTATGTTCAGGTTCCCCAGGTGGTAATGAACCTGATCTTTTACGGTGGGAGGCATTTTACTCCCCCAGTCCCTGCCTTGTGGTCCATCCACTCAAGAGATGTGGGGAGAGAGACTGCTAGTGACACTGAAGTAAAAAAAGTTGTTGAGTACTTCAGCCTTCTCCTTGTCAGTTTGCCAGTCATGTTCATCAGAAGGGATACACTTTGTTTGACCTTCCTTTTCTGGCTGTTATACTGCCCTGGTTTCAGATGGGATAGAGTTTTTTGGTTCGTTTTTTTTTTGTTTTGTTTTAGGTTTTTTTTTGGTTTGGTTGGTTGTTTTTTTTTGGTTGGTTGGTTTTTTTGGTTTTTTTTTTCCAAGTAGTTGCTGTGTTTCAGATTTAGTATGAAAGAAATGTCAATATTGTGTATTGCTTTAGTTGTTGCCAGGTGCTGCTTGTATTTTTCAAAGACTTTTTTCATCTTCCCATAGAAGCTGATAAGGACCATAGATAGAAAGGTGGACTGGCCAATGGAATATTCTGTAGGATAGATGTTATGCTCAGTAAATAAATGGTGTTAGCCAGGGGAGGGAGGTACTGATTACTGCTCTGGACAGTGCTGATTCACCAATTTACAGGATGATGAGAGTGACTTGTCTCTTGTCTATTATTTTATCACTATAATAATAATTATCTTTTCTGTTATTGTTCCATTAAACTATCTTTATTTCAGCCCATGAGGGTTTGTTTTTTTTTTTTTTTCCCTTTTCCTTTCCCATCCTTTTCTCCGTCTTCTTGTTGCCCTTCTGTGGGAAGAGAGACAGCTTTGTGACAGCTTCCAGCTGAGGTTACACCATGACATACACCTAGAGAAGCCTTTCTCATTATTCTTTGTCTCTTGCCAACTTCAGCTCCAGCTGGAACTTGGCCTTCCTCGCCCCATCCCTACACAACTGGGCAACATCCCTATGGTCTTCCCAGTGTACCTGATTTGAAATAGATAGGTTATCTATCTAAAACAGATTTCCTGTAATGACAATATTTGTGATATAATAAGAAAAGAAGCAAGGTTTTTAAAAAGTGAACATATGACTACATGAAAAGTGACTAAAATAGAGGCTCAATGCAGGTTTTCTGAAGTCACTGTTATGCTATCTGGAGCTATCCCTTAAGTAAGTGTTGCTGGTGTATTGGGTGTCAATGTCAAGGTGTTGGCAGCAAGGAGGCAGCAGGGGTAGTCTTTGTGAGGAGAGACCAGAGGCTGCTGGCTGGAACCAGACACAGCTGGGTCTGACCTGTTCTAACCTGTTTCAAAGGACACACTACAAGACACTTGTGATGTCAACAGCCAAACACCTCAGGGAAAACATAGTTAATAAAAGGCAAAACACGAGCAAAAAAATGTGAGAGACGTCCCTGTGGACACCACAGTTAGTGAGGGAGGAGGTGCTCCAGAAGGCAGAGCACAGATTCCTGTGCAGCCTGTGGAGGAGACCACAGTGGAGCAGTTATCCATGCTGCAGCCTGTGGAGGACCCTACACCAGAGAAATGGAAAAGTGTGAGGAGGAAGGATTGGCAGAGAGGAACATTCATGGGTTGGCCACAGCCTCCATTCTCTATCTCCCTATGCTGCTTGTGGGGGAGAAGGTAGAGGTAAAAGATTGAAATGGAGCCTAGAAAAAGGGCAGGGGGAAGATGTTGTTTTATTTTTTTCTTTGTTTCTTACTATCTAAATATACTTTAATTGATGAAAAATTAAATTGTTTTTCCCTTAGCTGAGTCTCTTGACCATGGCAGTAAGTGGTAGACAATCTCCCTGTCTTTATCTCGACCCACAAGGATCTTAATTTTATTTTCTCCCCCTGTCCTTTTTAGGACGCAGAGTGAAAGAGCAGTTTGGTGGGTATCTGGCAGCCAGCTAAGGTCAACCCACCACAGCAAGTTTCCGTATTCAAGTCATAATTTCCAATAGGCTACACATATTTTATAAACTAGAAGTATTTTGGTTTTCTTAATTTTACTTACTTGAAACATTGTGTATTATTTATTATTATACAATAATAATTACTTTATTTGTTATCTACTGACTTAGCAACAATAGTTTTTGACATATAGTCTTTGTTTGTCTTTTTTTTTTCTTTTAAAGTTTAAACAAGTTATTCTATAAAATATGCTAAAAACATCCATGATTTAAAAGAGAAATATGATCTGATTGGGTTGAGACTAAAACCAAATGAAAACTGGAATACAAAAATCTGAGGAGACAAAGTGTACAGAGAGTTTGTATTTCACAGAAAAGAAAAAAGACTAGTACATTACAAGTCTTGCAGCTTTGCATGACATTCGTAAGAATTTAAGATGAAAGATCTGTGTACTGGAGCATATCCTGTAATACCTTGACACCAGTAATAGTCAATACACTTCAGAAAGAAAGTACCTAGAACACGTGGAACAAATATGGGATAAAGTCTTTATTTAGCATATCTATCCTCTTTAACATGGCTATTCAAAAATCCTGCAAACACATTAGGGTAGCTGCATCAGAAAGGCAGAGATGTGAATGGATATTAATGGACTATCATAATTTTTTATAACAATACAGGAAATTATTCTTTATAAGAGACTACACTCATGGCACAATCATATGTTTGGGTTTATAATACAGACACCAAAGCAATTTATTTCTCCATTATTCCAGACTTCTTTATGATCTAGTGTATAAGTGTGTGAAGAGATTTCACTCACTCTTCCTTCCTCCACACATAAACCACATTTTTTTTAAAAAACAGAACTTTTAGATATAGAGTGAGGTTTTTTTCACTTTTTGCACTTTATTTCCATTATGAATTCCTTTTTCTCTTAAGATCATGTACTGTCTCCATTTTACCTGAAAAAACTAGGAGAATAACAAAGCAGACGGTGAAATTTGGTATAGGGAAAGTATTTCACCAGTCATTAAAGTCTTTAGGTATGGAACACACTAAAAGTATAAAATATGCACTAGAATTAGAAAATTATGCCTTTAAAATAACTCTGCTAGAAACAGATTTTAAATTTCATATGAAAACAGCTCTGAGAAACAGTCCTCCTTTAAGGTGACTCATTGTTTCCTGGGTTAGGTAATATGGGCAGGATAAACACTTCCATTTCTAATTTTTAGATTTCATTAGTTAAAAGCATGGTATGCAAAATATTTTTATATGATTTTTATAACTTTTATAAGGTACATTTTTCTTTTGTTTATAAAGGTAACAATGAAACTGAAATTCTGAAAGGAAAGACAGTTTAAATAACACAAAAAGTTGAAAATTGTTAAGGGTTGTTCAGTTTTAAGTTTACTTCAAAGAAACTATAGAGAGATCCATAAAGTAATAGCTAAAACTTACATATTCCTGAATAACCACAATATGAATTTGAAAAAAAAAACAAAAAACAAACACCACCCCAGATTTTTTGCATGTATGCCTGTATTAACATGGAAATTAAGAGAAATTCTAATTGCTTTCTCTAATTATATGAAGGTTGTCTTACATTTCTCTTACCATTTACTGTCATTGCTAGCATCATCATACTTTTTCAAGGCTGGAAAATTTGGGGTGGAGATAATGCTGTCTGGACGTCCTTGATCCCTCCTTATAGAAAAATACAGGCTACAAAAAGTGTCTTTTTTATATACACTTTAAAAAAAAAAAATCCCACTTCATTTTTACATAAGGACTTCATTTCTATGCAGTGATTTTAAGTATCACTTCTTTTATGGTCCTTATCTCTTGGAACGAAAAAACAAAGCAAAACAAAAGAGCACTTGAGGTTTAGTCCTGGAACACAGCCTTTGTAAGACAACAGAGAGTGATGAATAGACCATTCTATATCCCATTCTCTCTGAATTAGTACCTTAATATTTATTTTTAAAGCATTTTTAGCAAAAACATATATTTCTGTATGACATGATTATTTATCAGGTGAGCTGGCTTGTTTTGACAAAAGCTTCACATTTTCTGCAAAAACCACTGGTGAAGTATTAGGCGACCTGTATCTCTCAGGCACAGAAAGCTGTTCCCTTGAGGTTGATTACTTGGCTTCCCAAATATGTCATTCTAAAGAAGAGCAGATACATCTTCCAGATTCAATTATGGAGAGGCGACACCATCATTTCCTCTTAATAAAATAGTTTATCTTGTATGTGATGATCAGGAAAGCCAATCCTAATGAACAAAATGTCAAGCGTAAGGGGGCAGGGAAGATAGCTGAAATGGCTCATCAGGTCAAGATATGAAGTAATCCAGCCCAGGAAAATTAAACAGCAAATGATTATTATTTGCAAAGACTGGGCTCATCTGCAAACTCATTAAATTTATTGTTTTAATTTACTTTTAAGTAAAAATATAACTTCTTGGGTTTTAATACATCACTTGTTTTTAATAAATCTGTCATGACCGTGTATTCATCATATATGAATTCGAGAAGTAAACTTACAGTCTAGGGAGGACCCAGCTAAACCATTGTTTAATGTTTGTAATGTACATAAAAAGTATATGCAATAATATTTTAGTATTTGGTCATATCATGTGCCTTGACTGACAGTATGCAAATATAACTGCATCTTTCCTACATGTTATATTACAGTAACTTGTGAGTAAGTAAGGCCATAGGCTGTTTGAAGTGGTTAATATTTAATAAATTAACGACTGGTGTCTACAGAAGAGGACTCAAGTTTCTGGAATGTAACTATTTGAGAAGGAACTAGCTGTCATAATTTGAAATTAGGGTAAAAATTATGAATCTTATTGTCCTCTGATCTGCTGTGAGACCTTGAGGTAGCAAATTAAAAAACAAAACAAAACAGAACAGGCAATACTCAGAGGCACTAAGAACCAGTATTGTATTGCACTGCCTCTACAGCTTTATGCAGCAATTAAGAGTGTGGCAAGAAATGTTTTGGGTTTTTTTCAACAGAACATCTAAAAAGTTTTATAAATGTTCTTGCTCTGCAGTCAAGTAAAACAAAGACCTTTTGAAGTGTCTTACAATAAAAAAGACACTAGAATAGTCAACTGACTAAAGTTTTTCCTGAGCCTCTTGGCCTAAATTTTAGCACCAACTTTCCCATTTTTGACAAAAGAGAAAGATCAAATAATCAGTCTCCTGACAGTATTTCTTTCCTGAAAGGTAGGAGGAGAGGAAGGAGAAGGAAGAGCTCAAGCTTACTCTCTACAGAAGAAAGTATTTTACTTTATTAATGTGGAATAAATACACTGCTGTAACTTTGTCCTGAGTTTTCTATCTATCTCATGATTGGTTTCTGTGAAGAACATTGAAACTTGGACTTTGGTCAGGCATTTAGTCAAGTGATTTTAGGGCTCTTCAGCTACTGGATATCAAGACAAAATGGGCTGAGGGTTTCTGAGGAGTTTTTGTTGTTGTTTGAATTAGCAGTTTTATCCTGAAGATAAAATGACAAAAGCCACTGAAATTTCACTATCTCAGTGAAAAAAAAATCCTGTGATCCTGTGAAAAATCACCAGTCCTCCTCTGAGCAAATCTTCCTGTCACCATTTCCTGCATAAAACTAATTAACTCAAGCATCAAATTGAAGCATAGGAGGTTGATCTAGATGGAAGTGGCGGGGAGCACTGTTTCCCACAGCATGTTTCCCACTGACTCAGGTGGAGATCAACACAAGAACATAGTCAAGGACTATCATAACCTCAAAAACCTTTATTTTCTATCCATGCCTTCATCTTGGAAGTGTGGGGAATGAGGGTTTCTAACCTCTAGTGTGTTTGCCAAAAATTACTTCCCACTGATGGGAACACAAATGAAAAGCTCTAGTCATGTTCCCATGCTGCTTGGCTTTAACTGAATCCTTGTAAGAGACTAGGTGTGAGCATTAATTATTTGTTTAAAAAAAAATAAATTAATTGTAATGCTAATCCTAAAAGTTCTTGGGTACTAAAGAAACAGCTACCCCTGAACCTTGTAAATTTTCTTTCTCACTACTTTCTTCAGAACTTTACAGGGAATGAATTTTAAAAATACTGCAGTACAATAGAAAAGACAATGAAG
Source organism: Tringa tobata (assembly GCA_033628505.1). Classification (NCBI taxonomy): domain Eukaryota; kingdom Metazoa; phylum Chordata; class Aves; order Charadriiformes; family Scolopacidae; genus Tringa; species Tringa tobata. Next base: position 33,361,025 of record JAHREE010000279.1, read on the forward strand.
TTAGAAAAATAATAAAAACAATCAAGAAGCTTGTGGAAAAAGTAGCATGCTACCGCTATTTTATCATAGTTTATTTTGTAACTTGAATGAGATTATAAATGCAGCAACATAATTTTCTGAAGTCCGTATGCTATTTATTCAGTTGCCATGCATGGAATACACAATACTTTATTCTTCTATTGTATTTTATTCCTTTCATTGTTCAGATCTAGAGAATAAACACATCATTACCATTACAATTCAAGTTGGGAATTGGGTAAAGTCAGAAATTAAAAAATCTTTGATGTCCGTTGTTCTGTACAATATATAAAGTTGCTAAGGAGGACCTGTCTAAAGTACCTTGATTCAATTTGAACATGGGAAGTCAGAGACAGAGATATCATTGTAGTGCCTAGGGGAAGGTCATGCTAGAAGTGCACAGCCTGATTTAGAGCTGAAGGCCATCACACATCTGGACTTATCAGAGTTTCAGAGTGGAATGATGGAGTGCATTTCAAGCTGCAAGCACTGCAGTGAGGACGGTTCTTTTTCCAATAAAAACTGAATAAAAGGTTGTAAATTTATAGTGCCCCCTGCTCTCTTTCTCTCTCATTCTCTCTGCCTTTCTCCACCTCCATTTTCCCTCCTTCCTCTTAGCAAAAATAGATGCAGGGTAATTTTTTAACAGAAAACAAACAAAAAAAAAGAAAACAAAAAAAAAAAGCCCCCATAAATTTAAATTCAGATGGAATCCTTAGTATTTGGACCTGATCTCACTCTTATACCATCTAATACCACTTGCAAAGCATTAGAGAGAGTGTGAAAAGAAAGCAAGAGAGCTCCAGTGAGTTTTGCTCTCCTTTAAAGAATTTCAAGAGCTTATATATTGCGTATGTACACAACACAAGCATTTTTCATGGTCTTTCTCTTCTCATAAATATTAAATAGAATTCACTATGAAGGAGAAAGAGGGTAATTATTACACAAGTCTATACATACAAATTCCCATTCCAAATGTTATAAGCCATGTGTTTTTTTCTTCTTTTAAAGTAACCTACATTTTTAATATCTTGAAGTGTTCTTGCAACTTGATATAATTATTCTAATTAAAATGTAATACTAGATGAATAGCTTACTAAATAGTATAGATAATGCAATATGGTCTTGTGTTTTGAAGGGTTTGGGTTTGGATTTTTTTTAATTGATTCTTTTCCTGGGTTCTTTTTCTTTCAAGGACAGTTATTTCAGAGCTATATCTCTTTCTACATATTAGTGAGAATTTTTAAAAAAATGATAATCTTCCTTAAGTTTGGTGTTCATACAACTACAGTGTAGAATACCAAAAGTCATTATTTACTGCATCACTTAGTACTGCAGAGGTAGGTAGGAGTGATATTTTTGATAAGACTGATTATGCAACTTCTTCCATCAGCACAGTCATTGGACATACCCTTTTTTATGTATGCTTTTTTAAATATGTATGAACTTTTATATACATCAGTAGGCAAGAATTTACTTGTGCTAGCACTATGGTGAATCTATTTTCGTAAACTATGTGGAGACCAGAATGAAATAAAGACACCATAAAAATCAAAACCCTTGAATAAAGCTTCCTAGCTCTGCCTATAAAATTGTTAATATGTGTATGGGTGTTTTTTCTTTTATTTAGTAGAAAGAGCTTCACAATAGTCAGTCCAAACTATATTCTTGTCATTAATGTTTTTTACTGCAGCAGACCTTCTATGTAGCTGTTAAATTTTGACAAGGGGATATACTGTGTTTGATAGGAAACTCTGAAGTTTTATATATTAATGGCCTAATATTTACACAAATGAAGTATTTGAGAAAACTTATTGTTGAGACTTTACTCCTTGTGTTCCTATAAACACAAGGAGAAAAAAACAAACCCAAACCAAAACAAAAATACCCCACCCAAACCAAGACAAGTTGTATATTATCCCTTCTGCTGAATTAATTAAAGATTAAACATAATGGGAGTTTTGGAAGACCTTCTCTCATCATAAATATGTATTCAGTATTGCTATGTGGATCAATAAAGTACTGGGCAGTAAACTGATGGACTGCATACAAAATTGAAGACGATACAATAAAATTTTACTGAGTATGTACATGCACAGTAAGCAATCTTCATGCATGAAACTCAGCTTTACAAAGTGTACATGTGGGTGCGCATGAGGTTTTCCAAATATTTCCAATCCGAGTTTTCCCAAACTTCTTTTAATAAATTTTTTTTCTCTCTCTCCCTTTTTTTTTTCTTCTCTCCCTTGGGCAAAATACTATCTCCTGTGCTTCCTAGTAGCCCCTAATAAATTAATTTTTAAGTAATGCTTTAAAATATATTTTTAAAATATTGATATATTTCCATAACCGTGTTTTTTTTCTATTTAAATTCTGAAAGCTTCAGTCAAGAGCACATCATAGCTCCTATCCTCAGAATCACACTGTGATACTAATCTCCCTTGAAGAAACTGTTCCTCACTCAGAGGAAAAGATGGCTGTTGAACAGCTTCTGCCTGCTACTAACACTACACATTTTGTACATCTTCAGAATGAAAAGGCAAAATACTGGGTCTATAAATCATTCTTAACTCTTATGTTTTCCTTGTAAATTGTTTTATAAAATCATGGGAATATATTAATTATGATAACATTTTTACTTCTTTCCCTTTTGAAGAGAATAGGATTTTTTAAATAATATTTTAATCTAAAATTTAGATACCACAATACTGGGAATATACTTAATTTTTATTTTGCAAACAGACAGTTCTTTTTCCTGGCAAGCAAATATATAGACATCTATGATCTTTCCAAGCAAGAAACATTAATCCCTATAAAAGATTGCTAAGATAAAAGTATAGCTGAAGGTTTTGTAAAAGAGAGCCAAAACGATCCTAGAGAAAAAAATATACTAAATATTCAAGGCTTATGCATTACAAATAGAAGACAATGGTTCTAGTTCTCATTTATATATGCATATTTATTTGATACTCTTTAATTGCATCTAACCTCATAGAAAATGACAAGTTTCCTTTGTTTCCTTAGTTTGGTAGAGGAATGTCGTGATATGAAAACATAACCGCATCTACTTGTATCAAATGAGTAATTAATTTTTGGCTAAACTGGAATACTTGACATTATGAGGTTTACATCTTCAGAAGTACTTCTAAAACTTATAGAAGTACTTCTATAAACAATATCAGAAATCAAAAATCTCCCTTAATAGTTTTTCACAGTTTCCATCATTCTCCAATTTAGTTCTTTAACTTCTTTAATACAAATTTAAAGTTGCTTATTTATGGCAATAAAATGATCAGTACCAAGGAGAAGATTTTCGTACTACTCACGACAGAAGACATTTCATACTGCCACGTCTTCTCTTAGCCAATTACCTACCTAATTAAAGAATGTGTGAACAAGCTATACTCCAATCTAATGATAGACAGATAAAGCAGAAATGTGCTAATACACTCAGAGTTATCTTCTACACATCAGTGCAGGAAATTAAAGATAAAACACTTGATTATACAGACATGCACATGGGTAAGATATTGAATATGGCACAGTCATCGAAAGAATTGCCATATGGAAGCCCATATGGCTCTATAGACAAGTACTAACAGAATTAAGAATTGCTCTGCTTAAAAAATGGAAAGCTGAAGAATTTTCACTAGCAAAGAAGCACCTCATGGGAAAATGCAAGGGAGAGTAAGGCAAGGCAAGGGAAGGCAAGAAAATAGGAAAGGAAAAAGGAAAGGAAAAAGGAAAGGAAACATTCTATTGACAAATAACCACTTGTCAAAATTTCCACATATTCTACAAATAATTTACTGTAATTTGTGCTTTCTTAATCACTTAGACTTTTCAAGTCTTCTGACTGTATTCAAAGTATTTGAGAAAACAAAGAAAAACTGATCTCATCTAGAACACAGAGATAACTAGATTATTGATAAATCTTTTCTTATATCACAGTCACACTGAATGTTTCTGCTGTTGGAGACATCTTACATATATACTTAGTGTCCATTGTATAGAAAGAGTATGTTTGAAGCAGTCATTTTGGTTGGTATTAATCTCTACCTAGCACTACCTAACACTAGTATCAACATTTGAGCAAAAACCTCAGGTTCTTTTTCTAGTCAGTGACAGAAATACACATTTTCAGAAGCTTACACTAAAACTATCCTTAAAATTACATCTGATTTCATTTTGGAGGAAACTAACAATTTTATTCCAGAACAATATACAAGAGCAAGCTAACATTTATACTTTTAATCAGATGAACAGGATCTGGGGTTAAAATGGCACATTATTTGAATGTATAAACTGTATACCAACTCAGATAAATTAAATTTTTTACAGTGATAACATAATACAGAAAAAGTTGAATTTCACCTCTTATTTATATTTTCTTTTGTCTCACCAAATTTTGTCTAGTCTTTCATGTAAGAGTGTAAACTGTGGAAATCACCTGATTGATTTTGTTCAGGGCAAGCTATCAGGGATTGCCATAAAACTGACCAGAGTTGTCCTGGGCAATTGCTACAGAGAAATACCGAGAGACCCAGTGAGTGGATGCTATCTCCTATCTGTAAATTGCTCCTGAATTCCACCACTGTCATCAGCCCAGTAGGATGTACAGTTTGTGCCTTTTATCTCCAGCACCACTTCCTCCCTCATCATTTGTCACAAACATTAAACTGTGAAATCATAGAACAATTTGGGTTAGAAGGGACAATAAGTTTCGTGATCAAATCAGGGAAAACTTCTTTAAATTAAGTTTCTCCAGGCATTGTCCAGCAGAATTCTGAAAATCTCTGAGCAAGGAGACTTCAGGATCTCTAGGGGAAAGCTGTCCCAGTGTCTGACAACCATGTGGTTTTGTTGTAGTTGTTGTCATTTTAATAGCAAGAGGAAATTTTCCTTGATGTAACTTGCATTCATTCTTCTCATCCTTTTTCTGTGCATAATTGAGAAAAACCTGGTTAGGTCTTCTCTATAAATACACATTCGATGGTGGAAAACAATGTTAAGCTGACCCCTTTGCCATCTGTTCTCTGCACTGAACAAAGCCCGGTCACTCAGCCTCTCCTTGTAATACTGTATACTCTGGCCACTTCACAATCTGGTGGCTCTCCAGTGGCTTGCTCTAGTTTGTCAGTGTCTTTCTTGTACTAGGGAACCCCAACACTGGAAGAAATACTCTGTTTCGCAACAACCATATGGATTAATAATCACTTCCTTTAAACTGCTGGCTATGCTTTAACAGTGAATCCGAGGAGAAAGTTGGCCATCTGTACTGTGTTTGGAGGAAATAATTGGACTAGGTGAACTCATGAGGTCCCTTCTAACCTTAAGTATTCTATAATTCTGCAATTTAAAATGTATACACAATGACATGAGGAGGCACAAACCCATCTGTCATTGGGCTGAGGACAGCAGTTACATTCAAGACCAAATCACAAATTTGAGATGACTGACACCTTCCATTTCTCAGGACAGGCCTGGGCAGACAGCACACTTCTGTCATGTCTAAGTTCTGAAGACTATTGTTATTATTTCATTCGGCATTTTTTGTGGTAAAGGTGTCAAGTGCTTCACAGTGTTTAACATGGATTTTCATTGTATGTTTACTTCATTCGTGTTTTAGTTTTCCCTCCTTCCTTTACCTGCAGGGTTCAATACAAGACACTTAGGAGAAAGAAAGTTATTAAAAAAAATATTCTATGGGTGTATCTATTCTACTGTATGGCAAGCATGGTATAGGAAGGGGTGACAGGTGGGGAAGAGTATTTGTCCACTATAATAATCTAATTAGTAAATTGGAGGGAAAGCTACCAGAATGCTACAGTAAATTTTAGAGATACAATAAGATAATATAGAACTCTGTGGTAATAGGGATGATGATTTTATAGGAAATACATATTTTATTTACAGGTAAACTATACAAATAAGAACTGTAAGAATTTTATGGCAAATGAATGTATTAAAGGAAATGGTGCATGTTATGAGAAGGAAGGCACTTTAGAGACTTGTCCTGAATCCAGAAGTCAACAGATTTTGATGTTGTCACCAGTGGGAACAAATTCAAGCCTTTACAGCCTGATCTAAACAGCCCTGAACCAAATGAGAAACTTTCCATTGACTTTGATTTACTTCGAAAGTGCAGGAGGAAAAAAGAAAGACTTTCAAAAGCATGAAGGGCAGTTAGGCACCTAACCCTCACTGAATACTGATATCATGCATGCTGTGTCTAACTTTGGAAACGTTCCTTTATAACAGAATTTTAAATATTTCTCTACTGTTTAGCAAAAACAATTATTATAAGAACGGGCACATGACTTCCCAAACCCAATGGCCACTGTATAAGACAATTATGTGTGGGCACTAAGTGAAAAAAAATATTTTATTTTTTTTTTATGCTAGCATAGTTATTCTGAATTCTTGAAAGCATATAGGCACCAGTTTGGTTGGTTTTGGTTTTAATATAAAGGTACACAGGTACACATATATTTGCAATATGTAGGGAAACTATCTTGTTCCATAACTTATACCTTCAGGATCAGTAAAAGTCATAGAAGATCCCTAAACCATAACAACATCTGCATCACACTCATTGCATTTTACCTTTGAGTCACAGACTATTATGTTGAGGGTACTCACAGACATGACAGCGTCTATACTTTAGTCTTTAAAAGCAAAATGCATTTTGCCTGGCATTTTCAATTTTTCAGTAGTATTTTCTCTACACAATTTAACTATTCCTTTTTCCTATTTTACGGTCTCAAAAAGATAAACATTTACATCAAAGAAAGATGAGTTATTAAGTGAAATAGAAGGGTTGAAAGAGGCTGAAATACATTTACAACAAAAAAAAAGTGATGAAAATTGGGTGCTGAGTATAACCCAAGTGGTTTTTTTTTTCATACTCCTACACTCTTTGGAAGAATTATAAATCAATTTCTAGGTTTAAGTCCCCTAAATGCATGCCTGTATATTTTGGTGTAAATAAAACTCTGTGTTTCCCATGACTCTAAAATTCAACACTCCCTAAAAATTAGCTTTCCATGATCCTAAGTTTTTATTTTCTTATTGTGTTTCTATCCTCTCTGGTTTCAAGAGATATAACCTCAAACACATGAAGATACTGTAAATGGATGAACTGCATTCTGCCTGAGGCAAGCAGAAAACCAGAATAAAGCCTCTGAGATGTATCAATTGCCCCATTCATCTCACTCTGAACCTCCAGTGCTCCTTATTTCCAAGGAAGTAGAATTTGCCACCTTTTTCCAAAGATGAATTTTAGTGATACTGCTGTGAAATCAGATATATATACATACATACATATAATGTATATATGAAATAAAAATCTATGCATATAGATTTATTGCTTCTTGTGTTTCTGGTACCAAGTCACAGTTTCTTCTGCTTTCTTAGTTTTTGTGTTGTTTTTTTTTTTAAAATTAAGTAAGTTTAATGCAACATTTCCAGTTCTGTATGCTATACATATTAATATTTAAGTCCTATTGCAGAATCACAGAATGGTATGGGGTTTGAAGGGACCTCTGGAGACCCTCTTGTCCAACCCCCCTGCCACAGCAAGTCCACATATACATCTTCAAAATTCTTGCTGTTAAAAATAACAACGCATTAATTTCTAGGTAATTGCCATTATAACCTCAAATCTATAGCTGTGTGTTGTTTGCATTGGTGTTAGGAATTTGGACTAAATTCAATGTATTAACTTGAAATTACAAAGTTTTCAGGTTCCTTTTACAAAATCTGTATAAGTTCTTGCTGCAAAACCTGTACCCTTTTGTTGCTTCAGAGCTCAGTGTTGAAGGTGGCCTTCCTCTGAGTGCAAAGGTGGGCTAGGTGGCTTTCAGATGTTCCTCTCAACCTATATGATTCTATGATTTCTTGATTCTGATCTTAAGTAATATGTACACTGCAGGAAAAGTATTGTACTTAGTGTAACAAACTTCTCTCCTTTCTCCCCCTCCACTGGCCAAAGCTGTCAAAGATGTTCCATATTATATTCTTCTTTTGTGAATATTTTAATGCCAGCTCCTATTCTTACTATGCCCTTTTCAAGTATTTATCAAATACTTCAGCTAAATGACGTTTAGTTATTTACTGTGTGTTGGTCAACTTTATTGCCTCTAGATCAGTGCCTGAAAATGAAATAAAAAGCAACAAAGGAATGCTTGAGTGAACAGTGAAGAATCTAGCAAATACTACTACCTTCCTCTTTTTATATAAAAATAAGAGCATTTTCTAACGAAGGGCAGCAATTATTTCACATTTTCTGATAAGGTCTCCTTTGCACTGATGTTTGTGGATGGATGCTTATTTCAGCATTGACCACATCTTTTCTTTTCTCTTCTTGAAGTCAGAATTGGATTTCCACTCCACCTAGATAAAGTGAAATCAGAGCTCAATTCCTAAGGTTACATCCCGAACAAAATTTCTCAAAATCTAGATTTCATCTTGGTATCTTTGCTGCAGAAAAAAAAAAAAAAAAAAAAAGGTTACAAAATATTATATTTGATACAGATTCAAAGCCTGTTCTTATTTTACTTGAAATTGAAATTCAGTATATTATTATCCACCCCTAAAGATCTACCATATAATTTGATTTCTTTTAGCTAATGGGCAAAAAAAAACCCAAAACAACCCCCCAAAAATCCCAAACAACAAAAACCTACCAAAATCAAACAGTTATTTTACTGCAAAAAATCACTGAATGACTACGAAGCAGAGGATGAGTGGAGGCCCTAAGCAATTCTTTTCAAGATGAAATTTATTCTTTTGTGTATCATATTAAACTAAGTCATATCTATCTCTACAGGTCTAGTAACAATGTATATACTTCCTAGCCCACACTGGGAAGAAGACATTTAGAAAATAAATAAGGAAGAAAACAACGACAACTGAATAGAATTGTTTTCTTAAGACAGATGAGTTTCTGGAGCTTTTTTTTTTTAAAGACAAGAAATTAACCATATGAAATTCTTCTAAGAGGTAAGATAAAGATTTGTAGACATGAACAATTATGGAAAAAATGTAAATTTAGGAAAAAAATATTGACGGAGAAAAGGATGGCACTAAGAGAGAAGATGTGAGACATCCAGAATTAAAACTGAGTAAAGGTAACAGAAGGACATGTGGAAGGCTTAACTGTAATTGAATTAGTTAATTTCTATAGAAAATACAATTGTTTTAAAATATAACTTGAATACAACAACTGAAATTTAGCTTCAGCTTGAAGATACCCAAATTTAGGGGTCTAAAACCAGGTGTCTACATGTTAAATTCTCTAAATTTCTATTGTCGTTATACTCAATGAAGACTCAGTTCAGCTGAAATGAGTGACACTCATGGTGCTCTAGTTTTGCACATTAAATATCCTTGCTCTTGTACATGATCTAGAGATTCCTGTCTGGTCTTCATCTATGCCACAAATGTAGGTCTTCTGTAGGTCCTCTGTCATATCTGCAAGTCTCTGAAGATGTTTCAGACATGATAAGTTACCTGAAATGGCACTTCTTGCCTGTGAGGGCTACTGAACTGAGAGGTAGTTGACTTCCAGATATATATCAACAGTGAGCTGAGTAGATGCATGGGTTTCCTTTACTGTCTTGACTATATAATGAACTGTCCTTGGAGTTTTGATATTTAATCCACATGTAGGAAGAAAAATTTAGGTCTCTGAATCTGGAGTTAAATCCAACCAGTTTTCTTGAAATATAGTTCACACTCAAAGCAGAAGTCACAAACCAAAGGTTTTTGAACTGTAGCATGGGAAACAAACAAGTAAATTAAAGCATGCCACTAAATGACAAACTTGCTCCAGTTAGCTCTTAATTACATTATTTTTTAAGCCCAATGAAAAATGTGAAAGCAGAGTTTTTGACACACATTTCCTTGATTTTCTATAATGTGAACACAGTAAAAATAAAGGAATGATAAAGCAGATTCTTTTTAAACAGGTTTTTCATCACAGAACTGTATGTGATAGTTTAATCAGACTCTTAAAGTGAAAAAATGTAACTGCTTTTCATGTTGGTAACCCGTAGAGTACATTAACAAGAAGAATAGTGATTTTAGTGCAGTGGATGTTCCTTGTGTAAAACTCCAGCTGCTGCGAAAGCTTAAGCCAGAAAAGCTATCCTGAAACTGGATTGCTTGATGACAGACTGTCAGAATGTATTAAGGTTCTTAAGATAACAAGAAATGCTATGTGATAGGTAAAATTGCCCTGTGTTTCTAACTTACTGTGTCATTTTGAATGTTGTGATAAGAGATGCCTAATATCACTGTGATGTGCATGATTCTGAAAACTGACTTATTAATTGCAGTACCGACATTCTGTATCATGGGCAAGCTAGTTTTCTTCTCTTAGTTTTTCGGATATTATTCTTATTGTTCTTGGATTAGCCCAACATTAGTGAAAAGTAATATAAGCTCTCAGTTTTTTTCAGAGCCAATTAAGAGATTAGCATTATAATAAGTACCCAGTAACCACCTACATAGTCTGTTTTCATGTTTTCTGAAGTATTTTTCCCTGCTTCTTCTAAGTTTTCCTGAATTTATTTGCATGCAAACATATTGCTAAGAAATACATATTATTATTCTTCCCCACCATATGAAATATATAATATCAGGAAAACGTGTTCTTTCATGAGAAAGAGTCCACTTGTTTAAAAAATGGACTTTAAAATTTGTCAGGCTGAAGAGGCTGCCCCAAGGGCAACCTTAATTAAAGCCAATGGAGAGGAAAAAATAAGCAGTGAAAAATGTTTAACTGATACCCATAGAAATTCAAGTTAATATCAAAAATAATAAGGGTAGGTGACTTTAATGATAATTTCATGAGTGCTCTATTACTCCATCCACCACATATTCCACCTTTCTGTACACTTCTTTCAGAATTCTGGTTTAGATAGTTAGAGCTTGCTTTGTTTTTAAGTTTCCTTGCTGTCTTTCAGATATAGGCTCCTCCTTCATTTGTTATTTAGCCCCATGGTAACTGACAACCTATTTCTACAATAATAAAGTATCTCAGCCAGAAAAGTTGACCCTCAGATTATGAGTTGAATATAGTTATTTACTATATTAGTAAATGCAGAGAACTAGGGAGAAAATTTTTTAAACATTATTAATCTGTTAACTGACTTCCTGATTCTATTTTGGGTGGCTCTGTTTTCTTCTAAGAATGCTGCTGCTTCTTACCAGTAAGATGCAAGACATCCTGTACCCCTTCATGACAGGAAAGTTTGCTTCACAGCCTGTTTTTATTTTGCAGTCTAGATATTGTTAGGTTTGCCGTACAGTCAGGGAAGAGAGACAGGAGTATACAGGAGTGGGTGTGCTCCTAGGGAGTTAGGCAACTTCTAGAGGTGGGGAAATTTTTTTTCTGTCTTTGGGGGAACTTAAAGATACAGCCTAAATTATGAAGCAACTCGTTAAAAAGCTTAAAATACAATAGAATGAGTTTGGGCTACCTTGACTCAATCTGACTAGTAATCAGCCCCTTGTCTTGAGTTTAATCATACTCTAGTTATAAACATTAACTCTCCACACTGACACTATCAACCTGATCTCAAACTCTGTGGGAGTTCTGGTTTGGGTTTATTCTGTTTGTTTTTCTTTGAGGGGGAAGTATTGTTGTTTTGGTTTTGGTGTCACTTTTGGTGTTTTGGTTTGGTTTGGATGCTTTGTTTTTTAATATATCCAGAAAACTATGATGGCTAGGAGTTTTGATCGAGATTTACATTAGGACAGCTGGATCTCACGTAATGTCTTTATGTCCATCCATAAAATACTTATTAGAACTGGCATCATCGTAATAATAATTTCGTTTTACTAAGAGAAAATTACAAAATGGTCACTGTAGATAACTAAGCAGCTTTACTAACCTTTATTTACTTAAATTAATTTACCTGAAGAGTTGTTCTTCCACCATGTCCTCCCTCGATCCTTCCATTCCTGCCTTCTTTCTACCCTGCTTTCTTACCCTCCTGCCCTCTTCGCTATAATAGCAATCTATTATGCAAGTTTTAAAATAATGAATCGTAATTATGATGTCATGTAATCTAGTTCACCAGCAAGAAGAGATTAACATTTGAATATAATCCACTTTTGGTATGGGGTTAAAGCAACTTATGCAAATAGCTGCATTGCTCTAAGTAGACATCCCCTTTCAGAGAAAAGCAAAAAATTATAAGCTTAGAGAACTCTGAAAGAAAAATATATCTTTGCTTACTACTTAAAAGACTACACTTCTCCTTGTCTTTTTTTTGGTTTTTTTTGCTTTTTGTATTGTTCCTTGCTTTTCAGTAGTGATAAGTAGGAAAGCAATCTGGACTTCTAGAGAAAAATAAAATAAAATAAAAAGCTGCTTGCTCGGGACAAACAAAAAAGAAAATCCCCACATAATTTTTATTACATTTCCCATTTTATATATGTTTTCCACTGTTTTCCAACTCTTTAGAAATTATTTTTTAAGATGTATGTGATGAGCTCTATATGGTTATAGATTATCTCAATCAAGCAGCAGTTATCAATCATGAAAAGCCCTATGCTGGTTTACTTCAGCCTCAATTGATAAAAGAAATACACCCCTATAAAAAACGCCGGCACTTTTGTATCAATGTTTACATGAGATTCACTCTTTCATGTACTAATATATCTACCTAATACAGGGATTCTAGTGCACCCTCTTCTTTATGAAACAGAAATGTATGAGGCAAATAAAGAAAATCTTTATTAACAAAAATATCAGAATCAATCTACCACTGTTTTGGAATTTGAACATAAATATTTTGGACAAACATAAAGTTTGTCCATATAGTTTTAAGTCCAAAGGAAGAATCACAGATTCTTGTTCAAATTATTTTCTGAACTGAAGCTATTATCATTGTTCACAGTTTCAGTGAAAGACTTGCTCCAATAGCTTTTCAGGATAGAGGGGTGAAAAAACAGGGCATCATCAAACAGTGATCAGCTCCTGCAGGCGTAAGAATTGATGGTGCAGAAAAGGTTGTATCCAGCAGCAGTGGAAACAGCTGCTGCCTGCTTGGGTTAAGGGATTCTTTGCAAATATGACAGGGACAGCCTCCATTTACTACAATTAAATGTTCCAGTCTGGCCCTAATAAAACCCATGATTCAGACCAATAAGCATATTTAAAATTCAAATACATACAATTACAATTAGACTGTTAATAATTTTGGAACCTCTTTCAGAATTTCATGCTGCAGCTCAAATAGTAACAACCCACAAGAGTAATTATAGAGACTTCTGTCTCAGAGATTTTGTAAAATTACTGCAGGGAAAGCCAATGGGCTTTTGCATTCTCCACATGTGCCTGAGAAGACTTTGCAATGCATACCTATGACCTCCACATATAGACACACATGCCAAGCACGTTGTGGCTACATTTTGTGAAATTTTATACAGCAGTTCTTATACATACAAATATATTATTGAATTGTGTAGATTATGTGTAACTCAGACACATGTTCAAGGCTTTATGGAATCAGACACATACGATTTTTCTTCTCAGGCAAAGGCGAAAAAAAAAAAAAAAACTATCTGCTTTATCTAAGAAAAGGAAAAAAAGATAGTCTGATTTGTCCTCAATTAGTCTTATTCATTACTATGAGACAGAAAAAAGTATTTATGAAGCATTCTATGATTCTAGGATATAAAAGCACAGACTACTGAGAGAGAAGCTGACCTCTTCCACAGGAGCCACTGTATGAAAAACAGAAGCAAGCATCTGAGATAGCCAATTATCCAGGGAATTTGAAAGGTAAATGAGAGGCTTTTTGGTTCCTCAAAGTTATCTGAAATATAAGTAATTTCTGTACTGGTGTATGGTGAAGCACAGTGGAACTAAAAAGGACAAGCATAGGTGAGGAGTCATTACTGAGGCCTTTATGTAAGAAACTTGGCATTAATTTCCTGACGAATCCTGAAAAGTCACATTGAAAGAGGAAAGTATCTATTAGATCTTTGGTTGTTTTGTTGTTGTTTTGTTGTTGTAAGCCAAAAATCATATAGCTTGGCTGTTTGCCTAAACTGTATCAATAAACCATGATGTGCATACGGCAGCATTTGTAAACATTGCAGTTACTTGGGGTTTTGTTTTTGTTGATGTTTTTCTTTTTGTGAGAAAACTGGGAGCTATATCCCTGAGTGTTTTGGAGTCTGCTGTATATTCTTCTCGTGCTTAAAAAGGGAAAGGACAGAGATGCTTACCCCTCAAAGCACATTCTCATGCCAGTGCCTGCATTGCGTAGGCTTAAATAACAGAATGAGTAATGATTTTCCAAATAATACACTTCCTGCTCTAATGAAAGAGTTATATAGGCCGACTATTATTTAACTAAATCAGCTTTTGATCCACAGTTCAGCCATTTTCCCTGTACACTGAACATGACTGACTGAAGTGGCATACCAAACTGTCCTATTTCCTTGAGTTCCATAGTCTTATTAAAAAATAAGCAAATTTTTATCTGTTTCTTCTTTTTATGATCATTCCTGATACTGCTATAATAATTTTAATATGTGGCTAGTATTTTTATCCTGACAAGAATATAGGAAAGCAGACCAGGATGTTCTATTATTTTTTCTTCTCTCCCACCTTTTTGTTTTACTTTGGATTATGCAGAAAGCTTCCATCACATTAAAATCAATCATCACCTACTACATGATCACGTGCAATAAAACAAGATCATTTACACCAAATGAAAGAAATAGAAGAAATTCCAGCCCAGCCAAATCTGAACCGAAATGAAACCTACATTACCCAATGGATCCCAGAACTGTGTTAAGAGTACTGCGAATGCTTCCCCCCATGGTTCAACAGGATCTCAAAAATTCAAAATGCGGCCACAATGAGACATGACCATCAGAAAATCAAGTCTTGAATAGTGTCTTCTCTTTAGTTCCTTAAATGAAAACAATTAAAATAATGGCAAAGCCATTCTCATGTCCAAAAAACCGTTTTTAATCTTCTGTTTACAAGTTGTATGGTATTAAGTTAGTTTCCTCAGTTCACTGTTTGTTTCTTCCACTTACTTATTTTGGATTATGAACTATTTTAAGCAAGGCCTTCTTTTCGCAATCAGATTCCTAACATGTTGACACCTCTAGATATTACAGAAATAGCATTATTAATGCTACCCAAAAAGAACACAAAAATCAATACCATACAGATTGTACATAGTTGTACCAAATTCCCTATAAAGGATCATAAAATAGGGTGTAATAATGTTGACAGGCCTGAGCACTGACAGATTGGCAAGAAATATAGGCTACAGATAAGTGAGAAATAGTATAATTATAAGATAGAAAATGATATGGAGAATAGGAGCTTTATGAATTTTCAGTGATTGCTCTTCATGAAGTGTATGCTAGGAAAGCATATATAGTAGTTGTTAAAAACAAACAAGCAAAGCCTAAAAAAAACTAAATACAAGGCAAGAGCTTCCTTGTGAACTTTTCCATTTGATGGAAATGTTTGGCTGAAAATTCAAGAATGACCTGATGTATGAACAGCTACAGCAGGAACTGCAGAAAAACTGAAGCATGGCAAATATAAACACCACTATCAGTTTCAGATATGGAAAAGGATTTTGATCTCATTACAGGGATCCAAGACTACTCAATATAGAAGAAATTAACTCCATCATCAGATTGTGGGTCTTTCCAAAGAGTTTTCAGAAGCTACCTCTAAAACATAAGGAAGTAACAAAATCCGTGCATTCACGTCTAGATTAATAATTATGCAGTGTCTGTATCATCCCTCTCAAAATCACAGAATCACAGAATGGTTTGGGTTGGAAGGGACCTTAAAAATCATCTAGTTCCAATGCCCCTGCCATGGGCAGGGACACCTCCCGCTAGACCAGGTTGCTCAAAGCCCCATCCAGCCTGGCCTTGAACACTTCCAGGGATGGGACATCCACAACTTCTCTAGGCAACCTGTTCCAGTGTCTCACCACCCTCACACTAAAGAATTTCTTCCTAATGTCTAACCTAAATCTCCTCTCTTGCAGTTTAAATCCATTCCCCATCAGACTGTTGGTACATTTCCTCATAAAGAGTACCTCCCCATTTTTCCTGTAGGCCCCCTTTAGGTACTGAAAGGCTGCTATAAGGTCTCCCCAGAGCCTTCTCTTCTCCAGGCTGAACAACCCTAACTCCCTCAGCCTGTCTTCATAGGAGAGGTACTCCAGTCCTCTGATCATCTTTGTGGTGCCCCGCTGGACCTGTTCCAACAGGTCCATGTCCTTCCTATGTTAAGGACTCCAAAGCTGGATTCTGTACTCCAGGTGAGATCTCACCAGAGTAGAGGGGCAGAATCACCTCCCATGACTTGCTGGCCACACTTCTCTTGATGCAGCCCAGGATGTGGTTGGCTTTCTAGGCTGCAAGCCCACATTCCCAGCTCATGTTGAGCTTCTCATCCATCAACACCTCCAAGTCCTTCTCCTCAGGGCTGCTCTCAACTCATTCTTCACCCAGCCTTCACCCAGCCTGTATTTGTGTTTGGGATTGCTCTGGCCCACATGCAGGGCCTTTCACTTGGCCTTGTTGAACTTCATGAGGTTCGCACAGGCCCATCTCTCAAGCCTGTCCATGTCCCCCTGGATGGCATCACTTCCCTCCGGCGTGTCAACCACGCCACACAGCTTGGTGTCATAGGCAAACTGCTTGAGTTTGCACTCAGTCCCACTGTTCGTGTCACCAACAAAGATGTTAAACGACACTAGTCCCAGTACCAACTGCTAAATGGAAAAAGAAAACATTGCAACAATAATAATTATAGTTATTCCAAATTAATATTTTAATAAAACTGTCTCCCTGTTTTTCATCTCATATACACATATCCTTGAAGCACTTAATGCAGTAAATAGGTCTGATGATGTTCATTAATGTTACATAAAACTCAGAAAGGCCAGATCTCCAGAATAAGGACTTACTAACTTCTATGAATCCTGAGCAGTCTAACTTCCTATGGGCAAAATGCTTGAGGGTTTCCTAATAGGCTTTGCCTACATACATTTTAAAAAAATAATTTTAAAATTCGCTTTATATAATTGGAACTGGGAAGTATCACTATCATGTAATGTTATATGACCCATTGTTTTGAATATTTTTTTGGTGGTGGTATTTTTGTTGATAACACTGAGTTTTCTTTAATAACTTAAAAACAATTTCTGAATGGTATTATGACTGATCAAGTGCAGCACAGTATAGGATCTGTCATTGAAAATATTCCCACAGAAAATATCTCTCACTGACTCTGCAGCTGGGTAATTAATGAATTTGTACTAGAAAGGGCTATTGAAGAGTCAGCTTGACAATAGATTGCCTCTAAATGTAACCTTTCTCCTTTTTTTCCTCAAGTTATATTTTTGTAGGGTTTTGGATTTTTTTTTTGTTATAGGAGAAATTGTTTCTGGAAAACTTGAATAGTATTTTCTTTTGCCATCTCAAAATATTAAAAAAAAACAACAACACAAAAATCCTCTCTAATTAATAAAATATAAAAGGTATTCATAAATGGTCTGTCCAAGAAAATAAACCTTAAGTATTTTGTGGATTCCTTGTGACTGTTACAGACTTACCAAGAACAGTTTAGTTACATCCATCCACCACCTTTCTCAGGATGGTAATGAATGTTTAGATTAGTTTATTAGTTTAGATTAATATCTATCCTAAACTCCCTAACAAATTATTTACTGGCAGCAGTCACCTCAGCAGGTCAAAGTTAAGTTTTAATTCATCTAAGCGAATGATTATTCACTTCAGAAACTGAGAGGACAATATCAACTACACAGCAGCTTTTGTACAGCATGGTACTATTTAGTCAGAATAACAACAGTTCAGAGGAACACCCCTTTGAAACAAGCAAACTATTAGAGTAGAGACTATTTTCATGGGAAGAAATTTCTGCAGGCTTCTCTCCTATTTTAGATATTTGTGTTACATTTCTTCTAATTTGATCCTTGTAAACCTCTGAAAAGAATTATGGATTAGGAGCACAGTTAATGTAGAAGGACACATAAAACTTTTAAAACATTATAGTCAGGGCAAGGGATATTTCTAAATCAGAATCTTCATTTCACCTTCAGTGACTTCGTTTCTCTTAGTCACTACTGTGAAAAGAATGTGTTGTGCTATTTGAAAAAGCAAAGAGTAATCCTGGTCCAACCAAAGTCTACATGGTCCACAGTTCATCATGAGCTTGTTCAGGTCTGCATGACCCAGTGGGAGCTGTATGAGTACTATCCAAAATAAGGTGATTCAGAATCAGAATGAGATCTTATGGTTTTTGAATTGGTTTTCATTCATAACCCAGGTTTGAAATTAGCAGTCTTCTATCCAGGAATAATATTGGGCCTCCTTACAAGTATTCTGTGTGGTTTGTCTCATTATAAGACAATTAAGGTTATAAAGGTCTCTGTGTTGTCGTAAACTCCTTAGTATGAAAAATCCCTTTCACTTCAAAATTGTATGTGTTGCATAGCAAGCTCAGTGAAGCTTGGAAAGTAATGTCAGGTATCGTCCTTATTGCCTGCAGTAACACAGCCTTTGACTGGAGACCTACTGCCATATATCAGATTAGCTGTAATATTAACAGTGAAGGAAAAAGAAACAACATTTTTATTTTGCCCACAACAGGATCAGTCTGCTGCAGTCAAGAGTCTTCAGTAAGAAGAAGAGATGTCTACATGGATATGTACAAAACAGTCTGTATAGCAATTTCATGTTTATGTAACTTACATATTTCACTTATTAAGAGCTCTAAACATAAAAACCTTTTGTGTAATAATCATCTGGTGTATCTGAACAGTTGTCCGTGCAACGTGTATACTCTGTGTCTTCTCAGCTGATCAAAAAAATCACCAAACTGCAAACTGATGTAGCCCTCCATTGTTCAAAAGTCCTTTTTGGATTTTCCTCTTGGCAGCCTGAAATTTATGAAAAAAATATGTCCCTTGGAGTTTCTGGTGTAATCTCTAGCAGCAAGATTTTAATCCAAAATAGAAATGGATGATGTTGTTTCTTGGCGCAAATGTTGTTTCTGCAATTTCATCTTACTACTTGCTACTTTCATAAATAGGTAGTGCATAGGTTTATGATGCTCTAAAATGTAGGAAATGAACTGTCAGTTCTCTAACAACCAAATCTGAACATTCTAGGGGAAATTACTTGCATGTACTATAATATTCAGGCCACAAATATTTATCTGTTGATCATTCTGGCAGAAGCTTGCACTGGTTCTTACTTTTTTGATGCCCCAAGTTCTCGCAAAATATTTACGATAAAAAATCTCTAGTCATTTCACTCAAAATTTAGGAATTACCATAATCTTAATTATCCATAAAGGTGAGGGTCACTGTGTTATCCTTAGATATTTTTTGAGTTTTATAATTTGGAAGCCTGAAGTGGAGAAGTTTGTTATTACTTGCATACTTCCATGACTTCAATACTTATTTTTTCCATGCAAATTTGGAAATATTTCTTGTAGTCATTATCTTTAGTATTATGTTTCAATCATGGTGTTACCAAGAAGAGATGGCTCCATTCTCTTTGCACACTGCCATTAAAATAGTTGTGAGAAAGGTTTAGATTGTCCCCACTAGACTAAACGAGTTTATCTCCTTTGTTCTCTCTTCACGGGGCATGTAGCGTGCCTTCACCATGTCGATAGCAGTTCTTGAATCTTCTCCCCATCCTTCTTCAGGTGGATTAACCCAAAAGCATGCAGTAGTCTAAATGTGGTCTCCATAGCACCATGTAGAGGAGACGATAATTTCCCCTCTTCTACCATACGTTCCTGTTAAAGTAGTCAAGTATACAGCTTCTCTTATTTACTCTGAAAACATATTGTTGATTCGTGCTTAAGTTGGTACCCGTCCATAACATCTAAGACTCTTTCAGCATGGAGAAATCAGATATTCACAACAGATTTTTTTTGGTAAATAAGAATACAAAACATTTCGGGGTTTTTCAACATGACACATATAAAATGCAGACCAGGGGACAGGAATATTGGACAGCAGTGATACACTGGGTGGCTGAGGTTGGAAAGCACATCTGGAAGCTGTCTGCTCCAAGCTCCCTGTTCAAAGCAGCCAGAGCAGGTTCCTCAGTACCACCTCCAGTCAGATTTTGAATATTTCCAGGGATCCACAGGCTCTCTGGCTGTTCCAGTGTTGGCCCCTCACAGCATTTTTGTTTTCTTTTTAAGTGTGATTTTTTCTGTATTTCAGTTAGTGCCCATTACCTCTCATCCTGTTACTGGATGTAAATGAGAACCTCTTCTTTAAAGTCTCCCCTCAGGTATTCATCTTCATTGATAAGATCTCCCTGAGCATTCTGAACAGTCCCAGCTCTCTCAGGCTCCCCTTATACGACAAATGCCCTATTCATCTCTGTGACCTTTTCCTGGACTTGCTCCAGTATGTCCATGCCTCTTTTGTGCTGTAGACCCCAGCACTGGACCCAGCACTCCAGATGTGTCTCACCAGTGCTGAGAAGAAGGGAAGGATCACCTCACTGGACTTGCAGGCAACAATCTTTCTAATGTGGTCTATGTTGTTGTGGGCTGCCTTTGCTGCAAAGGTGCATTGCTGGCTCATGATCATCTTGTTGTCCATCCCCAGGCCCTTCTCTGCAGAGCTCCCTTTTAGTTGGTCAGACCCAAGTCTGTACAGTTGAACGGAGTTATTCCTCCCCAGATGAAGGACTTGGTATTTCCCTTTTTTTGAACTGCATAAGGTCCCTGTTGGACTATGTCTCCAAACTTTCACAGTTCCTCTGAATGGCAGCACAAGTGTCTGGTATATCAGCACTCCTCTGAGTTTCAGATTACCTGAAAACCCAATGAGAGTACACTCTGACCCATCATCTTGTCCATTAATTAAGAAGTTACACAGTACTAGCCCCAGTAGTGACACCCAGGCTCCCAATTAGACTTTGTGCCACTGATCACCACCCTCTTGGCCTGGCCATTCAGCCAGTTTTCAGTCCACCTCATTGTCTGTTTATCCATCCCATACAGCAATAACTTTGCATGAGGATCTTATGGGAGGCAGTGTCAAAGACTTCTGTTAAGAGCTGGTTTTATTGTGTTTAAGTAAAATTTATTCCAGAAACTGTATTATTTTGTGTTCTCTTTGATATATCAAGTGGCCTGTGGGCAACCCATTGATTAGATATTCATCAGATGTATAGATCACAAAGCCTGATTATTCTAACTCTATGCTGTATATCAGCATTAGAAACGATTTATAATTATGATTCCTATCTAGGAGAAAGCATAATGTCCCTTGATTGACAAGCTCTGTTCTTAGATCTGTTTGTGTTTCAGACATATTACAGACATGGTAATTCCAGAAAATATCTGCTGTGAATGTGTTTTTATTATCTGTAAAGAGAGTTACAATGATAGTAAGCAGGTGGAATTTTTAACAATTATAAAGATGGTTATGCATCCCTTTTTTTTTAACCTTAGTGTATCTCTTTTAACTCTATCCCATTTATCATATAAAATCCTCAATTATATTATGTTTCTTCTGATGGTGTTCATGAGAGATAGTCCATTAAATGAAAGAACTCTAAACACTGGTGTAATGTACTGTACTTTTAATATGACATTTCAGCCATTTGATGAATTCTTAATAAGTGCTCTTCGAGGTCAAGGAGAAATGGACAGATCTGGAAATCTTCATCTGGTTGCATATAACACATTAAAAGCTCTCCCTGGTAGAGGGGGCAGAGGCTGTTATCCAGCAACACCTATCATGTGTCATTAGGTCCCCATGCAATGAAGTTATGCCCTGGAAATATACGGGAAACACAAGCCAGATGAACTTCCAAAATTCTAGGTACATTAAAAATTACCTAAGGCTAATAATATTACCACAAATAGAATGAAAAAATTAGGTCAATTTTTTTAACTTTTTATTTCCACTGGACATGTTTATATATAACACACTAGTTAGTCTTCCAGCAAGAAGTCTCCTTGAAAAAAGCTGTGTACCAATCATTATTCTCCACAGTGCACCCACATTGAAAAGTATCTATTCTGGAGAAAGAGAAGTTTCAGATTCTTTTGTTTTCTACCTTTTTTTCAAACTATGTATGACTCATAACAATACTTATCCTCTAAACACAAGCCACTTCCCTAACCCTTGTATTGTTTTTGTAAAGGGATTAATCTATTTGTATTCCTTCCATTGCAGAGTCCTTAGGTTTTGCACAAAGTTTTGATCCTCTGGAATAGAAGGCACTTTCAGATCAGGAGATATTTTTGTTATTTTATTTGCTTTTTAACAGAATCTAGTATTATTTATAATAAGACTTCCATAATAAACAGTACAGAAGAAGATGTCAGCATGTTCATTTCCCCATTCCCCATTTTGACGTACAGAGTGGAACTAGTTGTTTTGGTTTTGGACTTACATATGCAACCTAATGAAAACATAGGAGGTTGTACTCAAACATAAGAAAAAACTTCTTCACAGTGAGGGTGACAGAGCCCTGGAACAGGCTGCCCAGGGAGGTCGTGGAGTCCCCTTCTCTGGAGATTTTCAAGACCCGCCTGGATGCAGTCCTGAGTAACATGCTCTAACTCTGGGCAATCCTGCTTCAGCAGGGGAGTTGGACTAGATGATCTCTATGGTCCCTTCCAACTCTGAAAAATTCAGTGAAATTCAGTGAAAACTACAAGGTCAGTTATCGGCAGTTTTCATAGGTTGATACACAGTTCTGTGCAGGATAAAACTATCTGAACCATATGCAAATTATGCCATTAGTTCCTCTCAAGATTGCATTCAAACTCATCAAAAATTAGCCATTTTTGTTGATAGCCCAATCTTGCTTTCATTTTCAAGGTCACTGATAACTTCTTTTGATGGTATATTAGAAACCCTTCAGCAGATGGTCCACAATGATGTTTTCTCATATGTGGAGTCCTGGCCATCTCAAAAAATTTTTATCACACATGATGGAAATGTTATAGAAATGGTTTATTAAAAAATGATGTATTTCTCTATCTGTATATACACATATATGTGTGTGTGTAATTATTAGTAGTTCTGTAATAATTTGTCATTAAAGTCTATATAGTTATGGCAATGTTACCAGTATGGCTTTTCCTTGGCTCTGTTCAACTTATACAAATCTGTGGGGGAATAAAAGTCGTACCTGTTCAAGGTACTATGTTTAGGACTAGTGATCACATGGAATAAAAATAACAGTTACATGTTGAATATCAAGATTGGAAAAACATGGACCAGTGAGTATCAGATGTCAAATCTTACAGACAAAGGACCAACAATGTCAAAAAGAATTTTTCCACTTCAGTATTATCTTTTGGCATGTGGAGGATTTAACGTGAATCTGTTACTGAATGACAAACAGAAGATAAATCCATCCAATCCCCAAGCCACTGCAGTCATACGCCAAGTGTCACTTTTTGAGGATAAGGACAGAAGTCTCCAAGCAAGATGCTGACAAAGAGAAATGTTGTACAAAGGATCTAACATGTTAATATTCCCCTAAGTGGAAATATTACACAGGCCAAAAGAAAAACTATGACATATCCTGCTTCTGGGGCAGCCCTCTCAACCCTTGCTGACTCTCAGAAATCCTGATCAGAATAAAATAGAAGCAAGCTTTGTCACTTTATCAAAACTAAATCTGCCATATGAGCTAATCACCTCTTTATTTTCTCATCTCTGATGCTAAGCAGAAATTCAGGGATTGCTAGTCAGTGTGTATGATACATGACAAAATTCAAGTGGAACTTGAGCAACAATATAAGGTACATGACAATGCCTAAAATGACCTTAACAACTGAACTAAGTAAAACAAGTAAAGAAATAAGTAAAATGCATGTGGTAAAAATGTGCAAATGAAACTTCCTGTTGCACATTATAAGTTCTATAGGCTGTTATGTAATCAGTTCTACATATATGCATAACATAAGAGAACATCTACTAGGTAATGATAGAAAGAGGGATCAGAAGTAGTTGCCCCAGATCACATCTGCAGGACTCAGCAAATATTACTCACTACCTAATTGTCGTTCAGATTTAGAAAGACACACAATTAGACCACAATAAGGAAATCTCCATAAACCTCAGAGATACAGGGAGTTTTTTTTGTCCACCAGTAGTTTTGACCCAAATGATGATTAGAAACTGACAGAAGGAACAACATTTTTCCAGTCTCTGAAATTCTCATCCTTTGCTGAATTTTTTGATGATTGCTTTATGCATCTGTACTGGCAGATAGCCTCAGTGTTCCCTGACTTTCAGGCAGTTCACACATCATGCAATCTTCAAGAGTAGATGCTGAAGTCCCTAGATAGGAACCCTCTTTGGTGTCATTGATCTTGAAGGATCAACTCCAAGCAGTCCAGCAAGTAACATTTGCTGGCAAAAAAACCCCAAACCAAGCAAACCAAACCAAACCAAACCTAATCAAACCTAACCAAACCATCAGTGTTTTATCAAAACAGACATACATTTCTCCCTACTAGAAAGAGTACTAGTACTAGAATTGCATTTACAGAGTCAGCAATACAGAGGGTATATAATAATCAGAAATCGGCATCCAGCAATTTACTCATATACTATTCGGAGGATGCAATTTTATTTTCCTTTCTGGTCATTTACTTTGAAAGATAATCAGTATGTCTTGTGAATAAAGCCCTTTGCCTCTCTTTGGACTGAACTGTTAAAGTAAGGGGAGAACTAAAATATTCTTTTAGTAAGAGTTATAGTGATATTAGTAAGTAATGAACTATAACAGAGCAGATGTCTTGGGAAAAACAAATGATGCTGAGGACCCAGTATTTGCATTATATACAACTTGGATGCTTTACTTCAAATTAGCTCTTCTCTGGTACCCTGGACTTAATACCATCCTGGAGTAGGATCACATTGAGATCCTGCAACACAGTTTTGAGTTTATTTTTGTCTGAATGGATTAAACATGCATTTTCCAGGACAAGTACCTAAGTACAGGAAGTGCATAGTATCAGGAGATTTACTGCAGAGGTATTCCTCTCATCCAAAGTAAAATAATGATGTAGACATACAGACAGGTAATTTCTTCTTTGGTTATAGTGACAGATTCAAGTAGCTGTCAAAATACGAGTTATATTCACTATATATTTTGTGTTTTTTTCTCACTATATAAAGAGATGAAGCCTCTTCAATGGTTTTCTTTTCCTTTATTTTTCTTTTATTTTTTAATAAATAAGATACTTTTATGAACTGTCACTCAAGCCATTGTTTTGTTGGTTTTTTTTCTGTGTGAGCTATGAACATTTGGTTGGGTTTAGATATAATTATTTTTCATTTGAAAGAATCCAAACATGAGAAACACAGAAAAATACAAATAATTTGACGTAAAAAAGTCTCCCATGACATGGTGAATTAGGCTTGGTAAACAGCTAAATGCCCACCTACCTGCTCATTTGCTCCCCCATTCCCCCAGGGGGATGGGAAGGAAAAATATAGAATCATAGAATTATCCAGGTTGGAAGAGACTTTTAAGATCATCTAGTCCAACCATCAACCTAACTCTGATTTAAAAAAAAAAAAAAAAAACACAACAAAAAAACCCCCAAAAAACAACAACCCGTCACTAAACCATGTTACTGAGCACTATGTCAACTCGTCTTTTAAATACCTCCAGGGATGGTGCCTCAACCACTTCCCTGGGCAGCCCATTCCAATGCTTAATAACCCTTTCCATGTAAAAATTTTTCCTGATGTCCAATCTGAACCTCCACTGGTGCAACTTGAAGCCATTTCCTCTTGTCCTGTTGCCTGTGACTTGGGAGAAGAGATTGACACTCACCTCTCTACACCCTCCTTTCAGGTAGTTGTAGAGAGCAATAAGGTCTCCCCTCAGCTTCCTCTTCTCCAGGCTAAACAACGCCAGCTCCCTCAGCCTCTCTTCATAAGGCTTACTCTCCAGACCCCTCACCAGCTTCATTGCCCTTCTCTGGACCAGCTCCAGCACCTCAATATCTTTTTTGTGGTAAGGGGCCCAAAACTAGACACAGTACTCAAGGTGAGGCCTCCTGAAGAACAGGAGCAAGGATGGTCATAGGTCAACATCAGGACAGGGAGATAGTTTATCAATTACCATTGTAGGGAAAAGAAACTTGACTTGAGGATTATTATTTTATTGCCAAGTAAAATACATGTTTAATTACTGACTGGGGTAGTGGGAAACAAAAAGTCAAACAATAAACAAACGTCTTTCCCTCTCATCTTTCCCGGGCTCAACTTGACTCCTTCCCTTCAGACTTCTCTCCTCACCCTAAGTGGTGCAGGGAGATGAGGTGGTAGGAGGTTACAGTCAGTACACAGAGGTTTCTTTCTGCTCCTTCTTTTCCATACTCATCTCCATTCCTCCATTGTGGTGTCTTCAATGGGATGGAGGGAATATCTGCTCCACCACCTGGAGCACCTCCTCCTCCTGGAACTGGCTGTGTCAGGCACAGGGCATCCCTGACCTCTTCTCACAGAGGCCACCCCTGCAGCTCCCCCCAACTACCAACATCTGGCCATGTCAACCCAATAAACATGAATATTCTCTTTTCCTCATATCTCTATAAGGTAGAGGTTAGAGGACTAGCATCACTTTCCCCCCACCTTTTCCAAGTAATCTTAAAAGAATTATAAAGGAGAAGAAATGGTTATGCTTCACACCACACTAGTCTGGACTGAGCTGGAATTCTACATGCAGTTTTGGGCAGCAGATTTAAAAAAAAAAATATATATATATATAATTGGAGAGATTTCAGAGACAGAGAAATAATAAAATATTTGAAAAAGAAGATATTTGAGAAAAGACCAGATGAAATAAGCATGTTCATTCTACAGCCAAAGATGACTGAAAAATCATATAATTGTCCTTGAATCTGAAAAGCTGTATTTTAAGGAAGACAGGGGCCAATTACTCCCGTTACTGAGTAAGAACAGAAAGAGGTATTATGGGCTTCAGTTACAGAAGAGATTTTTGGATTAAATATTAGGAAAAACTTAAAAGCTATGCTAATAGTCAGGTAGAAGACTGAGTTGCAGAGGATGAAGTGGAATTGGTCTCGGTAGAGTACTCAAGGTTAGGGTTTGACACCCATTCATAAGCAATGTGTTAGGGGTCCTGAAAGCAAACTTGCTGGACTGCAGGAGTCTTGACCAAATGACCCTTCAAGCCAAAAATCATTTCTGTACGTGATTCTGCGCCTTGTGAAACAAAAGCATTCTGTCACTTCCAAAAAATGCTTTTTTTTTTTTTTTTTTTTAGTCAAAACATACTGTGCTGTATCTGTACACTGGGGGAGTGAGTTGGAAACAGGAGGTGGTGCAATCCTGAAACATCTGTTTACTTTAATAAAGTGGTTACCCTGATACACTTTGTAGACCTGTATGTTGCCTAAATTCTTTCTTTATTTGTTGTTAATTCATGATGTATGTAGGGTTCTAGACACAAAGTGCTGAATAAAGCTTTCAATTTAACTACAGGATGGAAACAGCAAGAAGTGACACCTTCCCTATATTGTCTCATCAATGTATTAAACTCCCAACTGAGAAAGTAAGAGGAAAGTTAAGTCTCTATGCTCAGCCAGCTTCCTACTGGGGATACATGTGGATAACTTTTACTTGTTCTAGCATGCAGTGTACTACTTTTTCTAAACTAATGTTATCAACCATTTTCTTATCATTACTGTTCTTTCCCCCTAGAGATAGAAAGGAGAAATGATTTTAAAATACTGTATGATTTTGCATACAAACACCTCTATTCTGAAATAAGATCTGCATATATTTAACCAAAAAACCCGTAAGAATCATCCAATAGTCATTAGGGTTACATATGCACACAGAAATATATCTGAAAAGATATTTTTAGAAGACTAGTGTCTTAAACACAGTTTCTGGCTTTGAAACAATTTCTTTTCTCTATGTATAACTCAGTGAAACCATATTAAATAAGCTAACTAGTACATATAAGCCTCATCTGAAAGCTGGCATTAAACCGTTGCATGCCATTGTTCTGTGTGATTCAGAATACAAACCCCAATGTAGATGCAGAAATCTGCAGAAATCTCATGGGTAGTTATACTATACTGAAGTAAATCAGTTGTTTTCACTGGAGTTACTCTTTAATTAGATTGCTTATTTATATTTATTACTACAATAAAGCCATCCTCTCTGAAGATGATACTTGTATCTGATGAGGTAAAGCAAAACCCCATCCCTGCACACCCCTGAATTGATTCTTGCAGCATGAAGCCATCTCTGTTAAAATATATATTTCAGTTATTGAGTTGTATTTTATTTCTGACATCTGGTCTGTGCAGTCTGACATTTATTGGATGATTTTATTTTATTTCATATTTGTTAACTTTTTAAATTGCTACCTTTAGGTTTTCATACCTTTGCTTTCCTTATCTCCCATAGCTTTTTCTTTCTACATTCAGGTATTGATGCAGTTTCACCCCAATTTGCCACTTCAGGCATTGTCCATCTTGCAGGAATTCTGTCAGTGCTCCCTGAGGCACCCAATTCTCCCTGTCAGCTTGCCTCACAGACCCAGCAGAACTGAACATTTCAGAAGCTGATCTCAACCAATACTTACCTAATAACAGTTCATTTTCATGACAGACCTGGAGTATGCTGAAGCACATTCTGTTATTTTCTTCTTATTCATCATTCTGCTGCATGGCCAGAGAGCATACTGTGGCTTCTTGGATTATAAACCAAGTTCAAAGGAGAGTTTGCATTTTTTCTACTGCATTTTCCCTGCCATGAAAAATATCTTTGATTTTCATACGAAGACCCATTTGATCTTCACATACAATATATTTCCAACACTACTGTCTCTCTTCCATTAGTTTCTATGCCTACCTTGCTGCTTGTATGGCCATGTGACAGTAAAATTGACAGAAACATTCTCTCACTCTGTGTAGGTAATATTGGTATTTCCTACCAATGATATAAAGATAATTATTTCATCCCATCTCTAAAGATAATCTATTATTACTATATGAAATAAAAGAGTACATGGAATAGGTACTACTTATCTCATATTCTGAATGTTTTCCTTGCTCCACCAGTTTCTACAATGGTAAGTATATGAATAAAAAAAATCTACTTTATTGTGTCATGTATTTGGCATAGTAACTGTCTGTTAAACACTATGTGTTGTAACAGTTATAAAGGAAACTGTCATGTTTTGTTCAGCTCTGAAGCTACAGTAAAAAACAGCAGCCAAAGGGTTAAGCTGAAAATCAACTGTAAGGAGAAAGGAAGGGAAAAGGAGGAAAAAGAAACTGGGAAGGAATCTGGGATTAGTCTGTTCCTTGGAGTTCTTCATAGATTTGCTGAGATGTTGGTTTTTTTGTTGTTTTGTTTCCTGTCTACTCTCTCCCCACCCCTTCCCAAAGCAGCCTAATCTTTGCTTTTTGGAAGCTGAGAATAAAGAATTATATTTTCTTTTGTTGTTTTTCTTTTTCTTATAATTTCAAAAGCCTGTGAATTATTTTTACCCAAAGATTCATAACACCTACATTAGTATACATACCTTTTCCTGTAATCTTGTTCATTACAAGAGAATTCTACTCAGTAGTAGTCTAACAGTCTACCAACCAGGGCAACGCAGGTTTCATTTTTAATTTCTCTTGCATATGAAGACTAGTGAAAGATGATTCATCTATTCAGCCAGAGAGGGTTGCTATCTATCATTTTAACCGAAAAGACAGATTTGTTTGATGTCTTTTATGTTTCAGTCTGAAATGAATGGGTCAGTTGTGATTAGACAGTTAACACTAGTAGGCTTACTGAAAAATGGAAAAGAGTTTAGATTTCTATACAAGACAAGAAGATTAGAGAGAAAAATTCGTTAAATTAGTTGAACTAAGATAAAGTTTTGAAACATGCTGTTGTATGAAGCTTTGTGTGTCTATTAATGGAGGTGCAGAACCATACTTATAGTGTTGGAAGAGACAATGCCCATAAACATTCCTGACACTAATGCCAACGAGCACAGAACAACCTGCATACTTACTATTGCATTCCCTGACCCTCCAAACATAGTGGTCACATCCAAAATAGCTGTTGCAAATGATCTTTGTGCTAACTCATGAAGTGAGCACAGAAATTGTTCAGGAGACTAAACATTTAATTGGGCCAAAAATTTATCAGGGATCATTCTAGCAATTAGCAGTATGGAGAGCTGAGCTCAGTACATACAAATGCTCCATGGCAACACATGGCTTACTAGCACTTAAGTTTTCTTAAGGAATGCATGTGTTACCTGCACACATATTTTCCCGCATTTTACATGTAGAGCACTGTATTCCTGGAATTCTGCATCTTATTTCTTTCAAAACTAAGAGAATATGGAATATGTATATATTTTTTTTCACTAAGACAGAAGAGTTTCCATCGCTGCTTCATGTATTTACAGTCATTCATTATATATACGCTACCTACCTAGTATAAACTCATTGTTTCTCTTTGTCAAAGTCCCATCAGCCATCAGAAGGCCATAGTAACCAGATTATGGATGAGTTTGGGCTAACTGATTGGTTACCTAGTCTGTGTCTGGCCCTTGCCCTCAGGATGATTTTATCTAGTGTACAGAGTATCTTGGAAAAGACAGGGAAAACAATCTGATCAGTATTCCTTATCTTAACATCCAAACATATCCACTTATCCAGCCTCCCACAACCCAACACGGAGTCACACTGTTGTTACTGCTTCTCTTGAGAGTATTGCTGAGAGGATGCAACGCTTTGCAGAAGTTTCATTGTCCTTACATCCTTATTTCTTGGGATGGACAGTGGCTGCCTAGTGTTTCCATCATGCAGCAACTTGTCTTCTTTGTGTGGCCTTCATTCAGTGGCAGCCAGACTCTCTGGTGCAGCCTCAAGATGAGAAGTTTAATTGCTGTTCTTGTTGTCACTATCCCTGTTGCTGTTCTTGTTGTCACTATTCCTGTTGCTGCTATTTCCTGTGGCTCTTTGTTTCAATTGAATTATAGTAGATATTGAATTATAGTATATAGTATATAGTAGCTGATTGAATTATAGTAGATATAACAGATAATACATACGAGGCTGAAATGCTTCCTCCCTCCCCCTTTTTTTCCCCTGAGACTTCATGAAAAAGGTTGAATGTGGCCAGAGACTCAACAGAAGTAAAATTAGCAACACATAGGTACAGACATAAGGAAGAATGGAGAGAGAGAGAACAGTTTAAAGAGTATTTAGCTAAAGCTAGAAATACTTAAGGCTGCAGGGCTTGAAGAAATTTATAGTAGAGTAATTGCAGGACTTCACATCGTTATTTCTCCACTGCTACTTATAATCTTAGAGAAGTGACGAGGTTTGATTTAGGTATTAGAGGACTAGTGAATGATACTCCACAGTTAAACCAGATTTCAATAAAAGGGAGAAGAGGAACCTGTGAAAATCCATACTAAAGAACATAAAAACAACACACACAAAGATGCTGCTAGCTAACTGTTAATCAAACAGTGCGTAAGTACAAAGAATACGATAGTGAAATAAGAATCAGAAATTACAGATTTGTCAACAGCAAACTATGTAGAACTATCTCAATTTCAATTTTTGAGAAGCGAGAAGGATTGGATAGAATTGATAGAAATCCACAGGAATCTTTATTTAGTAAAAGCTGTTGACATAAACTTATAAGCAAACCAGAGCAATGTGTTCTAGATGTAATGATTGTAAAGTGGATGCATAGCCAGTTGAAAATAAATCAATAAATACATAGATAAATATTAAAAAAGCCTCTTCATGAATAGCTATGCTTTCAAACTGGAGAAATATTTCAAGCAAGGTGTCCCAGGGCATACCTCCACTCCACAGTGCAGTGCTTTGTTACAGATAGCTAAGCTAATGCAATACTATTCAAAGGCATTCTCAGGAATGCAGGCTCTCCCATGTTGTGTACTTGCTTTACAGTTACACCTGTAAATTTGAGTAAATATACCAAAGCTAAGAGAAGTATGTCTATCTATCACTGCATTCTACTGCATATCCAAGGAACTTGTCTTGGAAAAAAATACTGTTTATTATTTACATTAATATCTTTTATGGTGAAACAGAAAAAACCACTTAAATATGTGGGCTGTCACCAGCCTTGGCAGGATTATAAAATATATGAAGAATAAGATTAGGATTTAGAATGATCATGATCAATTGGAGAAATGGACTGAAAATGATAAAAGTAAATTCAATATAAAAATAGGAGAAATACCACATTGGAAAGAAATCAAATGTGGAAATCGAAAATGGAGATATAGATGAATCAAACTGAGCCTGAATAAAACCATGAGGTTAATAAAAAAAACAAATCTCATTTTGAAGTATATTAAGAAAATGGCTGTAAACAAGGAAGATGAATATCTCCTCTCCCTTTAACAATAATAAAACCTTAAAACAAAACCTGGGAATTATTTGTAATATCCATAAAGTTTCTTTCTTAAAAAGTATCCATTGCTCTCAGAACTATTTTCCTTTCTCATATGATAAAGAAAAGAAAATATAGGTGCTCTGAATTGCATATCTAGGATATGGAAAAGGTAAATCTTTTAATTGTCTCATTTTGTCTTGCCAAAAAAATGCATCTTGAAGCAATTAAAGAAACTACACAAACTTACAGGATACTTAGATGCAGCGGTAAAAGAAGACAAATCTTATCTGCTTATAAAATGAGATCTATAAAAAAAAGATTAAAGGAACTGGAATCGTTTGATCTAGAAAACTGAAGGCTGGTTTAGACCATAATACCAGTTTTCAAATGCGTAAAGAGCAGCTACTAAGAGGACAGCAACTACTTGTTTTCCAGATCAATGAAGAGCAGGACAGAAAAATGGCGTGTTTAATTTTCACTCAAGCATGTTTCTATGAAACACTTAATTACCTTATTCTGGGAGCCAGGCATATAAAACTGACAGAATAATTTACTATTCAGCACATAAAGAAAAGCGTACCAAAATCACGTCCATTCATTTCTACTGGACTCCTTGTAGGATAAAGTGGACTGTAAAATGAGTGTGGGTATCAAAGGCTGGTCCCACTTGAGCTATTGGCTTTGCTGAGATATGTCTTTGAAATTATCCCAATTACATGATGGAAATGCATATTTTTCCCTCGGTCAAATCCCCAGTAATCTTGTAAGATTAGTATAAATGCTGAAGAAAGAAAATTCAAATTAAACTAACAATCATTTTGTGAAATCAGAATGCAATTTGAAACAGAAGTTCAAAATACACTTCAGAAAATCAAAAGGAACTAGATAGTTTAATACAGCCTTATACTGGGATAAAAATAAAAGGGAAATACAAAGAGAATCTCATCACTTTGATGTGAGAGAAATATAAACTTGTACTAAAAAAATAGCATACACATTTTCATGTAACCAGTGTAACAGTAAATGACATACCCACCATTGTGATACCCCACACAGGTAAAATTACCTGTGCTGCTACACAAAGAATAATATATTTCTCATTTTTCCTTATAAATGAAACTGAAATGTTTGTTGAAATTATCTTTTCATCTCTTTCTCTCTCCTTCTGTCATTGCCTGTTTATTCTTCTTATTCTTTTCTTCTTCAGTCCCAGCTTGCCCATACTGAACTCTTCCTGGCAGCAAAAAATAAAAAAAATAAAAAAATAAAAATGTAAAAAGATAAATCTTTAATCCAGTTCTGAGCACAGAGAGATTTTCTGATCAGGTTTATGTTTGGCACAAGGTAAGTCCAAAACAAAAGAGCAGACAGAAAAATGTTTTAGCCTCTTACTGTTCTGAGGTCTCACTTCTGAATCCTGAGCTGTGATGACTTCTCAGTGTCACAACACAGAATCACAGAATCACCAAATCACGGAATCATGGAATTGTCAGAGTTGGAAGGACGTCTAGAGATAACCTAGTCCCTCTCCCCTGATAAAGAAGGATTGCCTAGAGCACATTGCTCAGCGCTGCATGCAGGCAGGTCTTGAAAATCTCCAGAGAAGGCGACTCCACGACCTCCCTGGGCAGCCTGTTCCAGTGCTCTGTCACTCTCACCATAAAGAAGTTTTTCCTTGTGTTTGAATGGAACTTCCTGTGTTCCATCTTATGCCTGTTACCCCTCGTCCTATTGCTGGAAACCACTGAAAAGAGTCCAGCTCCATCATCCTTAACACAAAGCAGTCCTTAAGGAATCTGGCAATCTAATGAGCCTCACACACTAGTACTGCAGTACACATTGATGTGATTATAAGAAGGGCGAGTGTGTCATGTATGGTATCTAAAATGTAATGTTGTTAGTTTATTTTTTGTCTGCTTTTCTGAATCAATTATACTTGCCTTTTACCTGCATAATTTGCTCATTTTGCTGACCAGTTTAGATCATCTTGATGATTTCCATCCAGCTGCAGGATTTACCCTTGTAAATACAACTCTTTGCTAAAAGGAGTAATTACCTCAGCAGAGAAGCTGATGAAGTCTATGCAGAAACTCATAGCAAATGGCTGTTAATTTAAGGAAACAGAGGCCAAACTATTTTTCTCTTTTTAACAGTAGTTTCTCAGCTGAAATCTCAGTAAATCATGATTGTTAATAAGTAATGCCATTTTTTTTTTTTTTTTGCTGAGTGTTCAAGTCTTGTATGAGATGAATAAATTGCTTCAGTTATCAGAGTATGTATGTGTTTTCTGAGATTAGCAGAAGGAGCAGATTGCTGTCGCCCATTCACAGGGACTAGGAGCATTGGTCATTTCATTCCTACTGATACATCCAGTTGTCAAGGACATAGTTTGAAAACCTGTGCTTGCAGAAGGAAGACATTTCTCTTTTTTTTTTTTCTTTTTTTTTTTTTTTAATCTTTTCATATGTAACCAGGGATATTGAAAGCATTTCAAAGCGACAAAATGCGTAGGAGAGGAGATCATCCCCCATGCTTGTGAAACTGAAGTTATTTGTGGTGACAGCACTAAATGATCATCTCCACAGTGATGGGATGGTGTGCTTGTGGCTGAGCCAGCGGCTGAAATGCACAGGAACAAGCTTTTCCAATTCAAGGGCCAGCTGCAAGCAGCAGTAAACTTTGCTCCTCCCTGACTTGTCCTTTTGTTGCTTTTGAAGCTTTATGCATACATAAAATGGGATTCAGCTAACATAAAAACTAACTTATAGATACCTTACTTTGCTGCAGGCTCCCTTTATATGTGTTGGAGAATAGTAGATACTTTCAGAGAGCAATGCATTTCATGAGACAGATATCTGTGACTGGCCAGATTAAACTTTTTGGAGATGCTAACTATAGATCCATTCTGATAGGATATAATTTTCCCTCTAAAGAGGCATGTTTATTTACATATAAATTTATAATGGAACTGTGTTAATATTGGTCTTATATCCTTACAAAGGTAAGAATCCTAGGTCACTTTAAAATTACATATTTCATTTGGGATCCTCCATAAAGATTTAGATTTGGGTTTGAAAATATGACATCTGCAATATCCTATAGAAGCTATAGAACAGAATAAAGCAAAAAAAAAAAAAAAAAAAAAATAAAAGACACACACACACAAAAAAGTTAATATTCAGCTGCCTGTGTAAGCACAGATTTAATACATTCCTGAAAGAGAGAGAAGAAAGCACAAGGTCATCTGATTGTATCCAGATAATTGATTAAGCCCTGATATTTCAAGTTGCTCATTGCAGCTGGGTCACTTTGTTTACGCAAAGGAACCAGTGGATTCCACTGGGAATATCGCAGCATCAATAATACCCCCTCTAAGAAGGTCACAGCTTATACCCTATTTAAAAAAAAATATAAAAAAAAAAATCTCAGAGGATACAGTCCTGTCAGAACTTCTGCCCATATCAATTTAAGGATATGAATAATCTCATTTGGACCTCAAACTGCTAATATTAAGAACTAGATTAACATCTGTAACCTTGGACAGTGGTGCCTGAGTCACTGAATTCAACTGGAATGGCTAAAGACTGAAATTCATCTCACCATACTTTGTCTCTTTAACAATTATGCATCTAATCTAAACAAGTTAGATAGTTTCTCTCTGGAGAGAGTTAATGGGGAGTCTTTCTGGAGCAGGATTCATTTGACTCCAACAGAGATGCTTCAGGCTGAGTTTCACTATCACTTGAGCTGAACAAGCTGAAAGGGGTTCTGCCATGTCTTTCTACCTTTCCCTGTGGGTTCCTCATTCTTGTGCCAGCAAAAGGATTTAGACATCCAGTTTGACTGAGCAGCTTGAAAACTAATCACTGTTCTGCTGGGTTAGCTTTAAACTGAGCCTCTTCCTTGAAGCAGTGAGAATTGATTCTAGAGCCAGAAGTGGAGGTAAGACTTCCCAATATTTGGCAGGAGCCCTCAGTCAGGCAGGATTAAAATTTTATGGCATAGCTGCTCAATGCATGGATTTTGTTAACTGAGTTAATTTAAGATCAGGCTGTTTCTGACAGCGATGTTTTTCTCTCTCCTTCTGGCCTTTGCCTTGTTCTCTATTGTTTCCTCGATATTGTCTGTAGTCTTGTGGAAGCAGGAAGGTGGTGTCAAGAATTACATGTATGCAAATCGTTCAGTTCACTCCACAAGTCAGTGAATGTCATATCAGAAATGCAGGAGAGAGAGAAAGAAATGGCCAAAAGGTGGTGTGCAAAAAGTGCAGGATCATAACTTCCAGTGGAAATCTAGGTTGCTAACAGCTTCTACTCATAACAAAATGTCAGGGCAAAATATTTAGGAAAAATAATCCTCCAGAGTTACCTTTCTCTTCAGTGATTATAGAGAAATAATGGAAAATTAGCTGGGATTATTTACCCAAGTTTTTGTGATGTGAATCCCTTCCTACATGACAAGAAAGGTCATGTAGCACTCTAACTTGTTTTTTACCCCTATTTCTTAAAGAAACCAAAACCCAACCAACACAACAAAAATCAACTAAACAAAAAATCTTTTCAGGCAGAGCTTGAAAGACAAATCACCTTTTTCTGTCCCTTATCCTTATTTCCTCGATACCAATAAAGAGGTAAAGAAGAGTATATTTCATATCTTTTTTTTTTTTAATGTCTAAGCAACTTACATTAAATTTGCAGTTATTAACAGATAGTGACTAGAGATCAATCATATTTTACTCTTTAATTACATAAGCAAAATAAGGTTATCACAGATCTGATGAAAAGTACAAAAAGTTTCCCTGCTTCCACGTT
Organism: Tringa tobata; assembly: GCA_033628505.1. Lineage (NCBI taxonomy): Eukaryota > Metazoa > Chordata > Aves > Charadriiformes > Scolopacidae > Tringa > Tringa tobata. Next base: position 33,398,328 of record JAHREE010000279.1, read on the forward strand.
AAGATCACTTTGATTTGCTTACTTTACAGATGATCTTTGATAGGTTGAAATTTTAAACATGTCCACAAGCAAAGCTGCCTTAAAATTTTGGCAGTTGTGTCAAATGGGGAATAACAGAACTAACACATTGAAAAGGATTTGGAGAGAAGAAGCTTATGAGCTAAAAAGTGGCTCACAGAGTTGAGTCCACAGGAGTGAAATGTAGTAATGAACTCAGGACTGATCATATTCACTGGCAGAGGCTACCGTCTAGAAAGAAATGCAGTGTATTACATGGGTTAAGAAAAAAGATTTTGCACTCATCTGTGAAATATGTGGATGCAAAATAGAGCAAGTAAGATCTTCAGCTGGATTTTCAGAATGACGTTAGGAAGTGGTTTCTTAGCAGTTGGATTTGCAGAAGATAAATCAGGATGTTTTTAATTTAGAGGAATTCTTGTTCTGAGGGTTCTCAGGAAATCTGGGTTTACCTATGCCAGAAATGCTGTATGTAATCCAGGGTAAGTCATTCAGGTTAAAATTTTCAGAAAAAATTGAGGCACAGTTATGAGCTCAGTTCCATTTCTGTTACTTATAAAAAAATAATATTTCCTTTCTCCAGTTCTTGTCTGTTTTAAACAGCCTTGTCCCCTGACACTCTTTTTAAGGGAGAGAATATTCTTTCTTATCTTTCTACAGAGCTTGAATCGTTTGCATCGTTTGAGGTCTTGCATCAACACATAGATCCAATAAGGGAGATAAATCTCTCTTCTATTGCTTAAACAAATAAATCTGTTCTGGATTTGTCTGCACCACTGAAATAAAATAAAACCCAATAGAGTTTTGACACTCAGATTATGGGGGGTTGATATTTTTTATTTTGTACAGTCAGAACTACTTCACACAGAAAAATAATAAACAAACTTACTTGAAATCCAAGAGATCATGACCTGAGCTGCGGTGTGTATTTAAGCAGAACTTCTTTCTATCTAAATTAAACAAGTATTGAAACTAAAACCTACACTTCAATAAAAAATCCTGGGACTCTCTCACTATGGGACCTGTCACATTATACTTTTAGTGTATGTGTAGAGTGGACATGCAGTGCAGTACTAGCTCCTCAGAAGGCCAGGCAAGCTATGCAAAACAGAGCATGTACTAATAAAAATGAGGAAGACTTACACTTGACTAAGATCAGCAGGAAATAAAAGTAAGAGAGACAGATTTTAGCTGACCATAACATAGATGCAAGATATTGTAATGTCAGAGGTAAAACTCTGTGCAGGGCTTGATGCTGGTTCCTAAGCACAAGGAGTCTTAAATTAGCAGGGGTGAATCACAGAATTACAGAGTGTTCATGGTTGGAAGGGACCTTTGAGATCATTGAGTCCAACCATGAAAAAAAAAAAATAAAAAAAAAAACAAACACCACAAACCAACATACGCACACCCCC
>JAHREE010000279.1:33400001-33522652 GCA_033628505.1 Tringa tobata
GTTGTTGTGACTGAAATGCAGGACCAAGCACTTGGCCTTCTTAAACCTCATTACATTGGCCTTGGCCCATTGATCCAATCTGCCCAGATCCCTCTGTAGAGCCTTCCGACCCTCAAGCAGATCAACACTCCCACCAAGTTTGGTGTCATCTGCAAACTTACTGAGGGCACACTCAATCCCCTTATCTAGATCATCAATAAAGATATTAAACATAAGATATTGGCCCCAGAACCAAGCCCTGAGGGCCACCATTGGTGACCGTCCGCCAACCGGATTTCATCCCATTAATCACAACTCTCTCAGCACGGCCATCCAGCCAGTTTTTTATCCAGTGAAGAGTACACTTGTCTATGCCATGATTCGCCAGCTTCTCCAGGAGAACGCCGTGGGGGATGGTGTCAAAGACCTTACCAAAATCCAAGTAGACAACATCCACAGCCTTCCCCACATCGAGAAGGTGGGTCACATGGTCATAGAACAAGATCAAGTTGGTTAAGCAGGACCTCCCTTTCATGAACCCATGCTGGCTGGCCCTGATCCCTTGCCTGCCCTCCACTTGCTGAGAGAGCTCACTCAAGATGATCCTCTCCATGATCTTTCCCGGTACCAACGTCAGGCTGACAGGCCTATAGTTTCCCAGATCCTCCTTCCGGCCCTTCTTATAGATGGGCATCACATTGGCCACCCTCCAGTCGTCTGCTACCTCTCCTGTTGACCAGGACTGTTGATAGATAATGGAGAGAGGCTTGGTGAGCTCTTCCGCCAGCTCCCTGAGTAGCTTTGGGTGAATCCCATCCAACTCCATAGAATCACAGAATTATAGAATCATAGAATCATCTAGGTTGGAAGAGACCCCTGGGATCATCAAGTCCAACCATCTACCCTACTCTAGGAAGTCCTCCCCTACACCATATCCCTCAGCACCACATCTAATCGTCTCTTAAATGCATCCAGGGATGGTGACTCAACCACCTCCCTGGGCAGCCTATTCCAATGCCCAACCACTCTTTCCATGAAGAATTCTTTCCTAATGTTTAGTCTAAACCTACCCTGTTGGAGCTTGAAGCCATTAGACTTAAGCATGTCCAGGTGCATAACCAAATCAGTAACTACTTCCTCCTGGATTATGGGGGGGTTCTTCTGCTCTCCATCCTTATCTTCCAGCCCAGGAGGCTGAACACCCTGGGGGTAGCTGGTCTGACTACTGAAGACAGAGGCAAAGAAGGCATTAAGTATCTCAGCCTTCTCCTCGTCCTTGGTTGCAACGTTTATCCCCGCATCCAGTAAGGGATGGAGATTCTCCCTGAGTCTCTTTTTGTTGATGTATTTATAAAAACTTTTTTTTGTTGTCCCTTATACTAATGGCCAGGTTGAGTTCCAGCTGGACTTTTGCCTTCCTAATTTTTTCTCTGTATAACCTAACAAGATCTCTGTACTCCTCCTGAGTTTCCTGTCCCCTCATCCAAAGCTGGTAAACCCTCCTTTTTTCCCTAAGACCCATCAAAAGTTCTTTGTTCAACCAGGCTGGATATTTTTCCTGGCCTTTAATTTTGTGCCTCATGGGGACAGCCTGCTCCTGAGCCTTTAGGATTTCCTTCTTGAAGAGCATCCAGCCTTCCTGGACCCCTTTGCCCTGCAGGACTATCTCCCAAGGGACTTTCCAAACCAGGGTTCTGAACAGGTTACAGTCCACCCTCTGGAAGTCCAAGGTGGAGGTTTTGCTAACCCCCTTCCTTACCTCACTAAGAACTGAAAACTTTACCATTTCATGATTGCTAAGTCTAAGATGGCCTCTGACCTCCACATCTCCCACTAGTCCTTTGTTTGTGAAAAGTAGGTCTCGTGAGGCACCTCCCCTGGTAGGCTCTTCTACCAGCTGTGTCAGGAAGCTATCTTCCATCCACTCAAGGAACCTCCCAGCCTGCCTGCTCTCTGCTGTGTTGTATTTCCAGCAGATATCCAGTAGGTTGAAGTCCCCAACCAGAACAAGGGCTAGCGATTACGAGACTTCAGCTAGCCTCTTATAGAATGCTTCATCAACCTGCTTATCCTGGTTGGGTGGTCTATAGCAGACTCCCAGCAAAAAATCACCCTTGTTAGCCTTCCCCTTCATCCTTACCCATAAACGCTCAACTTCATTGTCTCTGGAATCTAGCTCTATGCAGTCAAAACACTCTCTAATGTACAGAGCCACACCGCCCCCTCTACTTCCTTGCCTATTCTTTCTGAAGAGCTTATAGCCATTCATTGCAGCATTTCAGTCATGACCGTCATCCCACCACGTTTCCATGATGGCGACTACATCATAGCTGTCTTGCCGCACAATGGCTTCTAGCTCCTCCTGTTTGTTGCCCATGCTACGTGCATTAGCGTAGATGCACTTGAGCTGGGCTCCCGATTTCAATCTCACCCTTGGCTCTTTACCCCCAGGCTCATTACCAGCAGGCCTGGTTTTATCCCCTTCCCCCTTCACTTCTAGTTTAAAGCTCTGTCCATGAGCCTTGTTAACTTGTGGCCTAGTACCCTTTTCCCCTTATGGACAGGGTTTTCCCATTGTTCGCAAGAAGAGATTTCTAAGCTTCTATCCCTTTTCTCAAATGAAATGATGGAGCGGGTTTTAGAGTGCTGACTAATCTGGCATCCTTCAAGCCCTGGCATGCTTTCCTTGGGTTTAATCCTGACTGGCCCAGTTATCTCCCCTTCCCCCCTCATACCTAATTTAAAGACCTGTCAATGAGTCCTGCTAACTCCTGCCCCAAAAATTCTTTTGCCCTTCTGAAACAGGTGATTCCCACCTGCCACCAGCAGGCCAGGTGTCTCGTATAGCTGCCTATGCTCAAAAAACCCAAAGCCCTGCCAATAACATCAGTCCTGGAGCCACGAGTTGACCTGTTGCCTCTTCATACGATTTTCCTTATTCGTGGTTGTCACTGAAGGGATAGAGGAGAACACAACTTGCATTCCTGATCCCTTAGGCAGCTGTCCCAAGGCTCTAAAATCTCTTTTAATTGATTTTGACCTCCTTCTACCCACTTCATCACTACCCACCTGAAATACTAACAGGGGGTAATACTAGGGCTGGAAGTTTGTCCATCACTTCCCTGACCCGTGCCCCAGAGAGGCAGCAGACTTCCCTGGGAAGCAGGTCAGGGCAGCATATTGGTCCCTCTGCCCCCTCAGTATAAAGTCACCTACAACAATGACCTGTCTGCTTTTCCTTGTGGAGCTAGTAGTGATGCCGGGCCTACAGTGAATTGTTCTTTCTGACTTCTCTAGCCTGGGTGTACTGTCCTCCTCTCCAACAGCCAGTTCCTCCTGCAGGACCCCATACTTGTTCTGCAAGGGTAACTGGTAAGGTGGAGGGGGGCGGGAAGGGATTCGCCTGCTTCCCCAAGCAGGGACCTGTTTCCATTCCACCCGTTCTCTGAGATCTCCTCCTATTGCTTGGTGACAAGAGGGGAGGGAGTCCTCTGATTTATGTGGGTCTTCAACCTGTTCCCTTACTCTCAGGGAGTGGGCCTACCAGTCAATCTCCCTCTCACGCTCCCTGATACTCCTCAACTTCTCCACTTCATCCTTCAGCTCAGCCACCAGACTGAGCAGGTCATTCGCCTGTTCACATCTGATACAGGTGTTATCTCCACTACAACTACTGAAAGACTAAAGGGATTTAATATTGCTATTTGAGCATTTATACATTTAAAGTTAGATATAACTATATGAATATAGCATCTGGAAAGGACAAAGAATAACAATAAAACATCATTTGAAGTAAATCATCATTAGAAATAAAAATGAGTATTTTTTTTAATTGAAGGTAAATTATGAAGGTAAATTAACATATTTTTCTTCTACTGTATTTCTTTATTTCTTCATCAACTTCTCTAGCCACCTGTTCCCCAATTCTAGTTCTTGCCTTCTTACAGATGTAAATCCATAGATGATTTTCATCTTCATCTGCTGCTGGTGCTCATTTATCCTCCTGGTTAAGGCCTGGCTCTGACTCCCTTCTGAAAACCTGTGAAAACACAATATAGGTAAAAGGCCATTCAGTTGAAGGAGGAACAATTATTGCTTTTGCTTAAGGGTATGGCTGCCAGCCATAAGCACATCTGTCATATTGCTTTGAAGAAAGTGAGGATTCATATAGGGCCAGAGATGCATTTGCATAATCTCTTTGACAATGAGTGACAGAACTACAAGAAGTTCTATTTTGGACTCTAAAAAATTGTGAACTGTGAGTTGAGAAGATGGGGTGGGAATAATAATACAAACATTGAAGGAGAAATAAGAAAGCAGATGGGCTAGACTACTCAAATATCTGCTTAGCAAGTGGAGAAGAACGTTATATATAATATATATACTTTAGAAAATGGGCATGTTTCTAGTGATGTAGGTATTTCCAAGCAAAGCTAGAGCACTAGAAAATTGAAGTAGCAGAGGAAGATCAAAAGGTCAAGTATTGGGGAATATAAATATAACTGTAAGACAGTGCATAGACTTCTGTTGAGGAAAACAAGCAACACATTAATTATAGGGGAACTCTTAGCATGTGAGTATTAGGAACAGTGACAAGTGGACCTATAGCCAGTATATGCACAGAGCTAGTTTGTATTATAAAAACCCACACACAACGGATCAATGTTTAAATTTTTAAAGAATTCATTCTTACAATAACTTTACAATGAAAATAATTTTCAGAACTATATGTTGTCAATATATTCACATTATGTATATACTTTACATATATTGCTTATAACACAGAAATGTATGTTGTCATTATATTTAGACATGATTTACATTTTCCTAGATTTACTAAACACATGGTTGATACTGATGCAGTTTACACTTTGAATTACTGGCAAATGTTGCAAATTGAATTGTCTCATGTGTGACTGATCAGATAAATCAAATACTTTTATTTCTGGAACCTGATTATCCAATGCCCTCAGAAGAGATTGCTTCACAAGTACAAACAAAAAGTTTCTGCAAAAATGTGTGTTAATAAAATTGTCCATAGAAAATATAATGTAATTGCATTTTTATCCATAAGTATATTGGTATAACAAGAAAATAAAAGCACAACTAACATATCCAATATGTCAGATCATAGCTATCATCAACTGTCAAGCCCTCTTCGTGATTTACACTGTGGTGGAGAAAACTTAGGTGTTGGCCTATCTCCTGAAAATCTAGCTAACTAGGGATGATCTCTCTAATATTATATGCCTTGTTCTTTGTGTCCTAATCTTAGGAAAATACTAATGATATAATCTGCTTCCAGCATGCACTCTTGTGAATTATTTTCTGAGCATTTTATTGCAAATTGCTGAAAAGGGCTTGCTGACTGGAACAAATTCCATGTAATCAAGCATAATTGTTTTAGAATAGCAAATGGACCTTTATTGGAAGCTTGTGTGCCCACAATCAAAGAGTGAGTTATCAAGACCTCAGCGCACATAAACACAATACTCAACTTGATCTGCAAACTAGCTTGTTCCTTTTACTGGGCAGTCAACATACAAATGTCAAATGAAGATGTTTGAAACAGATAAGAATCTGAGGTGTTTAAAGTAGCAGTTATAAGCTATGTTAGAGCTTATTATTAATCAATCTATACTTTAAACAGTGTGAATAGAACTAGTTACTTTCAACTTAATTGTTTCAGGTATCCTACAAGAAATTGTAGGCCATATATTTGCATAATGACAAGGACTACCTACTTGCCTTCTGGGCTTGCATAAAACTGGATGTCTCAGGTGTTACCACAATCAAGGTCTCTAGCGAGGTAATCTTAAATTCCTATTTTCTCTTTTTGGTTATACCTTGTTGCCAAATGATATCTACTACATCTATATTATATTGATTTAAATAAATATGTGGATCTTTTCGTGTTTCCAAACTGAAGTGTTTCTAAACTGAAGTGTTTGGCTTGCAGCTGGGAAAAAAAACGCCAAACAAACAAAATAAACCCCCCAAAAACTCCAACAAAAATATCCCAAGCAAAATAAACCTTTTTTATTCTGAAAGAAGACCTTGGTATTGGTATATTCATGATTTTCTGCAAAACAGCACATGACCTTTACAGCCTTATTCTCCTTTTAATCTTATACTAAGTAATAATATGGTATAGCTCTTCTTATTTTCCTTGATGTAATTTGCTTTTCTATATAAGATTTAATGTTTTTTTTAACTTCTAGAATAAAAGTAACTTAACAAAGTACCTTCTGACCTCATTGTCCCTGAAGGGATAGGCTCCTCATCCAGATGACGCCATACCTCCTTGCAAGGCCAGCTTTGTAGCAGCCAAAGTAAATGAGAATAGAAAGCATAACACATTTACGCTTAGCAGAGTAGAACCTGTTGGACTGTATTGCTGTAGTCATTATGTCACTGATATGAATTATATTTCTCTTCCCTGCAAATGTCTCCAAAGACACAATGAAAGCATCAGAGTGGATGAAACTGACTTGTGCACAAGAGTCCTTCATAGACATGACTGGTTTTCACAGAAAAAAAAACACCACAAAATTAAAACCTTGGAAACCAGCTAATCTTTGTTAAGCATCATTTGATATCTGTTCTATGCAACATGAACGACTTCTTAGAAAGTTTATTTCTGTAAGAGACAGCACTTTTACCATTCATCAAGTAGAACATTGTAAATAACTACAAACAGTGCAGCCAAGGAGTTAATCAGATCTCTAGACTCCCACCCTTTGCTGGAACAACAATCTTTAGTAACCTCAACAGGCTATCTACAAACTGCATTGATATTTTTTCAGATCCTCAAGCACTATTTGCTTCTTTCTCAAACCTTTGTGATATGCAGAAATGCTCTAGGAACTGAACAAGTCAAGAACCCCCCCTGATATTTGCTCAAGAGTATTTTCATTGAGAGACTTTACTTTAATCAAAATAAATAGGGTGTTTCATGCCAAAAGTGATCTTATTGACAGATCCTAAAAATGTTAAATGAGCAACCTGTTCTGTAAATGTTGCTTTTCTAATTTAAAATCATTACAGTGCTGGAGCATTGACATGGTGTTATTTGTTATAATTTCTTGTTTGGTTAGTGTAAGTTATTCCCGTGATTTCTTCTTTGATTTTAGCTTTATTTAAAATCATTAGCACAACATTTACATTTATATTTACAATCCTCACAGTGAACCAATATATGGGAGTGATGGAAACCAATACTGTTTTAATATTGGGTTTGGCATTTGCTAAATTAGATTTCATAACTTTTCAATATTCAACAGATTTATGTTTCTAACTTAGTTCTTTAATAGATTTTACATTTCTCTTGGTATTCATCTATTTTTCCATGTTAATTCATAACATATATAATGAAAAATGAAGCAACAGCCATAAAATACAGTGAATAACGAGGTGATATAATTTATAGATAATTAGAAAATAGCATTTTAGCATAAAAACCTTGGATTTTAAACTTTGTGATGTTTCCAAAAGAAGTCAGAATCCATGGTTTTGCACTCAGATATTTCAAAATATCTTTTTATATAAAATACACAGAAGTCATCCTATAGTAGTAGTAATAGTGAGCAGAGCAAGGTCATGATCTGTTTCAGAAAATGTAAAAAATAATGAGACAGATCTATAAAGAAAAGCCATTTCATAGATGGACTGTCCACTGCCCTTATGCATACATAACACATTATTCTCGTGGAAAATTTCAAGAATTAGTTTTGGGGGGATATCTAAAAGAGAACTTGAAGACCTTTATGCCTATAATATTGTTGATTCAACTAAGAACATTCTGAAAACTTTCCTCCATTTACGTAATCTTTACATACAGATCAATAGCATTATCATTGTATTAGTTCAATTCTGATGTAATACAGCTTCATTTATTTATATGTAGCTATGTCACTAATAAATAATATTAATGAAGATAAAGGTCTGTCACAGTCTCTTGTTACATAAGCACTATGTAAAACTGCTCAAAATATATTTTTGCAAATTTCAGAAATTTCAGTTTATTTTATAATATTTGAATCAAGACTAGGAAGTATGAGAATGCATATGTATTTGTTTAAAAAACAAGTAGTATTATAAAACTGATGTAATTATGTCAATTGATGTGTATGTACCATCTCTGTACATTCTGGGGGAAAAGATTCTAATAATTGAAGTTATTTATTTTTAAAAACCCACAATACTTCAACATTTTCTTTCTCCCAATAATTTTTTTCCTATTTTTATAAATTTCTAATGCAACCTTTATTCAGCAAAGAAAGTTTTCAGTTGCATATTTGTAATATTTCCAATAGAGAGATTTAGCATGTAATCCTATAGCATTATTAATTTGCATAACCACCCCCCAAGCCTTCTCCCTTCCAAAACAGCAACAAACCAGAAGCAATAATACATCAGATTTGTGTTCTTATTTTTCTTAAGACAAAACAGTAATATTCCATCTTCAGAAACACAGAAGAAATACTTTAAATAGTAATTATTATAGGCTTTCCCTGTTAGTAATCTCCCAGTCTTGTTAAGGTTATGGGATGTCTCCATCATTTTTTCTTACTTGGTTTCACTCTTACAAGTCTTCCTGGAAGCTTCCTATATAGTCATTGGGAGGAAACTTACAACTGTGTTTTTCCTTTTTGATTTTTTTTATTATTATTTTCAGTGCTGTGTGTATAACATCGTAAGAAATGTCTGTTCTCTACTGTGAAATTAAAGGGGCATCTCGTAAGCTTTTACTGTTGAAGTGGGTACTGAGCAACCGGGGCTCCATCCCTCCCATTTCTGAGAATCATTGCTTTCCTTTCATTTCTGCTGCTGTTGTGTAAAAAGGCAAGACAGTTTCCACATTCACACTTGCCCTGAGTAAGTGTGACCCATTCTTCTTCCACGGATATGAGAGGTACAGGGACATGTCAAATTATACTTTATCAATTTAATTTAGTTCTCCTTTCTGTGCTACAAATGTGTTGTGGCTTAACCCCTGCAGTCAGCTCAGCCCCACACAGCCGCTCACTCACTGCCCCCCAGTGGTGTGGGGGGGAGAATTGGAAGGGTGAAAGTGAGTAAACTCGTGGGTTGAGATCAGGACAGTTTAATACATAAAGTAAAAGCGGTGTGCACAAGCAAAGCAAAATACGGAAATCATTCGCTACTCATCCTCAGACAGCTGTTCAGGGTCCCGGAAATCAGGGCTCCATAATGCATAATGGTTGCTCGGGAAGACAAACACCGTAACTCCAAACTTCCCCCCTTCCTTCTTCTTCCTTCAGCTTTTATTGCTGAGCATGACATCATCACAAATCCAAAAGATAGCCCCATACAAGCTACTACGAAGAAAATTAACATTTTCCTAGCCAATACCAGTGCAGTGAGATCAGGGATATTTATGGTCTGTTCTGGGTGTTAATTTTGCTTTGTTCTCGTATATTTCCACATACGTATTTTAGGGTTTTATAGCTGTCCCTTCTCAGAGTGTATCAATCTGTAGATGTAATAAATGACTGTATGTCGGTATCCCTTGTCTATATACAGTGATACACACACACAAAAAGGAAAACAAACAGAAACCAGTCTTTATACATTGTGGTGAGAGCTATTGAATGAAACACTACTTGGGTTTTCAGTACTTTCCTTGCTCTGCAGACATCAGAGGTTGAATGCTGAAAAGACATTATACTGTACTTCAGTTAAAGCAATATTAAAAAAGAAAAATCTCCATTTGACTTTCAGAGGCACAAAGCAAAAGAGCATCTTTGCTCATTATTCAGTAAAGAAGGAGAATTATGTGCAAGCAGTGCACAAGCTGGAAAGCACAGGAAAATCTTGGTTGTGTTTGTGCTCATCTTAATTCCCTTGTTTTCGTCTGTCTTAAGACATTTCTAATTCTAACCCCACTTCTTTCCCTGCAAGCGCGCAGCAGATTTAAATTTCAGTCTTCAAAATATGTATTAACAACAGCCAAAGAGGTTACAACAAGTAGGGATGCTCAAAGACACCAAGAGTTTTCTACAAAAAGTCCTTCTCCAGTCTGGTGTGTGCTTGCCTTTCTGTAACAGGAAATTTGCTTTTAGCCATCATCGTTCAAATTTGGCTAGCCTGTCTATTTACTGCCCAGGAGCCCTCAGGAGAGCCCTGGTGAGAGTTTTGGAGGGTACATGGTTGGGGAAACTCCTGCTGAAATCTAGGTGTGATCATACCCCAGCAACTAGGGTGAGGTTTCATACCTTTATACCTTCACCAGGAAGCTATTTGTTTCAAAATTCTTAACCACCTCTCACTGAGATTTACAGAGAATGAAAATACACAGGTCACTTACAAATTCAGTGGGAGGCAGACCCCCTCCCCTTGCATCCTGTGTTAGAGATACCTTTCTGAGGGTCTGAGGGTGTTTACACACTGCCACCTGCTGCTTTTTATATCCTTGATCTGAGTCTGCTCTGCTTCCAGCAGGGCTGGTGATCTGCTCCTCTCTGCCTAATTCTGCTCGTCCTCCTGCAGTTTGATCCAGAGCCCAATGGAGTCAAAGACTCCTAAGACTTCCTTTGGCTTCAGTGGATTTTGGAGTCTGCCAGATACATAATTAATTTATTTCAATGGGCTACGAATCAGGCTTTTTGTACTGCCAGATGTATAATTAATATTTCAGGATGAATTCCAGGTATCTTGCTGTTTTGTAAGGTTCTTCCTACTGTCTCAGTTCCTGTCCCCCATGTAGCAAGGTCATAAATTAAACTCATATTCTAAGTCAACAAGCAAATCAATAAAATTAATAAAACTGTGATCTGACGCTTTTAAGAACTATCAGTTAAATAAGAAAAAATATCTCAAAGGACGTTCCAGTCTCAAAAACAATAGCTTTTTCATCCTCAGGTTTCCAAATGAGGGTTATTTTTTCATCATTGGATACATGCAGTTTTGTAACTTGAGGGAGAATTTAAAGTTGTTTATGTATGAAAAAGCACAGGTGAATTTACTGAAATATTCAGGTATCACTAGTTTTATGCATTAATTCAAACATCTTTTCTGCATTAATGATTAAAAGTGGACAAATGAAGCAACTAGAGCATTTCATTCTTTTGTGAAGGCTTGTATTGAAATTAAATACATTCCTTTTCTATTCCCAAGCTAGAAGCTTTTGCTTTCTTTGAAAGCTACATAGGCTACAACACAAGCCTGCCATATTCTAGCTTGTTAATAGACCCTCACTATAGTCTGTAGTCTATCACTCCCGCTGATGTTACTAATGTATCCTCTCACCTTTTCACTCTAAGGCAAACATCTATTTTCCCCAAGGATCAGTTTTACATCAGAATACAATGTCTGCTCTAGCCTTATAAATTAGTCAATCTAAAATAAGCATACTGTTAAAGGATACAGAGGAACTTGGCTGTGGTTGTATACTAATTTTGTATCATACCATTGGTCCTGCTTTCTCAGCAAGGTGTGTGGAAAAATCAGTGGATATTTGAGCTAGTGAAAGAAGTATCAAAACTGTCTTGTGAACTCATCAAAGCAGTATTTTTCTTTCGCTGACCTGTTACCTGCCTGTCTTTTGGTTGAATGACCCTGACTTTTTTTCAGTTTCAGATCAATCCAAAATATTTGCAAAGCTGTGCTTTGAAGTTTCAGCAAATATTAGAAAAAATATAGTTTTTCATTGTATTTCCATTGATGATTGTTCCTGATTCATACATGATGGAAAATTGGGTATAAAGAGTAACTTGGAAACCAATTCTGAAAAGCCCTAATACTGTGATCAACTTAAAAAGGAAATCTGAACAAAAGCTTTGAAATTCACTGAAGGGTTGGTTTTTTTTCCAATAATAACTTCTTTTGATTTCAGAATAAAATCATGAGCTTGGTAAATTAAGTTCATTTCTACAAAAATAGGTCATTTTTATTTAATGAGGGCAGCTCCTAAGCAATGCATGATCATCTTAATGAAATTCAAGAACTGCTTCATGAATCACCATGTTTTGAAAAAGATGGAAGCATGAGTGGGGAAAAAAAAAAAACTGTTTCCTGGTAATACTATGATTTATGTTAACTGTATGAAGTACTACCTGGTTGTCTATTAAAAAACTGAGAGGTCACCAAACAATTGTCAGGTACTTAAGTTCTCAAATTTTGTTTTAAAACTTTTGGCAGTTGCTATTAACTTGTGCTTTTCTACTGCTCTGTGCTTTAAATAGAAAATGAACAAAACATCCGGAGCTGTTACTGGTGCTTGAGGATGAATCCTATTCACTATTGCATTTTCTCTAAGCTTTAAAGAAAAGTTGTTGACACAGTTTAGCAAAAACACTTAGTCTCTTAGATATCACTCGGCTTCTGAATAATCTTTTTGGTGTACAGATCAAAAGGAAAGCTTTCATCATAGATCTTGAATTGGACTCTAATCAGTGTAGGAGTTCCATAAGCTTCAGTGCAAGACCTTTTCATTTTTTTCATGTGAAGATCAATTAGATCATAAGCTCTTCAAAACAAACATCAAATTCTTTCAGTGTTTACTGTACTAAACAATGCAAAGCACCACAGTTTTGGCTTCAAGAAAACAAATTGTAATTGACATGTTTGTCTCAGAGTATGGAAAGATCAAAACCAGTGAACTACTTTCACTGCTTGACTATGCAAATTGCATCCAGACTAAAGTAGCCATAGTCAATCTCATGGATCAAGATGAATGCACAGGTGTTAGATGCTTTTTTAAAATGTCAGGTTTTTCTTTTCAGCGTTACATAGGCAAAAATGGTTCATCTTCTTTTTGATTTTAAAAAGGCAGAGTATTTTTTTTTCTCCATGGTAGCACAGTTTTTCTCTTTTTGTTTCCTTTATTATTTTTTTTTAACATAAGTGAACAGGAAAGGTATAAGGAAAAAGATGCTGCGCCAGACTTTTGCTAAATGATATATTTAGGAGGAAATATGATTACATCTTTTATCTCTTTTATCTTTTCCCCTAAAGCACAACGCTCTTATTAACCATGTATGATGAGCCACTGTGTGGCTGGAATGCTTACTGTAAATAATACCAATTGCACATTTGGAGAACTTATCCAAAAGTTATTTGAAGCCAGTGGGGATCTTTCCATTGATTTTAAAGGGCTTTGAAATAGGACTTTAGCCTTGTTTTCTGCTCATGAATCATTCAGAAACCAATCCTGGTGTCTAGTTATTTGTAAGTATTGGACAAATAGTTTGGACAAACAACTTCAGGTCTATAGGCTGTTTCCAAAATGTTAATTTAGACTATTCACTGTTCAATATTCATGATGTGTGATTAGTCATCTACATCATCATGATATTACTTCTTCTGTCTAATTGAAGGACTGAAACTATTTAAGCTATAGCATCCATCCATTTACATTCTTATAATGGAGCAGCTCATTGCTGTAGTATATGAATGAATAATGAATAACAAACGTTGAATAGTGAATAATGAATAGTAAATAATTTATGCACTCTGGTAAGATTTTTAAAACAAATATTCACTCATGCTAATATCTGTGAAACTTTTGGAATTGAGAATATTTTCACAAATGTTCAGCAGCTACAACAAGAACATTAAATAAGAGATAATAAATCATACAGGATAACATTTATGATTATATTTTAATGAAAAATAAACTTTTTTTTTTTAAGCATCAGATTAGGTCTGCAGTAGAAAAGGAAAGGAAAGGAAGGGAACTACATTATTGATAGGAAAACTGACTAAGAGCGTTTTTGGTTTCATTGCTTTCCTTCGACCCAGCAGCACTCTGAACCTAAAAGAGTAATAATGTGCCATATTTTCATATTGACATCTTATCAGTTAAGAGTGTCCTCTGATTCAGCATTCCAGTGCACAGGCTATTCCTTATTATCTTGGGAGAAACAACACAAATAATATGACAAAACAAAACAAATCCTTTAAACTACATTTCTTTTAAGTCAATTGCATCATAAAATATAAGCATCTCTCAAGATCTCTCAGTATCTTACTTATTCAGCATTATCACCTTGCTGTTAGGTTTTTTTACATTCATAGTTGCTTTTAGTGTTTCCCTTCTTTCTCCAGTTACAACATTCAGTATGTGGTATTTTTCTTTTTCTTATCTTAGGCGTTTGGACCTTTTAATTATCTTTTTAACTCTTCATTTTTCCACTCATTAATTTTCTTTTTTTCCCCTCTGTTCATTTTTTATTGTCTCAGTGCATTTAGTCATCATTGATCTTTTGCATTTTCTTTAATTTTCTTAGCACATTCTTCAATATTTTCAGTTAGCACTCACCTGTATTCAGCTCCTCTCTTAGCCTGTCAATCTTTTTCCTCATCACATTTTCTTATTTATGAGCTAAGTTGCCTCTTGCAAAAAGCTGGCAAGTGATTCTGATGTAAACAGAATACTTCTTGCAAACATTGCAATGCTTAACATCTTATCAATTACATGCTTCTAACGCTCATAGATTTTTTTGTACCCTTTGCTCCTGCAAATCTTGCATTCCTCATTTTGGCTGGCCATTTGATCTGATCCAGGACTCATTTGCAATAAATTCTGCTTGACGCTTTCTGACTCATAAGGGTATTATTTTCCTGAATACCTGTATCATTCCTAACATAAAGTCAGGAGCCTCCTCCACATGTAACTTCCAACTTGTGTTCTATCATAATCTGACAATTAGAACAAAGAAATATAAATTAGAAGAGAATGTCTCAGAAGTAATCCTTAAGTCCAATCAATGACAGGCTTAGTGAGGAACCACTGCCATGGATTTAGAGAAATTTGATGTTAAATAACATTATACTTAAATCCTGGCCATTAGACATAATTAAATCTTATTAGTAATATGACGATACAAAACGTCTTTTAATTCTCCAGTTTGTATGTGTCACAGTCCAATACTTTCTGACCAGGTTCTTTTAGATTGCTGTAGGTCTGGCTGGGATGGAGTTAACTTCCCTCATAGCAGCCCATATAGTGCTGTGCTTTATATTTGTAGTTAGAACAGTGTTCATAACATTTCAGTGTTTCGGTTACTGCTCAGCAGTGCTCACACACTCAAGATTGTGTGTCCAACACACAACGCCCCCCCCCCCCAAATCCTCCTAAAGATCAGTAGGCTGAATATGGGCTAAAAAGCTGGGAGGGAATGCAGCCAGGACAACTGATCAAATGAGACCAGAGGGATATGCCATACCAGATGACGTAATGCTGAGCAATAAAATCTAAGAGAAAAAGGTGTGCCTGGGGAAAACATTAATTATTAAGGCGTTTATTTTCCAAAGCAACTGTTATGCAACTTGAGGCCCTGCTTCTCAGGAACTGGCTGGACACTGCCTGCTGATCAGAAGTAGAGAATAAATCCTTTTTTTTTTTTTCATATTTGCTTCTGTGTTCAACCTGAACACGTTTTCATTAAACTACCTTTGTCTCAATCCACAAGTTTTTACTCTTATGTTCTCACCTGCCTTGCTGAGGAGGGGGAGTGGGTGGGCACCTGGCAGCCAGTCAAGGTCAACCAGTCACATACGTATTCCACGTGAGAATATTTTAGTATTTTAATACCAAATTAACTTATTTGAAGATATTTGATGTTACATGGGATTTTGGTTTTAACAGAAATCACAATGCAAGCATGTTATAAAAATTGCAGCATACAGTTGGATCACTATATAAATTTGATTCCCTTTTGCGGTCTCCGTGTACATCCTATCACCACAATTGCTGTCCTCAATTGCCTGGAAGGAATATATTGGTTGAAGCCAGCTCAGTCCTGTTGCCCTCTTCAAAGATCACTTTGTTCGTTGCTCAGTTTTTATACTTTATGTTGAGCTGAGACATATATGCACTTCCCTTATTGTCAGTCTAGGTCAGGAAGATATTAACACTTTTTAAGATTAATTCAGGGAAGGCCATTTACACAACCAGTTGATCCATACAGCTGATACAACCATTTAGCTTAAACATGACACCCATTAGTCCTCTTTGTGTTGAGATGAGTTCACCTTTCCTTACAAAAAGAAATTGAATGATGTTTTACAGGTCCAGGGTAGACAAAAAAACAAACAAACAAAAAAAAAAAAAGGACAAAAAAGTACCAGACTTCAGTACAGCAAGAAAAAACAGTTCTTAAGTAAAACCAAAGAGTTTGTGATTTTTTTTCTGTTAATTGTGCTTATAAACAGCGGTTCCCAGTAGTGGCTGAAAATAGCAGTAAGTCAAAGGTTTCTTCAAGACGATCTTTTATTTTTTTGTATGAGCAGCACAATTTTCCTATAAACTGTGTTTAAATTTATCCATCACTGGTAGAAGACATGCTTGGAAGTTTTAAATAACTTCTTTTTCCTTTTCAAGAAGAGAGGAGAAATTTCACCTGACTGTTCTCTTGAGATACTGATCCTCTGTATATGTGTTATCCCAGGTAAAAGAGAGTTCAGCACTGAACTTTTCAGTATGACTTTTGGAGAAGTTTCTTTCCTCACAAGGGACAAGCCTTCTGGAAATTTCTTGTTGATTAGAGGTTTAAGAAACATCACCTACAAGAAGTACTGGGACTAATCTTGGGAAAGATTACTGAGAAGATTCTTCAAACACATATGAAAGTTGTTGCAGGGAGGAAAAGGGTAAACTGTTGTCCAGGTCCTATCCTTTACCCTTTAAGATAAGAGCCAAAAGCAAAGGGCTTCAAGTGTAGCAAGACAAACATTTCTATTGATAAAGATAGTAAAGCACAGAGTCAAGAGGCTTCTTAGGAAAACTGTTAAGTTCTCTCATGATTTGCAACAATAGGGTAGTTTTTAAAGCAGGCTAAATAAATGCCTGACAGGAATGTTTTAAGCATATCAAGCCTTCATTAGGCTAGAAGAAGTAGATTAAGATGCCATCTCACAAGCTTTTTCACAACCCTTTTCTATGACTCTATAACAGACAACTCAGTTTCTTTAGGACTGAAGCTTATGTAGGCAGATCCTTGTCAGTTTCACAATACTAGTTCAGAGCAGAAAGGTACTGTAACAGTGTGAGCATAGAATAACTGTTCAGCCTCTTTCCTTTCTGAGGTAGGATCTTTACTGCCATGGTTTAGGCAGAGTTGCCCTGATAGCTCCTTACATAGTTCAGGTATTACCTAGGCAAGCATGTGTTATGCCAATATGGATATGTTGAATGGGATACATTTCCTTTTTAACTACACTAATAATCTGAGGATTTATAGACAACAAAGGGAAATAGGCATGCAGAGTATATGATTCATCTGACCTACTTCAGATATCTATTCTAGGAAGTGAATTCTGTCCTTAAAGCACCTATTAATCTCCAAAAGAGCAACTGGAAATGCTATCTCAAAGGAAATGTCTTAAATGAGATTCCCATCCACTTTTGCTAACCTTATGATGATAAGAGTGATATGAGCACTATATAAAGAAGAATAAACTATATAGTTATAGAAAGGACTTTTCTCTCATGATAGTCCTGATGGACAAAGTAACTGTCCTCACAGACGAGGGATTTATTTCAGATCTCTACTGCAGTTTGAGATGGCCTGTCTCACAGCTACATCTTTCTGCTACTTCAGTACATGTTATACAAAGTTTTAGTGCTTTGCTTACATTTTTTATCTTTTCTTCTCATACACGCAAACTTTCACAAATACAACATAACAGATTCTTAGGCTGGATCCAGCTACAACCTAAAAAGTTTTAGAAGCTGTTCCACTGTACAGCCATTGCAACCTCATGACTGCAACAGAGGACCTCATGATTTGAAAGAAGTAAAAGAACAGTTAAAAAAAATGCAAACATCTTAGAACTGAATTACTAACTGTATAAACCTCATTGACTTTTGAGGAAGTTTTACTGGATTGTATTAATCGCAGATTAGATCTTCTATTACCAAAATTCATGTTCCTGTTCCTAACATGTACTTCTAAGGAAGGTGAGATTTTATTTTACTTCTTTTTAAAAATTAACCAAATAATGTTTTACTTATTTACTCTCAGCATGGACATAACATTTTTTAGACTGTTAGAAGGCAAATATTAAATCAACTTCCCAATCAGAAGTTCCAGTCATATGTGGTTCTATGTGGTTATAGCTACCATAATTCTGGAGAAATGAAATACTAATTATGATTTTATACCTTACCCACAAAATAATAAATAAATAATGTATATAAAATACTTGCCTAAAACAATTAAAATGTAGAATTTTATACAGCTGTTTCAGGCACTGTAGAGACTTCATGGTTCACTTAATAAGACCAGACCCCAATTCCAATTGTCTTAAAAAAAATAAATAAATTGCAGAGGAGTACTTCTGGAACTTTGTTTTAAAGGAAGATTGAGAAAAAAACAAGATTTCTAGTTGTTAGAGGGTGATGATATATAGCATGTACTAAATACAAAATAAGCATTAGTTAAAATTAGTTAAAAATATTAGTTAAAATACACCCCTGCCCCTCTCTTCTAAGCTTTATCTCTTCTGGGTCTCCAGGATTTAGCAGAATTGGATCCCTAATCTCCTGTAAAACTGTAACAGTACCTTGCATTGCCCGTACAAAATTAATAGAATTATATCAGCAAATCCACTAATAAGAACGCTAATGAGAATATGCAAAAAACAGATTATGAACATTACCAAAAATGCAAATTTTGTGCCATCAGCAGAGAAAAGAAAAGGAGATCATTTCTGCTGAATTAAGAGTATTTAGAGTGATGCGGAGGTCATTGGAATGAAAGAACTTCAGCACATGCTTAAAATTGAGCATGTTTAGAATTGAGCTTCAGGGCTACTTCAGAAGAGAGGTTGAAAAAGATAATTAATATAAATGTAAAGATGGTTATTGAATAGAACAAAAAATTGACAACATCCCCTACTGCCAATTTCAATGTGTAACTGTCGTGATTTAGGCTGAATTGACATATGACGACGACAGATGCTCTCCCCTCACTTCTCACTCCCAGGAGAAAAGGAGGAGAGATAGAGTTACGAGTTTAGAAGGAATTAAACTACTTTAATTAAATTTTAATAATAAAATTAAAAGGAAATAGTGAAATAGACACAATATATAAAAAACTGTATCAAGCTCCCAGAATGACATCACCAGCAGGCACTTCAGAAGACCCAGACTGGACCTGGCGATGGATGGGTACTGGATTCCAGCTCTGAAGTCAGGAACACATGGATCGGGATCAAAGGCAGATGAACAGACAGGGTCCTCTTTGGACATCGGCCATTGAAGAAAGAGAGATGACCCTTTGATCCCTCAGCTTTTATACTAAGCATGAGGCAGATGGGATGGATTACACCGTCAGTTCCGGGTAACCTGTCCTGTGCACTCCTCCCCACAGGTTGGACCCCTCTACACTCTTCTGCTTCTGATCCTGCAACAGGGCAAGTAACAGAATTAGCTGACCTTGGTTGTTATAAGTATAAGCAAGAGCCTCCCTGCATACCATTCCTTGGCATGAAGTACAAATATTGGTCTTATCACTCTAAAAGCGAACAGTTTTCTCCACAATATGCTGTTAATTTCAGAGAGTTAGAAGAGGCCTAGCTCAGAAGTAAAATTACCGAACAGAAAGTTTGTTCTGTTTTACCTCAAACCAGGATAGTAACATAGAAAAATAAATTTTGATTTCTACTAAGGTTATACATGTGAAACAATCCCAGTGGCAGTATCCAACAGAATATGCATATCACCACAGTTATACAGAGCGAGGGGTGTTGTGTCTTTCAAGCCAAAAGAGTTTTGACAACAGGGTCATATTCAGCATCCATCATTCATTTCCTCGGGCTAAATGGAACACAGATGGACCTGGAGTAAACTGTTATTTTCTACAGAACATTGCTCATGGCTATGCATTTTTCTTTTATCTTTATAAAAAATTATGGTTGGATTTAGTTGATAATTAGCCTTTTGAAATATATCACATGACCACTAGGTGCTCCTTTCCTGGAATTCCACTTGTAATCAGATCAGTGGGTAGTTACGTATACTGCAACTACTGAAGTTATTCAGTATGGACCAGATCCTGCTGCTGGTCCATAGGAGGAGCCACATTTTAGCTCCTTCTTCATCAAAACACAGAATGATTACAGGAATGGTTGTTTTGACCAGATGAGGATTGAATAGAAGCTGGTAAGGAATTTTATTGCCCAATATTACATGATTTTGCTCTATGCATTTTTCATAAAGCTTTAGAGAATTTCTGTGCCAGTAACTTAAAAATATTACTTATTTGATTAAAGTAAGTCCATCAAAGCCAAGTTAAACATTAATGTTGGAGCTGAACCTGGTGAGGGGTGTCAAGGGCAAAAAGGTTTCTTTAGTACATCCAGTACTTCTGTAAGTATACAAACAGCAAAAGGATGATTGGGGAAAACGCAAGCCCACTGTTGAGTGGGTCAGGGGTCCTGGTGACACAGTACATGGAAAAGGATGAGGTACTGACAACCTTCTTTGGCCCAGCTTTCACCAATAAGATAGTTCCTTGGAAATCCCAGGCCCCAGAGACAAGGAGGAAAGTCTGGAGCAAGGAAGGCTGCAAGTCTCTAAGGCTCTAAGACTGGTCTAGATTCAGTTTAATTACATGATAGAACCCAACTGATAAAACTGACCCTTATTCTATATCATATATATCACAAATAGCAGAGATATTTAAAGACAATGTACCAAAACCAAACTTCAATAGTCAGTGATCCTAATACTTTAAATTGTTTCTGGGCAGAAATCCTGCTATGATTGACAAGATAAAGGTCCTAGGTTTTTAATTTACCAGAGCAACTTTCTCACAACAAATATGCAAGTTGTAATTAATTAACTTGCTACTATCTTTATGTCAAAACACTGAAGCAAAACATATGTCTTCACTAAAACCTTTCAAGACTTACAGATAGCATGGATTTTTGAAATAAACTTAACCCTATATTCTACAAAAAATAGCAATAATAAAATCTTTGGTTATTAAAAACACATTTTTAAACAAAAAGAAGTTAATTCTAAACTGGAAGTAAACATCTACTATGTACCTTCAATTTCTGGGGAAAAAAAAGTGGTTTCCATGGTATCATAAAATGCAAACATCTGAGTTAAATCTCATTTGAAATTTTAATAGTAGGATATTCATTGAAGTAATTGATTACTAACATGTAAATACTTTATAACTAGTTGTTATAGATTTCAAACTTTTGCTCAAGTCACAGTTTAAAATACGTTTATCCAATAGTCTGGGAATATTGATTGTACAATGGTTACAATCCATCTCAGATCCATCTTGACTCAGATAAGCTACAGCACTGGAGCCCACAATGTCCTTACTGCTTAACTGTTTTCCTACGCCTTTCCTCTGTTTTACATTGCCTCCGTTAGTTGTGTCAAATGCATACTTGCTATAGGGAGAGGAAGCCCTTAACAACATGGGCTGAACTCATCCCACTTGATCTTGTGGTTCTCCATCAGCCTGTGGTACTTTGTTTTTTATTTAGCAGAAGGCTGACTTAATAGGCCTCTAACTGAGAAGAAATTGAGCTTCTAGTCACTGTGGTAAATAGAATGGATATAATTTGAGGTAACACATGCCTATTTATCAGAGTTTATTATCATCTTCAAAACTGTCTGAACCCTAATCAGTCCACTAACACCAGGACAGAGTTATCTTTCTAACCCAAGTGAAATATCAGAAATTTCAACACTCATTCTAGCCATACTTCCAATGATTCTTCAAGGCTTATATTCTGAAAATCTTATATATAGCCCCGAAGCCATTTAGCTTGTGGCCTTATTTTACAAAGTTGTCACTCTCTCAGTTTTGATTATTTCTCTAAGTTTATTCATCCATGCACTTAGATATGGTGGCCTTTTATTGATAAAGTATATCATACTAAAATGAATGAGTCTGTGATAAATTTTGTCTTTTGCTTATACATTCCAGTAATTGACAAACCAGTGGCTGAGCACTCTGCAGTGAGTTTCTTTCAGGTATGATCTGTACAACTGTTTTAAAAACTGCTTGACCTTTGGATGTTTCCACGAAATGGTCATGGCTCACTTGTCATGCTGTGGTATCTGCAACAATTTACCAAGGACACTGCTTATAATTTTAATATTGACAAAGTAAAGTATGTGCAATAACAAAAGTAGAAAAATATATACACAGATTGAAACAAGCCAATTCATCATTATGTTGACTATTATAATTACTAATGAACAGTTTCCATAACAGTGACTTTGTTCCTTAGACTTTTTAAATGTATTCATCCTGATAGCCTTCTTCCTGAGAATAGTACTGTAATATGGGCTGAATTGTAAGTGGATATATATGTTCAGTTTCATTCTTAGAGAAACTGAAAAGAGAACTTAAAATAATGGATATGAGTTGTGAGAATTTTTAAAATGATAAAAATGAAAAGACACAGCTCTGAAAAGTTGAGATAGCAGAACTTGACACAGTTTGGACGCACACGCGTCTAACAAGAAGGAAGAGTAGTTCAGGGTGTGAGCTTGTCAGGAACGGAAGAATGTTGTGCACTTGACCATATATATGGAAGAAGTAAAAATGCATTTTAAGCTCATTCATTGAACTTGGTTAGGGAAACAAAAGAAAAAAAACCCATATATGTCTCTGTGTATTATCATTATGACCAACAGTAAGTACCTTGCTGGATGGATTCTGACACAGATTAGTATCTAGAAATTCTTTGAAAAGTTTTTAAACCTACTTTATAGGTTCTTACACAAAACTTCTAGTTGTACAAGCTTCTTCAGATTTAGTAAACTTAATATAAAACCCTTGCATGTGACCAAAAAGTAAAAATAACTGCAAAAAGCCCTGAAAGCCCAAAATAACTCCTTCCATAGAACTTACTTGATTCACCTATGAGTAGGTGTCCTGGAGAAAAATGTAGAGTTAGTTTATTGTAGCCTCACAATTTTTCTTTTGAGATATTCAGATCACAAGCCTTAGTCCAGAAGCATTAGGCACAACTGTACAAAAAAAACCCCAAAACAAACAACAACAGAAAAAACCCAACTAAAATAGCTATTGTACAGTGCCAGTGAAGCACCTTGTTTTCTGTATCAGTCCTGTCAGCTAGAAAATCTGCCTAAGCAGGTTTGAGCCAATAAATATTCAACTATTCCATGGACAGCAATTGCTTCTACTGGAAAAGTTCAGCAAAGTCACCTGTGTAGCTTCCTTGAAACTGAGAAATTTTCTGGGAAATAGGAGGATTTGGAGCACTTCAAGGAAATAAGCGAGCTGAGCACAGGGTGTCCATACTCTTCATAGACAAGGAAAGCCTGGTCTCCCAACACAGATTTGTTCTCCCATGTCTCAAACAGAAAGACTAACCACTATTGGAATTTCCTTTTGGCCATTGCTTTTAAAAGAGGTTAATTAATGCATCAAATTCCAGGAGAGGACTTTGAAAATCAAGTGAATGGAGGTGCCTCTAGACTAAAGAAAATGCAGTGAATACATTTTGCAGTTAGAATGAGCCTAATATGTCTGGTTCTATAGCAGGTTCATGTCCAGTTTTTAAAATGTTTACAGTTCCTGGCTTGTGGCCTTCATTTGTCTAAGTTTTTGACTACGCAGCTGTGGCATGAGGCTTCCTCCAGAACTGGGACTTTTTCTATGATGTCAATGAGTAAAGAATTTTTTTCTTTTTCATTTTTTGTATTGTTTATTACTTACGCGAGAGATTATTTTGGTGCTTCCTTTCCAATACACATAACAAAAATGACAATATCTTGCATGACCTACCAAATATATGAGTTGATGCTTGAAAGCTAAGAAAAATTAAACCATCTTTTACATATTTATGACTCACAAAACTACTTCTCTATTACTGTTTCAAACTAAATATTGGTCAGCCTGCCTGACATCCCTTCGTGATTATCTACACAAGATCATACCCAAAAGACAGGCCTTAATTTCCCCTCCCAAAACACTGTCTTCCATTTCCTTTCTTGAATTTTCTGGCCTGTCATTCAAACCTGGATGTGTTTTCACTGTTCTCTGTATTCGGCAGGTTATGCCTCTATTTTTCTGTAGTGATATCTGCCTTTCCTGTCCAATCAAACAGCTACAATTCCTGTCCAGATTTTTATCAACTCCTACCTAGCTAGCTTTTTATGCCACACTTTCATCTTGACAGTTGATTCTTATTTATATCCATCCAGAATTATTCTTCCCAGTAATATTATTTTGGCAATGTCACCTCTTCTTGTATCTCTTTACTGCTCCTCGCTCTTCCTTGTTACATCAAGCATGAAATGTTTGTTGTTACTTTGAAAGTTCTGCTCCGTTTATCCTCACTTGATCGTCATTTCTCATCCTACTGCCATCAATCCATTATGTCAGCCTCTCTTCCCCATTAGTTCAATTTTAAAATGGTGCCTTTCTGAATATTTGAGAAAAACTTCATATAAACATATTCAGGATTATTTCATTACATTCCTTTGATGCTCTTTATCTTTGTGATCTTTGTGACCTCTGTTTAAAAACCTGCTGATGAAGATTACCAAATGATCCCCTTTTCTTATACTTCTCTACCTCATTGTTTGTACTGCTCTTCTTATTTCGTCTTCAAATTACAGTGTCTATGCTTTGGGAGATGGATGGTTTGCCAATACTGTCTTTTTGTAAAATACCTATCACATCCAAGTCCTTACGCTCCCTAGGCAAGATCTGAACTGTCACCTAACTTCTAACATATATCCAAAGTAAAACAAAAGAACAAACACAAATCTCTAGTCTGCCTAATCTGTTTAGGGCCTTGGAGACCACAGACATTGTAGCTTTCCTTAGAAACCTTGTCGAAACCTCAGAAACTTTGCTGCCACATATGGGCAGATCTGGTATCCTGGCTGAACTAAGGATTTAAATGGATATTTTACAGTTCAACCTACATGGGGACCACAAAATGGAGAAACCTCCAGTATTTCAGACTGGAGGGGGAATTTTGCATTATTTTCTCTAAAATGGAACCTAGACAATTCTTTACCTGATGGGGCATTAAAATTGTTAAGTAATTAGATTGAGAGTAACAGTACTCTTCGCACCTGTTAATGAGAAGAATTTTAGCTATTAAAATGCCAGTTCCCAGAAAGATGACTACCTCTTGAATGCTGTTGTTCCACAGTCTCTGTAGTCTTATATGACCCGTAGTAAAACCGAGAAAAGAGTCCTATGTCTTTACAGCCATAGGAAGACACCCCAGGTGCACAGAGAGGACTATGTGCTCTGACAGTTTTCATAGCCAGAGTTATAAATACATTAAGTGTCTTAAGAGCCTGGGTTTATTTTCATATAGAGCAACATCATGCTTTCCCGGGCCTTTCTTAAGTTCTGATGTCATCCACTCCTCTTACCCATCTGTAATACCCATGTCCTAGCTAATCTAAAAGTAATTCCCAGATGGCAGCTTCTAAGGTAAGGATCTATGCCTTAATTTCTCTATCCTCTGAGTAAATTCATCTTCAATTATCTTGACTATTCTTATGTGGGCTTTTTGACTTTGTGTATGCTATTAAAGCATACTTACACTCCAACAAGCAATCTGTAAAAAAAATGTATAATTGGATTCTCTGTGTGTTGTCTCTCATTAACTCTGTCTTAAGTGTACTCTGTTGACAAGTTTTTTAAAAAAACAAAAACCTATTCTGACAGTCAACCTTGCAAATTCGTCCTGAGATTTGCAAGTCAAATTCTGACACTATTTAAATTCTACAAGTGGAGCTTTGTTAATAATTTCTTGATTATTTGTGAGCATAAAAAAAAAGAAAAAGAAAAAGAAAAAAGAACTAGTTCATATTCTCACAGCTTTATTAGCACTAGAGTGAGGTGCTAAGAAGAATAAAACAATAAATATCCAATCAGTATAATAAGCACATCTCTACATAAATCAGTAAGTGTAAATCATACTAACTACATTGAGGAATGTAACATTTAAATGTAAAAGAGTTATCATTTTAAACATACTATTTCAGACAGAAAATTTAGAGTTTTGTTTGTGTTAACTATGAAATTAACAATTTTTATGTGACTGCTTTGTAACACCACCTCACCTAAGTAATAAACTACCCTGTGACATTACAGAAAATACTGTTTTTTTCACTAAATTTTTGAAAGAAAATGTGTACATTGGCAAGGGATCAATAGCCAAAAAAAAGTTATTTCATTACATATATTAAATAAATTATGTTCATAATGTCAGAAAACAGGGAAGCAGAAGAAGAGAAAGGCAATATTTCAATTCTGGTTTTGAACTTCTTTCTGTGTTTTCAAATGCCAGCTCCCGCTGGGAAACTCTAAATAATCCCAGTCCCCAGTGCAGCTGAGACTAAACCAACCCCGAAAATGACACAAAGTTGCACGAGGCCTGTTTCCTGCAGGACTCCTCTGGCAGGATGACTGGATGAAGCTCTGCGTATTCTAGTCCATGCTCCTTACCATATTTGATCCTGGCATGTCCCTGACATGTTCCACACCAAGGAATGGGGTAACAGATTGGCTGTAAGGGCATTTGTCCTACAAAATTTCCTATTGTTTAACAAGAATCCTCCTGAGCCCTTTCTATACTGTTTTCTTTCAGATGTGTGCTCCATTTTTAAGAAATTTTCTTTTTAATGAAATTTCCGTTGTTTATTTTTTTAAAACTAGGATATGTATGGGTTCAGTATGTTTCCTTTTATGCCATATATGCAAGTAGACAAATGAGCTAATGCACGATGTATCTGTTATCAGTGTCCCTGAGGTACTTGGAAATGGAATCTAATGTTATCATTCCACGTGCTTATATAGTTTCCTCTGTCTTTTTGTTGTGATTTATAATACTGTATGAACTATGAATTAGTACTTTAGTTTCTCCTGCACTAGTTACCTTTCTTTCCACTGGGGTCAGTTGTCAGAGGAGATTTTCATTAAGGTTTTTGTTTCTATTAAAGACTTCTATTGCAAGCACTGATAAAGTTCTTTGGGGGGAGGGAGAGGGAATCTTATAAGTTAATCAAATTTTTTCCCCTCTCAGCATCTGAGATTTTTAAGAAGCTATTTTTTTTGTATTACTGTGTTGTTATCTGTTGCACTGTCTGTTTATTAATTGGCCTTTTATTAACTTCTATATCATGAATAAACTTTTCTTGGAATTTAGATATTTTTTTTTTCTAGTGGAGATGAGTTTTATTTTAACTTTCCCCTTTAGATTGTACCCTCATTTAAATGTTAATTCTGTGAGATGTTGATTGCAATTTTTTTTCCCCTGCTGTCCAGAAAAGAGAGTTTAAATTATAGTCACTTACTATTTCATGGTTTAAAACCTATATTTACTTAGTACCTGCTTTGATTTCACATCTCTGCTAATGCCAAAATGAACTAGATTGGCAGTACATTTTAGCTGCAGAAGCGATCATTTTTTCTCATTAACCACCTTTTCTCCTTCTCCCTTAAAAGGAACCAAAATAAAACAAAAACTCTCTTTGGATGAAAAGCAGGCTGCATTGAAATCGCTCAGAAAACTTGCTAATTCTAGTGGAGTCAGAATTTTATTTTTGTTTTCTTGTCATAGTATTTTATCTTATTATTCCAAAAGGGCCAAATTCAAAGTCATCAGAACTCAATATGAAGATTCCTGCTGACATCACTTGGCTCAAAAAAATTCAATACTATTTTGAGGATGCCATTTAATATTTTCCTTAGATGTTAGCCTAGGAAATGTATGGAGGAGAACAACCTATCTATATGCACTGAAGCTTCCATTCTAAACCTTATGGTATGGGATTATTTGAGCCTAAAATATGAACTGGCTGCAAGTGAAATGCAATCACATTCGCAAGAATGTGGTAGGTGCTGATCAACATACCCTACCTTGATTTTTAGGGGAAGAAGATAATTATACTGTACTCAATTAAAAGGACAATTCTGTTTTTTTTAAATAGAAGGAAAATAAATACCCACACTAGATTTGGACAGACAATTGAAAAATAACACTCTGCATCTTTCAAAAGTATAATGAGGCTTTTAACAACCAAAAGTTGTCACAATCTGGCTTTTATGTGTTCTCAGAAAACAAAGGCAGTCTGACTTTGATAGGACTTTAATTTTGCATAGCACAGATCTTAACACTGGGTGTTTATTTAAAAATATTTTCAGCTGTAATTTTCAGAGCACTGGGATTAATAAGTGATTGTATCTCTTGCTGAGGGTTATTTGTGCTCCCAGGTACACCACTGAAATTAAATCTACATGAATGTTGGACTTACCTTTTAACAAGTATTGCAAGATCAGATTGGTGTTAATAATAGTCCAACTGATATACATTTGTGGTTCTTTAGTTCTTTTACAGGAGTTTCGGGGTTTTTTATAACCAATAGGTACAGTAATTTAATCCCCAACTGGTTCAACCCCCTTGATCTTTAATATAAATGCCTCTCATGCCTCTACTTTTCCCTAGGAAAACAGTATTTTCTTAAGCAGACTTCAGAAAAATTCCACTTCTTTCCCTCTTCAAGCCCCTGGGAGCTTGGATCCCACAGGGATTTCCTATGGAAGTAGAATATATATTCAAGCATACTAAAGTTGTGGAAAACTCCTCCATGACAAGACCCTCTTACATTTTTATTTTCTCAAAAATTTCTCAAATACGATGAAAGTGCTGCATCACTAGCATGAATAGAAATGCTCGTGACAGGAACTCCATGCTAAATGTTAGGGTGAATTTTGAAAAGCACTTTTATTAATGAGGTATGATGATTATACATTGTTAAGGCAGCAAAGAGATGTGTAGTCAAAAAATAAATGCAGCAAATGACAATTCATCTGCACAGCTGATTCAAGAAAGTTGCTCACTTGTATCCATTTTCCAATGTGGGAGCTTTAGCTCCACGTTGCAAGAGGTAAGTGGCAGTGGGATTTCACAGTGGAGACAAAAAAAAAAAAAGAAAAAAAAAAAAAAAGAAAAGATTCAGCCATTAAATTTTACAGGTGCTTTATCAGCTGGTAAGACAGAAACTAAGTAGCAGTTCAAAAAAGATGCCTGACAAGCACAGATGCTCACATGGAAATTCTTCACTAAGCTCACCTGAGAGGTTCCTTTGCACAGAGACATTTCTCTGAGTGCCTCAGTGCTGCATCAGCAACTGTGTTTCGATGCAGGTTTTCTCCATTTCCTTCTGCTTCTTTGTTCATTTGTTTCTGCTTCTTTCCTCGTTTTCCTAAAGTGACAATCTGTCTTGCAATACTCCAAAGGGAACTGCCAAGAATGTTGTAAGAGAAGCCCTTAGAAATACTCCCTCACATTCATAGATGGTGTTTTAATTTCAAACCCAAAAGAGTGAATTGGTCCTGCTCTACTTGATTTTTAGTTGAGGTTTATGAAAGGTTCATGGCCTTACACAGAAGAAAGTTGATTGAATGACCCAAGCAATGTTGATAAATAGTTTAATTGGGAATCTGTGAGTGAGTTCATTAAAGTTCCCAATGTGGTTAATGCCTATAATTCAATTCTTCAGTTTTCATTAACTGCTCAAAATGAATGCTGGCCATAAAAGTTATGTATGGGTATGCACGAAAATTCAATAAAGGAATATGTTTTTCTTTATGATCTCTGTGTCTACTAGATACAATTGAGTGAGACACCCATTCTTAATAAACACACAGAATTCCTCTTGAATGTAAAAGGATGTGCATGCTCAATTAAGAATTGTCAAAATCCTGGTAAGATCTAAACCTGATGTACTGTCCCATCCTTTCTTTTATATTGTTATGAGCAGATTTTAACATTATGTGCTACAAACTGACCAAGAATATTTTTGATGATACATATTGTGGTGTAATATCAATATTCTTTTTTTTTTTCTTCATGAGGTACAACTCTTCTTTTTCTTTTTTTTTTTTTTTTTTGTTTAACACGCTAGTAACACTATAAGGTTCAGATGGGCCACACGGAACCTGACTGTGTCCCTTTGGAAACAAAAAGTTCCAATCTGGAATCAGCTCGAGTTTGGACCACAGCATCTGAATTGTCAATCTCACCTTCAAAGAAACCCCTTTTGGACATGTCTTTCTCTTCACGCATATCTTACTAACAAATTAAGTTGGTATTTCTGGGTGGTTTAGCATTAGTTTCTTTCTGAAGTTGACTGACATTTTCCTTGCCTTTACTCTTCTATTGCTTTATTTAAATATTGCAATATTTAAATATTGCAGCTCCATTTCAGATCTTCCAGAATAATTATTTCATACTGCATTTGAAAACAATGTCTTGTTTGCTGAATAATAGTAAAAAATATAAACAGAAATATCTGTTGTTATTTACAATTTTTTCCTCTGTAACAAGGCTGATACCTTTTAGTTATTAGCTACTCTAAATGCGATTGCTAATAAACATTTGACCATTTGGATCTTTTTACAGATTCCACAGTAAGACCTACACTTTTTTTAACCAATCTTAATTTCTTTTTTTTTAATTAATCATTCCAGTATTGCATATCACTCTTCAACTAAATATGTTGAAATATGTCACAGCCATTGGTGAAGATTAAAATCTCTTTCCAGTTATTATAATTCTTTATTGATTATATACGTTCTTAGTAATTGTATGTAGCAGGGGTTTTTTGTTTTTTTGTTTGTTTTTTTTTTACACAGCAGTCTATGAGCATTGAGTATAGAGAAAAGCTGCACTACAGAGCTGTTAGGATGAGAAGGAAGAACTTGCATTTCACAGACTTCAGGGTTAATTAAGGCAAGCAGAATGTAATTGCCTACTTCAAATTTGGCCATGAGAATATTAGGAGAAATACCACACAATTTTTAATGGCCAGTTATGTTCAGGACCTTGTTTTTACATTTTATCTGAAAGATGAGATCTCTAGCAATAGGATTCCATCTAGCATGATACCTGGGCAGTACTAATACAGAGAAAAAATGTCACCTACTCTATCACTCAGTAATAATATCTCCTTAAATACTTTAGAGGTCCACAGAGGTCCTCCTTCCATCTGTGTACAGACCAGACTGACCTCATTTAATTTAGGGGTTCTCCTGTGATTACAATTTAAACCTGTTTTTCTGCAGCACTAGAGATGATTGCATTATCTCTCCCAGCCAGCACTCTAAAATGGAGCAGCACTCTAGAAATAAACCCTTTTCAGGACAATCTGCAGTTTGATTAGCATGGCAGTTCAGGGGCAAAGGGGTGCCAGGAGTACCTCTTTAATAACCCTCTGCAGTAAACACAGACAGCAGAGCAGAAAGGGGAGTAGATTTGTCATTGGTATTAAGGCTTACCTCCATCCATTGAAGAGAGAAGGTGACAAGGCTATAATGTTACAGGGAATGAATGGACTTTTGGCTCCATACCCTAAATATTGGCAAGCATACACATTATGTCTGCAAAGCAGCATACGCTGCACTGCCTCTAAGCCCACTTGAATCTTCTTCAGTCTGTCTCCCTCTTGCTGTACTCAATGGAGGGTATGTTTCATTCAAGTTTTACAGTTAAGCCAGAACTTCAGATGTCTGCTTGCAGCTCTCTCTAAGCGCATGCAGGCAAAAGCAAACAAATACCCAGATTTTTTTTCCTACAGCTGGTCAACAATTTTAAGTTGAAATGTTATTTCAATAGAAAGCATCCTTTTAAAGAAAAAGAAAAAATCTTTTTCATTATTACTAGGCTAATTTTCATAACATTTTGAATTGAATTTTTTAAAAATGTTTTTATTTAAAGTATTAAACAAGTATTACCCAAATAGTTATAGAAATGCTTCAACTTGTTCTTTCTCTAAGAGAAACAGTAATCATCCTCTGAATTGTGTCAATAATGTTTTTTTCTATAAAAATGTCATGAAACATTGGAAGATTTGATTAAATGTTGTTTTGAGTACTGCCCTACATAAAGGTGTGTAGTAAGATTTTTTTCCTGTCTTCCTATTCCTTCTTACCTGTTCTTTTGCTTATATCTGGGTCTTCTATTTTTCCTACACTCCCTTATGAATCTTGTTCTTCCAAATAGGTTACTCTTGCAACAGTACTATGTTACATTAGTACATTAGTACTATATTACAACAGTACTATTGATCTGACAAATCCTTATTCATATTGGTAGGTCTACTCATAAGAATATCTTCTGAAGTTGAGGCCAATTTTTTTTGTGACAATACGTTTGCATTGGTATTTGTATTTATAAAATGAATCCTCATTTTTAACAGTTATAGACAAATTAGCAACAGGCTTGCATTCTATAGTAATAGTCTTTTTCTGTCAAACTCTTTTATTGTCCTTTCAGTCCACAAAACTTTAGTGCTATTTCCCAGGAGAAAGCCTTCAGCAAAGTAGAGACACATCACAGCACAGCTAGGTACAGAATACAAGAATTATAAAACTGTCATAAATGTCAGAATGTATTGTAATCAGCAGCACAGTAGCTGTGCCTGGAAACCAGCCATTTATTCTAAGGAGTTCTTTGTGGTCTGGTAAACTGCATTAAATTTAAACAAAATCATAACGACATTTCTACAAAATAATATTTTAATAATCTAGGACACTGCCAACTTCTTTTTTTCTTAATATTTTTTTTTTAATATTTCCATTCTTTACTTTATTCTCAGACTTTTATTTTACCATACATAGCCAGCACACCTTCTCTTTTTCTGTTATACATATACACTTACCTGAATACTTCTCTACAATATCAGCACTCTGAATTTAATCTCCCAGATGCCAGTTTTGCACCAGTGTGACTTCACTGACCACAGTGGGGTTTCCACAAGCTTAGACGACTGTACAGAAGATCAGAGTGAAATTCAGCAACTTTACAATTATTTAGCTTGAGTTTTCTGTTGTATGAAAAATAAAATAAAGCAACCTCTTCTACACACAGTAAGGAAGCAAAGCCAAACAACAGAAGTAAATCAATGTGTTGAGTTAAAAAAGGAGATTTCTGAAAGTGAATAACTAATCAAAAAGATGGTAAAACAATATAAAGAAATTCTATATTTCTCTGTAGAGAAATAAAAGAACACACAGAAGGTAAAACTGTTAGAAATAAACATTTCATATTTAACCATTAATCAGTATGTAGTCTAATATGCATTACTTGTGCACCTATAAATAGTTAGCCATGTTAACAGAATAATTGCCATTCTGTGACAGACTGTATTGTTCATCTCTCTCTCTCTCTGCCTCCCTCTTTTCTTCTGTCTCCCTCCTTGCTCTTCAGTTCATTCTCCATTACGTGCCTTAAACTTGCATCCATCTTTTCTGTTGCTTTTGACACTTTCTGTAGTCAAGTAATGGTGAGCACAGGTAATATATTATTTATTTATTGAGCATTGTGCACACTGGGAGGCAAATTAGTATTCTGTCCCTATCACTCACTGCTAGACACTGCACGCAGATGGAACACATTACCACATTAGACCAGTTAAGAGGCTTTAAATTAGATTTGTGACTTGAAAGTTTGAATAAGAAAACTAATAGAACACAAAATGAAGCAGAGGGAAAATTAGATTAATTATCTACCACATTTGGACTGAACTGTTGCTGATGCACTGTGTTGTAGAAGGCTATTTATATACTACAAACATACCTTAATTTTGCCTACATTGAACTACTTGAATGGTTGTGAAAACACACTTATTTAAGGGTTTTAATATCCCAGAGTTATTTTTTAAATTAGAAATAGATATTTTAAATGTGCTTAAATGTGTTTTTCCCCTCAGTTGTTTTGCTTTACTATTCTGAGGAGATAGGATGAATTGTAAGCACTACAGGGACTGTAGAAATTAATCATGGAAATACAAATTTGAATCTTAATGCTGAATTAGAGGAAAATTAGGTAAGAATTTTTAATGTTAAGTAGCTAATTTTGTGTCATTTTACAATATAAGACAAATTTCTGTATTCTGTGAATACGTCAATGCAGCTTTTGAACTGGGAACTGTACACACAATGCAAAAACAGGTACATTTTTTCCCCACCCTTCCCATTTTCCTTCTCACCCATATAAAAGACTCTTTCATTTTCAGTCAGGAAAAAATAGAAAAGAATAACACAGGCAGTAGCCAAATTGCACATTTACAAGTCTGCTTTATCATCACCTCAGCAAAGACTCAGCTCTCATTTCATTTCTAAAACTATCTCCCAGTGATTTAGGCAATTCAGGTAGACTGAGACAATGCACCTGCAAATAGGATTGAGTCCAGGGACTCTACATTCTTATGTCACTAGCATTTATTTTACCTGTTCCTACCTTCTTTATTAAGTGAGACTGCTGATATTTAATAAAAGCAATTTAACTTAGAATATAAAAATATGTTCAAACAAACCATAGCCTGTCCCAAATGAATTTCACCAGTTTTTTTGTATAGTATTCCCTCTTCCATGTTTGTATTCTTTTTAATTTACTCTGCATCTATTGTAAACTCTTCTCTTTTACTATTTTCGTGTAATTTATATCTTCTAGCTTATAAGATCTTAAAAATATTTTCTACAGGGCTTGGAATTTTAGGAAGAGGGGGAAATGAATAATATCTAATTCCTGTGCTTATGCAAAATAATATACATTAAGAAGTACTGTATAACGCTGGTGGATTTTTTTAATGCAGTATCCAAAAACAGGAGAAGAAGTTACAGAAGAAGAAAAGTGAGAGAAAAGAGAAAACCTTTTTGTGTATTCATATATGCATTACATCGTATCCACCCACACATATATATGCATGATTGAAACTTGTTTAAGATGCTTTGTCAGGTGCTCCAAACATATATTTGTTCTTCACAAAATAATTGTTTTACTAAAAATATCTGAATGAAAAGGAGAGCTTGCTACATCTTTGTGTTGCTGTATTTTTAAAGAACAAAGATATATTAATTTTTCTAAAAAAAAAAAAATAGGAAGTAATGGGTACAATTTGATAGCTAAGGAACACAGGCAGTTGATGAGGTTAGCTAAACAAATATCAGTGAAGAAACATGGCTAAAGGAAATAGGTATGAAATATATGTACTTCTGTTCTGATATATACATCAGAGTCATATCTAGTAACTTTTACTGATAATGTTATGACTGATACTAAACTGAGATGCCAAAATTATGTATTATGATGCAGAAGAGGCAGAAGTATTTAATAAATATTTATCTTCTGCATCAGCAGAAAAACTACAACAAAGAAAAAAACACCCACCCCCCCAACAAAACAAAAGGATAGGTATGAGATTTTATATTGATAATTTGATTTATTAATGAGTATTAAAAATATAATGAAGTTAAGCATTTATTAAAATGCAGAACCAGAACACTCAAATCTAAAAAGACCCAAGCAATTATGCAGAAATATCTGAGCTGTTTAAAATAGTAGATGTTTTCAAACAAGAACAATGGAAAATTCACAGAGGATTTGAAAACAGCTGAAATGCTGTACTGGTGTTTTAAAAGGTTACGCAAGGGGAAATTAAAGGACATCTAGGTTGATATCAATCTCAGACAGTTATCAAAAAGCTGACTTGGATGCAATCAGTAAATAATTAAGATTCAGTAACATCCAAAATTAATGTCAGCCAATGAGATTTAATGGAAAATAAGCCTTGTTATACAAACTGTTTAATGTTTTTTATGAGATTACAAGCTCAGTTGATAAAGGTCAATTTGCTGAATGAAATATTCAGACTTCTGTAATGTACTTGGCTTCATGTCACATGACTTTCCAGTTTTTAAAAAGATCTGTTATAAAATGAAGGTATCTATATTTAATATATATATTTGTCTTTAGTACTAGGTTGTTGATTAGAACAGAATCAGAACAGAAACTGTTGATTAGAAATTGTTAGTCACTATGGATGGATGTTCATAAATTCATAAATGAATTTATCTCAGCCCAAGGTTGTTCACTGTCTACATTGTTAGTTTAGAAGAAAATACATATGAACAGTAAATAAAATTAATGAAAATACCAGAATTGGTAAACTGGCAATAAATAAATAAAGTGGCAATTCAGATAAACACATTAAGGCAGGATGTATTGTGTAGTCAAAAGAAGTACATTTTAACACTTTACTGTTTAACATGAAGGGGTAGAAGATTGTGTCAGAATAAGCACCAGTTCACACTAGTAGGATTTCCAACAACTAGATGCTTATCCAAGTTGCGGTCTCCACGGACTTTGAAAAACAGCAGACGTCTGCTTCCTCCTTTACATGTGCACTACAAATTGAGGTTGGTTTCTTCCCCTGCTGCTTTCCAAAAATAAGAATAGAGGAGGAATCTATGGTAGAGGGTACAACTGCCAAGTTTAAGCTGACCTACAGACTTCTGTGGCATTTGTCACCTACAACCCTCCCTTCCCTGCTCTCACTGGCTACAGTGAACATGATCCTCCCAAAGTTTTCATGCTAATCCTTATTTCCATTTTCTACCTCCTTCTTTCATCATCATAAGTGTCAAAACCTCCATTTTAACTTCCAATGTGAGGAAACAGGAGTCAATACTGCTCCCAAAGATAACTGACAGAATTTGATTACCCAGATGTGATTCAGAAATCAAACTTCATCACCAGCTATGTAAGGAGAAAAGTAGGACTATTTCTGCACTGCTATATGATATTAATGAAGCTATTAGTTGACTTCAATGACAAGTTCTGGTGCTTGGACTTTAGAAAAGATGTTAACAATTCTAGAGGGTTTGAAAATAATTACTAGAATTGGGAAGGCTGGGGAAAATGCCTCATGAATAGAAGCTGCAAAAGCTCCATGTATTGAATATCTTCAACGACATGACTGCATCACAATCTACAAATGCCTAATTGAGAAACTTTTTGGCATTAGGCATAATGAGATGCAGTGGTTTGAAGGCAAAGTTAGGTAAATTAGACTAGATATAAAGGTCATTTCAGAGAGATCTTAACAGAACAGCTTCCTTAGGAAAGCAATGAGTTCTCTACTGCTTTTAGTTTCAAAATTAAATTATTAAAAAAACTCCATGAGAAGTTAGCAACACAGCCATTCAGCGTGTTTCTCTGGACTGTGTTACATGAAATCAGATTAACTAACCCTAACAGTCTTCTTAGTGTTAAAATCTTGCCAATATTCTATATACAGCCTTTGCACTCTTTTGCATACCTGGCACTTTTTAGCTAATGACTAAGAACATTGAGACTGACATTTGACAAAGTAGCTACACATCTACAATGCATTTTCTATTGAATTTGGAAACTCAGCTGAAGAATTTTTCCATAAATATGCTGCTGAACTCATATGGGTACCTACTTATGGTCAAGAAGTGCCAGGAGCTACACAAATCAGCTATCTTCCACAAACAGCTGCTACATATGTGCCATAGCTCTAACACCCATAGTAAATCTGGCCACCTGGCCACTCTAGACTTTTGCTCATGCTAATTTCAGAATATAAGCTATCTTGGATCTTGGCTCTGGATTGCACCATATCGGGTAATTGTTTGGTGTAGTCGATGGTCTGGAATGCAGCATTTCATCCCAGAATCAGTTCCCAGAGCAAGACGCATTTGTTCCTTGAACTTCTGGCTAGACACAGACCACAGAAACACCACTGTGTTACAAGGGTAGTTTCAAAGGTAGTTCCTCAAAAATTTTAAAATTATGCAGTCAGAGACTATTTGAAAACTCTTACTGCATGGAGTGCACGGAGTTTCACTTATCCACTGGGATAGGATTAATTTCCTACTCTTTCTGTGTTTTATCCACGGCTTCCATAGTAGTGCTTTCGGTTTCATTTGAGATTGACACATATGCAGGTTCATATTTGTTCTCTAATTTAATGTGTGTCTTTAGTTAAGCTGCCCTTATCTATATAGTACATCTGTATGTCATCTTTGAAGTGAGAAAAAAAATAATTTGTGGTATTATACATATATCTGTTTTGTATACAACACTTTCAGGTTTCAGAATAAAAGAATTTTGATCTACTTTTCACCATTTTAACAATCAAATCCCCTTTTTATTATTATTGATATGCTAGCCTACCCACACTTGAAATACATTTTGAGAAAAGTTTATTTTGTACTAAGAGATCTGTCAGAGCCCATGCATACTCCCTTCTATTTGTCAAGTTTACCCATTTCAAGATATGAAAGGCCATTGCATCTATTCATTTTACTTCTGCTCATAATACTCATAAGATACTAAATTTATACCTAGAATCTTTAATCTAAGATTAACCATAAGCATGCTTAGTTTTTTACCTCTAATTTTCCATTTTTCAGGGAGATACATTACCACAAAATGAATGTTTAGCTGTCATCAGAACTGAAAAATATGTATCCTGTTCAAGAAAAAGAATCACACCTACAATTCTGCTGAAAGGAATTGTTAAATAAATGACACAAGCAATAATGCACATAATGATGGGGGAAATCTGCACTAAAAAAGGCAGGGTTTTTTTTTATTGCCCATTTTCATCACTTCTTTAAATGTGAAATTGAAAAAAAAAAAACAACATAAAACTCAAAGTGCTGTTACGATCATCGGAAAACCATTCTGACCTCAGTTTCTTATGAAGGTAATTATTAGCAAGCATAGAAAAAAAGAGGAAAGAAAGATGAGACAAGGAAAAACCACCCCATGTGGGGCTATGGGTTAAAAGAAGCACCTTATTCTTATGTATCATGAAGAGGACTAGAAGATTGCAAGTAACATTATGCCAAGCTTTGCTGCTGACTCAAATTACCAAGACTCCAACTGCAGTAAGGTTAATAATAAAGTGAATTGGAAACAGAACAAGTAATGAAAACTAACCTGTATGGTTCTCAAACAGAATCATGGAATCATGGAATTGTCAGAGCTGGAAGGGACCTCTAGAGATCATCTAGTCCAACTCCCCTGCTGAAGCAGGATTGCCTAGAGCACGTTACTCAGGACTGCATCCAGGTGGGTCTTGAAGATCTCCAAAGAAGGGGACTCCACGACCTCCCTGGGCAGCCTGTTCCAGTGCTCTGTCACCCTCACCATAAAGAAGTTTTTCCTCATATTTGAACGGAACTTCCTATATTCCAGCTTGTGCCTGTTGCCCCTCATCCTGTCACTGAGAACCACTGAAAAGGGTCTGGCTCCCTCCTCCTTCAAACTACCCTTTAGGTACTTGTAAGCATTAATTAGGTCTCCCCTCAGCCTTCTCTTCTCCAGGCTAAAGAGTCCCAGCTCTCTCAGCTTTTCCTCATAAAGGAGATGCTCCAATCCCTTAATCATCTTTGTTGCCCTACGCTTGCCTCTCTCCAGTAGTTCCCTGTCTCTCTTGAACTGGGGAGCCCAGAACTGGATGCAGTATTCCAGTTGTGGCCTCACCAGTGCAGAGTAGAGGGGGAGAATGACCTCCCCCAGTGCTTTCCAGTAGGTAACTAGGTTTCCCTAACCTATATTAGTGTCTGACATTCTTCCTTCCCAGGTGCAGGACCCTACACTTGCCCTTGTTGAACCTTATTAGGTTCTTCTCTGCCCAGCTCTCCAGCTTCTTCAGGTCAAGCTGGATGGTGGCACAGCTCTCTGGAGTGTCAGACAGCCCTCCCAGTTTGGTATCACCAGCAAAAGTCTAAGAACCAAAATAAAGTGGGACAATTCAGAGTCAGTGAAAGATGATTTTTAGGTAGGGAGTAGGTGAATGGAAAGAATGTTATAGGCTGAAGGGAACAAAATAAACATCAGCAAAATTAATAACTAACTTTAACATTGTTATAGTTACATAGATGTAAATATGTTAATCAAAAATAAAGGTATTATAAATATTTATAATGCTTTATTATTTTTATGCAACTTGGCAGAGACACTGAAATGTCTTAACCTGAAGTAAGAATGCATGTGTGACCAAGAATGTATTAAGACTGTCTTGGATGATACTTGGAAAAACATCAGTAAAATATCATTTCTTAAAAGAATGCTAATCTGTATCTGAAGAAAAAAAATACCCTTAAAGATCACCCACATAATAACAGATTATCTCAGAAAATATGATTTACAGAAAATATGATCGTTCTGATACCCTGAACTGTATTGCTACTTCTTAAGGTTTGTCGTATTGTCGTCAAAGGGAACAAAATCTTAGTATCTGACCTGAAGCTCTGTTGGATGTGCTTGACTGGTCTGCTTACCCCTGCTTGAGACTGTCTGTCTGCTAAACTGGGTGAAAAATTTACTGGAGAATGAAACCCAACCAGCTTGCAATTGAGTTACAAAAAAAGCCAGAACTATTTGCTAATTTTTAGCACCAATTCAGATGGAAAAAGAAAAGAAAAAAGAAAGAGATGGAAAAATAAAGAGAGAAACAAAACCTTAAAATATTAAAAAATGTTAATAGTTCAAGAACAAGACATTCAAATTTTTCAAGTGCGAGTCACAAATAAACTTAGATCATTTTGCAGCTACTTTCCTCTGGGACTGTTTAATTTCCTCTTGCTACAGTAGTTTCACCTGACACACACGTTTCAGTGATTAAGCACCTTCACAGACTGGGAAGAAGCATATAGCATCCACTTTCTACTTTTCTGAACATAAGTAATGTAAATCAAAGGACCCAATTGAAGAGAGAAGTTAAGCCTCAGTCCACTCTGTTTCAGACTAGATAAAAAGGGGGTTTGTAGTTCTGTCCTCCTAGGAGTATAAGTGAATTAATGAGCTAGAAAGTAAAAAAGAGGTCCCTCTATCTCCACTTTGGTTTTTTTGGTCTGTCCGCTAATGACTTTTATTCTTTGTTTATAAATTCAGTTCTTGGATTTGTTTTCTGTTTTATTTTGTTTTGATTCAGTCGCTTAATAAAAATTGGCAGTTTTAAATTATCCAAAAAGCATAAGACTTAGTGTATAGGCCTGTCAATTTTCCCAGTACTTTCCTAATCCATCTGAGCTCCTGAATGTGTATATATACATATATGCATACACATATGCATATATATATAAATATCAAAGGTCTGGAAAAGCTTGTAGGTAACTGCAAAATTTTGATTAAAGAGCAGCCATACTATGGTTCAGATTATTTTAATTCCTTGTTTATTCACATTCCCAAAGATACGCCCAACAGCTTCTTTTCTCTTCCAAATGAGTAGCAAACATAGAAAGAAAGCCCTAGGAAGAGCTTATGAGTGTACGTTGCAGGAGAACCTTTTGCCTTTCAAGTATAATGATTCAAACCACAAACACGAAAGGCAGCCAGGAAGGCCTAAAACTGACAATAATGATGAAAGGGGAGACTCATTTAACAGAATATGTGATATAATATGGTGAGGAAGAAAAAGGCTATCACTGATATTTAGATAGTGGATATGTAAACAGAGACATTTGGAGACATACAGTCTGACAGTCATGGAACTGTAAATATTGAGAACAACCAGGAGGATCAGAAAGAAACAGTGAGATTAAGCTGTTCATTAAAGATAGGCTAACAGTATGCAAAATACTGTTTCAAAGAGTACAAGAAAAGGAACATTTTTAGAGTGGTGTAAAGACTATTAAGGAAAAAGAATAAAACTGTACTTTCTGAAAACTGTGCAAGAGGTGCTCATTTATAAAGTTGTGTCAAATGTGTAATAGGGTAGCTCTTATTGCTGAAATATTTTAAAACAAGTCTGAATAGCATATTTTGAAATAATATTGTACCAGAAGGAGGATGGACTAGTAGACCTTACCCTTTTTAAATCTCTCTGTCACTTCTGTACTCTATCCTAATCCATTTAATTAGTTATGAAATCATTAATCAATAGGCTCTTTTCTACCAGCTCAAAAATGGGAACTTCTGAAACAGTTATTACAAAAATGCTATATATATAACATTCATAAAATTTTTATTTCTGTTTTAATAGATGGTACTACACTCTTTTCTTAAGTCTTTCCCTAGATTTGTGTTCTGAATTAAAAAAGTTCTTAACATC
Source organism: Tringa tobata (assembly GCA_033628505.1). Taxonomy (NCBI): domain Eukaryota; kingdom Metazoa; phylum Chordata; class Aves; order Charadriiformes; family Scolopacidae; genus Tringa; species Tringa tobata. The sequence continues at coordinate 33,441,853 of JAHREE010000279.1, forward strand.
CTTTGGGGAATAATATCAGGTCAGTATTACAACAAGGGGAATCTCTAGTGGAGCATCTGTGCATTGTGGCCCTTAGCAGTCTTTCTCTTTTTTTTCCTTTTTTTTTTTTTTTTAAATGAAGCAAACTATTACTTTTCATATAAGGATCAGAGGATCTTGCTGTTCCTAAGACAACCAGCTACAGCTGGTTACTGTAGGTAACCTCATGCTTGTTTTTCTTTAAGAAAGACTGGCACTCGAAAGGATATGATAGGATATAATCAGATGGCTGGGATTGACTGTAAATGACAATATAAGAAATGACAAAATGTCTTTGAGAACATAAAGCAGCAGTGAATGCACAGGGGTTAATTTTATACAGGAATCATTTGCATTGCAAACACCCTTTTTGGGCAAGAAAAAGGAAGATTATGAAAGATGTGGTATAGACAGAAGGATGTATACTATTGTTACTGAAACCACTGATGTTAAGAAGAGAAAAAATGTGTGAGTTATTTAATATTATTGGTCTTTGAGAAGGACATCTGAATTCCAAAGAAACTAATATTGTCTCCTATAAACAGACAACTTGAATGGTAAAGCACCATTAGTCCCGTGCAATCCTGATTTTAAGCTTCATATTGCGTGCTTTTGCATAACAATAGGTTCAAAATTAGCTTTTTTTTAAGAGCAATCATTTCCAGCAATGATAATGACAACCACTACTAAGTAACCATTTTATCCCACTGACCTAATCATGAAAAGAGTTTAGCAGTATACATTTAAAGAGCTAGTCTATATGATCTTGATTTAACAAATACTGATACTTATGGCTAAAACTATTCTTATTTTTAAATACTAAAGGAAGTTTTTAGCTTAAAAGAATAGGATAAATTTCAATTAATCATATACATAAAAACAGGTTCTCTGATGAATATAAACTATAAACAAATGTCCTCTTTAAAAGAAAAGATGGCAAATGGTTTTTATACCAGCAGTATGAATTTATATGTAGTTCACATGACAAAATTTTTAAAAATCATCCTTTTTACCCTTCATTTTTATCAGAACTTTTTATTGTCATAGGCTTCAAGCAGCATAACAATTAGGAAATGTATTAAAGCAAGAATCTTAATGCTTTGTTTTCTTTTCTTCATTTACACTCCAAGAAGGGCCTTAGCCTTTTCTAAAAGTTATTTATGATTCTTGTTTGGTTCAAATACCTTTTGATGCATCCTGCTTTAGAGAGTTGATGTTCACCTGCTAAATTCAATAGGATTTGAAAACTAAGATTTGGATTGGGAAATTGTGAAGGTATTGCCAAATGATAGGTTTATTAGCCTTACAGTTATTTTTTATGTAAGAATGTTTTTGTGAAGTTCTTCAGATAAAGAGTAAAATTTCTGAAATATTCCTGAGAAACACCAAATTCATGTACAACAGTGATATGAATGGGTATAAGAGAAAAGGTTGTGCATTTCTTCATAGCACTCTCTCTCTTTGCACTGCTTTGACTGACAGTGACATTAATTCAGCAACACCATGTTCTCCTGTAGAGGAGACTCTCCCTTTTCCGCGCACTGTGCCAATAAAGTTAAAAGTTAGAAGCTTTGAATTAGGGATACAGCCAGGATTAAAATCTTGGTTCTTCAGCTACAAAGAAAATACTGCATAACAGTTTCAAATTGGATTTCTTATAAAACAGCAACATTAGAATTATAGTGGAACATCAGCTGTTTAAATCAGACTTTCTAGAGTCAAAATGTCAGTTTGCTCTCCATTAATCAATTTTAATCCTGAAATAACCAGGCATCTTTCCAGCTGAATTTACTAAGAGTGGTGGCCCTGGTTTATGATTAGGCACATCGGTCAACGTGCATTGTAGCAAAACTGAGATGCCTAAAACAGGAGAAGTCTAGTTGCTGCAAACTTTCTCATAAGCTAAGAGTGAGAGTGATGGGACCCTTCAACAGGCATTTTGTGAGGGTGCCTACACACTGACCCTTGGCAGATAGTCTGGAAAATATATAAATAAGAATGTGAGTGCACATGGTGTGTATGGAGACTGAACACAGACAAAACTGAAAATGGTCATGTTAAGGACCTGTCCCCCAGTCCAGACAAGGCAGCACAGCCTCACAATGGGGTGCTGGGAAGAGCCTATACCCAGCAGTGGGGTGTCAGCATGGGGCCAGGACCCAGGGCCACCTTACTGCTGGGTGCAGGGGACCTTGGAGGGGGAGCTTCCTCACACAAAGCTGGAGGGCTTACATCTCACACAGGGTGTGAGCAAGTGGGGAACCTGCACTGCTGGAGAGGGGTGCCAGTTATCTCTGAATGGGGAGCAGGGGAACTGTTGGGAGATCTTAAAATTTTCTAAAGTTTAGTAATAGAAGGGTTTTTAGAAACTTGTAGGTGCGTATTAACATTTTGTAAGTGTTTAGCATTGTGGTTTAGCTGTTGTTTTACTGATATTGATCCTGAATGTATAGCTCACTGATTGCTGGTTAATTACATGTCGTTAATAAATCACTAAACTGCTTTGGTGCTAATTTAGTTTAAACAATTTGAACTGAGCAGTTTTTCCCTTCAACACAATTCATTGCATCTAAAACTTGAATTATCTCCTGGAGTTGTTGGATTTCCTCTCCATTAGCAATAGTGTTTGACTGTCTAACTTCGAAGCCTTAGAAAAAAGATTGAACTATACCTGAGTTATTGCAACCAGCAACAGAATCTGAATAGCTATCAGCATTGCAGAGAATGAAGTTGCAAGTCTTCATTCACATAGTAAAGAAATTAGCACAACTAGAACAGCAGTCCCTGGAGCAGGGTCACTTAAATGAGAGAAACTGTGCTTTTAAAGTCTTGCTCTGGAGCAGCATACATTTTCCTGAGAGGAAAAGATGGTTGCTAAAAGCTCCCAAGCTTTATTTCAGTTGCTTAGCAATGATCAGAAAAAATGCTACAGGTTCTGCCAATGCTGTTAAGTGTTAGAGGTTTTGTTTTGTTTTGGTTTTGCTTCTGTTTTTTCCCCCGGGGTAAAGAGGACTGCACAATCACGAAAGAGACGTGCTAACTGATGGGCTTTTTATGGCAAAGCAAGGACTACAGGAAAGTGTCAACATATCATGAAAGTCCTTCTATTTTATAAAGATCACAAGAAGAAACAGAAGAATAGGTGAGGCATTTTATAAAAGGACCCAATAAACAAATAGTTTCAATTTTCTCATAAATTAAGTAGCTCTGGCCTCAGTTAGGGCATGTAGCCAGGGAGAGAAGAGGTGCAAGGGCCTTGCACAGAGAAAAAGGTCTGTTAATTATGAAGTCTGGCAAAGGAGCTTTTCTTTTAGATCATGGCAAGCAAAGAGCTTTTAGTGTTTTCCCTTCTGATTTTTAAATTAGGCTACAAAACTATTTTGTGCGGTGGTCTCTTTTTTTTTTTTTTTTTTTTTTTGTTGTTGTCTTTAGTCTGGCTATCAACATCTCCTGCAGAAAAACAACGGGCATGTTGCCCCAAGCTCTACCTGCTGTGCGCACAGCCAGCCCTCCTCCCCCTCCGCTGTCACTCCTGCTGAGGCTAACAGCAACCATGTGTCATCCCAGCTCCTCTTAAACTTGTTGATCCTCCTGAGAAGATTCGCCTGTCTCTGCAAATCTGTTAGCTGATTGTGTCCCACCATAACTAACTGACAACAATTAATACATTTAAGGGTTATAAGAGTTATATATATACGGGTTATAGTTGTTGGGGACTCCTTCCTGAGGGGGACAAAGGGCCCAATATGCTGGGAGGACCCTCCTCAGAGGGAAATCTGCTGCCTTCCTGGAGCGTCACCAGGAAACTTCCTGGTTTAGTACAGTCTGCAGATTATTACCCACTCCTGATATTCCATGTAGGTGCAGAGGAGACAGCAATTCAAAGCTCAAGAGCTATAAAGAGAGACTTCAGGGAGTTGGGAGTCTTAGTAAAGGAATCTGGGATGCAGGTGATTTTTTCATCACTCCCTTCAGTGGCAGGCAATGATGCTGAGAGGAGCAGACGGATCAAAACAATCAATACATGGCTCTGTGGATGGTGTCACCACCATAACTTTGGGTACTTTGATAGTGGGTTGGCCTATACGGCACTGGGCTTGTTAACAGGAAATGGAAGATGCCTCTTTCAATAGGGGAAGACTGTTCTGGCCCAAGAGATGGCAGGGTTGATTGACAGGTCTTTAAACTAGATGTGAAGGGGGAGGGGGGTGATAACACCAGACCTGTCCTTGAGGCTCCTGAGGCAAAGGGAATCCGGGAATCACAGATAAAACACCACGAAGGAAGGCCACCTGAAGAGCAACACGAAGGAAATGGAGCCATTCCAGACGGTAAGTCAGCCCCATTGGATGCACAGCTGAAGTGCCTTTACACAAATGCACGCATCATGGGGAACAAGCAAGAGGAGTTAAAGATGTGTGCACGCCTCCAGGGCTATGATCTTATCAGCATTACTGAGATGTGGTGGGATGGCTCTTATGACTGGAGTGTTGGAATGGAGGGTTACAGACTCTTCAGGAAGGACAGGATGGGAAGACGGGGAGGGGGTGTTGCCCTCTATGTCAACTACCAGCTGGAGTGTGTGGAGCTGCACCTGGGGATGGATGAAGACCTAACGGAGAGCTTATGGGTCAGGATTAAAGGGACCACAGGGGCAAGTGATGTTACAGTAGGGGTATGCTACAGACCACCAGATCAGGGTGACAGGGAAGATGAGGCCCTCTATGGACAGATAGGAGCAGCACCATGCTCACACACCCTGGTCCTCATGGGGGACTTCAACCACCCTGATATCTGTTGAAAGGACAACACAGCAGGACACAAGAAATCCAGGAAGTTCTTGGAATGCATGGATGATAACTTTCTTCTTCAAATGATCGAGGAGCCAATGAGGAAAGGAGCCGTGCTGGGCCTTGTCCTTACTAACAAGGAGGGGATGGTGGGGAATGTCAGGTTCAAGGGTAGCCTTGGCTGCAGTGCTCATGAAATGGTGGAGTTCAAGATTCATAGGGCAGTGAGGAGGGTGTGCAGCAAGCTCATTACCCTGGATTTCAGAAGAGCAGACTTTGGTCTCCTGAGAGATCTGATAGGGAGGATAGCATGGGAAAAAGAACTGGAACAGAGAGGGGCCCAAGAGGGCTGGTTGGTATTCAAGGATTGCCTCCTCCAAGCTCAGGAGTGGTGCATCCCAAAAAAGAAATCAGGAAAAACAGCCAGCAGGCCTGCATGGATGAAAAAGGAACTGCTGGACAAGCTCAGGACCAAAAAGGAGGCCTACAGAGGGGGAAGCAGGGACAGGTAGAATGGGCAGAATATAAAGAAACGGTCCGAGTGGTCAGGAATGAGATCAGGCAAGCGAAAGCCCAGGCAGACTAAATCTAGCCAAGAACATCAAAGACAATAAGAAATACTTCTATAGATATGTCAGGGATAAAGGGAAGACTAGGGAAGTTACGGGCCCTCTCCGGAAGGAAATGAGAGACCTGGACACCCAGGATATGGATAAGACTGAACTACTGAACAACTTCTTTGCCTCAGTCTTCACCGGCAAGGGCTCAAACCACACTACTCAAGTCACAGAAGGCAAAAACAGGGGCTCTGAGAATGAATAACTGCCCACAGGATGAGAAGATCAGGTTCGAGACCTCTTAAGGAACCTGAAGGTGCATAAGTCCATGGGACCTGATGAAATCCATCCACGGGTCCTGAGGGAGCTGGCAGATGAAGTTGCTAAGCCCCTTTCCATCATATTTGAGAAATCGAGGCAGTCTGGCAAAGTTCCCGCAGACCGGAAAATGAGGAACATAACCCCAATATTCAAAAAAGGAAAAAAAAGACCCAGGGGACTACAGGCCAGTCAGTTTCACCTCTGTGCCTGGCAAGATCAGGGAGCAGATCCTTCTGGAATCTCTGCTAAGGCACATGGAAAATAAGGAGGTGATTGGAGACAGCCAACATGGCTTCGCCAAAGGCAAATGGTGCCTGACAAATTTGGTGGGCTTTTATGATACTGCCACACACTTGGTGGACAAGGGCAGAGCAACAGATGTCATTTACCTGGATTTATGCAAAGCTTTTGGCACTGTCCCGCATGACATCCTGGTCTCAAAATTGGAAAGTCATGGATTCGATGGATGGACCACTTGGTGGATAAGGAACTGGCTGGATGGCCGCAATCAAAGGGTTGTGGTCAATGGCTCAATGTCCAAGTGGTGACCAATGATGAGTGGTGTTCCTCAGGGGTCCGTACTGGGACCAGTGCTATTCAACGTCTTTGTTGGAGACATGGACAGTGGGGTAGAGTGCACCCTCAGCAAGTTTGCCGATGACACCAAACTCGGTGGTGCAATCGACACGCTGGAGGGAAAGGATGTCATCCAGAGGGACATGGACAGGCTGGAGAGGTGGGCTCGTGCAAATCACATGGAGTTTAACCAAGCCAAGTGCAGGGTCCTGCACCTGGGACATGGTAATCCCAGGCACAAATACAGGTTGGGCGGAGAATGGCTGGAAAGCAGCCCTGAGGAGAAGGACTTGGGGGTGTTGGTGGATGAGAAGCTTAACATGAGCCAGCAACGTGCACTGGCAGCCCAGAGAGCCAACAGTGTCCTGGGCTGCATCAAGAGAAGTGTGGCCAGCAGGTCGTGGGAAGTGATTCTGCCCCTCTACTCTGCACTCATGAGACCCCATCTGGAGTACTGTGTCCAGCTTTGGAGTCCTCAACACAGGAAGGACATGGACCGTCTGGAACAGGTCCAGCGAGGGCCACAAAGATGATCAGAGGGATGGAGCACCTATGCTATGAGGACAGGCTGCGAGAGCTGGGGTTATTCAGCCTGGAGAAGAGAAGGCTCCAGGGAGACCTTATAGCAGCCTTTCAATATCTGAAGGGAGCCTCTAGGAGAGCCGGAGAGGGACTCTTTGTCAGGAAGTGTAGTGACAGGACAAGGGGCTACGGTTTTAAATTGGAAGAGGGGAGATTTAGCTTAGATACCAGAAAGAAATTCTTTACTGTGAGAGTGGTGAGGCACTGGAACAAGTTCTCCAGAGAAGTTGTGGATGCCCCATCCCTGGAAGTGTTCAAGGCCAGGCTGGATGGGGCTTTGAGCAACCTGGTCTAGTGGGAGGTGCCCCCACCCATGGCAGGGGGGTTGGAACTCGATGATCTTTAAGGTCCCTTCCAACGCAAACCATTCTATGATTCTATGACTGTCTTACCTGTTCCTTCTTAATATTCATGTACACTGCATATACAATATGAACTAGGTGCAACTGGTGGCATAGCAGATGGATAGAACAAAAAGTGTATATATTGCAGGTGAAAAGTCATGGGGCTTTTTGTCCTTTATTTCTTTTTTCCCCCTTCTAAATAAGCAATACAGTTTTTCCATTTTGTTTCCATTCAAAGCCCCTTGGTATATAAAAAAGATAGCACAAGTTTAGACATGGATTTCTTTGTATTTATTAAATTTTAAATAAGAACTGTAGCTTTTTATTGCTCACATTTTTCAATAACTATTACATTTCAATTCTGCAAGAAAGACTCACGTCTTCCTGCCAGTCAGTGTCAACAGCCAATCTCATCAACATAACTGGACATTTATTTCAGAAAATTAACTTACGTTGTGGTAAACATTATTGATTATGACAAGCGATACTGTGTGATTACTAACTGGGTAACTTCAAACATATGGGAAATCTCATTTCTGATTTCTTTACAATGTGATTATCCAGGAGAACAAGTCATATAGCATATAATAGGCATTGAAATATAAAATAATAATTGCTGCTCTAGTGGTACCTCGATATGTAATTACACAATATATATTTTAAGAAGTCTCAGATTGCATATCCCCATGGCAGGCAGCTACTTCCATGGGGAGTGTTTCGTAAATGGAGGAAATTAACGGGCGAAAAGCCAAATTATGACAGAAACTGACAAAAGCAAGGGGAAAATCAGTGTGAAGGATAATACTCCAGGCTTGACTTGTTCCATTATACTTAGCCATTACAGGGAGGCTCTCAGGTCACTGAATGATTTGTTCTGCAATACCTATAACTGTGCACAATAGGCTAAGTGAAAGGCAGTATCCATCATAACTTTGAATTGCCTTGCTTTTGTCAGTTTGTGCTGTACCTTTAACATTATTTAAGTATACTATGGGGAGCATTATTATTAAAGCCAGATTGGTATTGAATTACCCAACCTCCCTGTAGACCTAAAAGAACAAAAAATGCCAGGTGTGTGGTACCTATGCTTATTATCCAAAACTGAGTGCCTAATCCTGCACTTAATTTTGCTGTGTCAATTAATTTGTTTCTCAGACATCAACTGCAATATTAAAGGAAGGAACCTGGTATGGTATGAGAAAAATATTGAGCAGCAAAGAATGGGTTTTTTTGTGTATGATTTCATCTTTGTCCCTCTTTTGCTATAATTCACATAAGAATTATACCAATAAAATATTTTTGTGTTTCAGGACTTTGATGCATGATGATGCAGGGACCAGTGGATAAATGTACACTATGAGAGTGTCATCTTTAGGGTGTGGGGGATGTCCCTGTGACTTCAACAGCAAAAATGCAAAAACATCTTAAACTAATGGGAACTTATCATGGAGTCAGAAACTCTAAAATTGGGTCAATAATTGTTTAAAAAAATGAGTGTCTAAATCCACCAAAGTTACTGTTGAAGCACCTTTCTGACAGTGCTTTCCCAGTGGGTTTCATAGATGCAAGGAGAGTGCTTCCAAATACCATTTCAGGAAAGCTGCGGACTTAAGGTAGAACATAAAGACCATAAAAAAGAGTAGATAAGAGTAGATAAGAATAGCTAACTAACTTCAGGCAACTCAGATAAAAGTCTAGAAGGAAATAACCACAGTTCCCTATGTAATCAATGGCAGTACTTACTTGTCTCCAGCATGTACAGAGAAAGTTTAGCATGATCTGAGCATGTTGACATATAAACATAGTTTATAGGTTTCTAAACCAAGGACATTTTAGGAGATTCTTTATATGCAGCTTAGATTTTCATTATTCCAGAGCACAGCAGTCTTCGGAAGGCAGAATAAAATCAGTCAGAGAAGTCAATGTCGTATCCATGTCTCTTGTCTTTCTTCTGAGTTTCATGTGCTGTGGTTGTGTGTCAATATCCCAATATCTCTGGTAAGGGTCAGTCTGAACCCCCAGACTTTTTTTTAAAAAAAAAAAAAAAAAAAAAGTTATATTTGGTCAATTTGAGTTTTATACTAAACCTCTTGAGCTTAAAAAATTATTTCAGACTGGTTTACATGGGACAATTGTCCCAGGTACAGAAACTTGAGCAAATAATCAACTGAAAAAACAACTGTGTATTTTTACTTTGTTTTTCCCCAAGGGGTAGTATAGTTTCCAAACTAGATATTGCAGGAATTGTTGCTAGCAAAAATTTAGTACTTGCAACCTTGTTCATCAGTTCAATTCATTATCTGGAAAAGTGTGTAAGCCACACATGAAAAACGCATAAGTAGGTAACGCAACAGTGTTGGAGTCAAGTAATGACGACTGCCGAGAATTAGCAGAACAGTGTGATAATATGTTCTGGGAATAATACAACAAAGCATGACTATTCAATAGGATTGAGAACAGTAGGAAAGGGTTAGGTAGGTAGAGAGAATTATCTCTCAGAGAACATGTCTACCTGATGTATTGCAGCACAGCAATGTGGCAGAGGTGCCAGAAGTGTTACTGATACAAGGTATGGTACACTTCCAGGCTAATATACCTGTTCCTCAATTATTCTGCATCACTATGGTTCTCTCTACATGGCACTATATTGTGTCATATAAACATATCTTTACATTTAACAGACGAGATACTAGAAAACAGGCTGTGGGAGAAAATGCTTCAGCAACAGGAAGGCAGCTTTAGTGTCTTGTTATGTTTTGTTTTCACAGAATTCAATAGCACGTTTCCCACTGCTGATGTGCAGGTGATTCGTAGAAAAAGTACCAATATTAGTAAAATACGTTGCTACATGGATTACAAAGGTTGTTTCATCCATAAAAGTCAATTTTGGTTGACAAACTAAATAAAGCTGAAAAGCCTGCAAAACTAGAACCCCATAGAGTAAATATATGATGAGTAAATTAGCTACTTGTCATTCCTGCTTCTGTGACCACTTATTATGTATGCAAGTCCTCCTTCAACAATTGCTTTCTTATAACTGTACCTAGGGAACATGCATGAAAGATATAAACTACAAGCTTGTAGCAGTGGAAATGTAGTTTATTTCTTTGCTGAAGAATGGAAGTGTAGATAGCTTGTTTTGATACCACAAAATCAATTCAGCTCTTTTGCTGTGAAAAACTACCACTTTTTGCTTAGCAAGTACTTGTGAATTTGATTTATTGTGAAATTTTTCTATTTCACAGCAAAATAGATTTTTATTTTATTTTATTGTATTTTTATATATATGAGTGGCAAGCTTCCAAGTCTAAAAACTGCCTTTCATTTTTATGGAAACTAAGATCTATTTATCCTTTTTTACACAGATTTCACTCAGATGCCTTCATTGTCTCCTTTCAAGTTTGTTGAGTTTTCTTCCTTCTTAGTTTCTAATAAGATTTTCCTCACTTCCTTTTTTTTTTTTAATGAAAACTTTTGGAAATGTGTCCTGTCTTTTAAATTTAATTCCTTTATTTTTTTTCCTTATTATTTTTAAAATTCTTACTAATGTATTAATGGCATATTCTTAGTCTTTGTGCAATCAGTCATTAAAAGCATCCATGTACTGCACAATAGGGATAAGGGAAGGCATAAATAATTCTGCTATAAAGAATTATAATTTGTAGAAAAGCGTCATACCCCCATGTAACTTTAATGACAGGAGATCTGCCCAGGAACAATACACAGAAAGACTAGCGATTTGGGTGTTGATAATATAATGCTTCATATCTCCTGTTAACATAAAATACTGTAATAATATTGAAACTAATGGGATGACTTCCTTTTAGGCAATATTGGATAGTTTATTAACTGTAATATTTAGAAATATATTGCCAGAATTGACTTAGTTGGCACAAAAATGGTAAAAACTGATAATAAGTACCCCCAGAAGCATAACTGAGACTCAAGAAATAATGGCTTAATTTTAATGTTATGCAGCATATGACCAGTAAATAAATTACACATAAAGCAGAAAAATGTACATATCTGTTCATATTAGGTATAGGTTAACTTTTGACACTGTTATCATTCTTAAATCTGTATAAACCAGTTTGGGAAAAAGACAGATACTAACTTAAGAAAAAGAAATATTTTGCTTTCAAATGTATTTTTTTCATAAGCTATTTGCATGTTAAGTTTAGCTTATCTTCAGTGCTACATTACCATCATTTTTCATTGGAAGTTCTGGATATTTTCATTATTCACTGGGTGTCTTACAAACATTGATCAGCTATTAGCAAGTCATAATATATGTCTACATTTGTGCTTTTATAGTTCTACAAAAGTCTTGCAAGTATAACTTGCAAGGTTATGCAGTTTTCATGACCTGGTTTCAGAAAAATATCTAAAATATCTGCATAGTTAAATATTTATATGATGATTTATAACAAATAGTCACTTAAAATCCTCTGATGTTAACTGATGGTAAAAGAAAATTGCATTTTTAACTATGTATAAATTCTAAGCACAAATGTATATATTATCAGTTGTACATGTAAGGTAATATTCATTATTATTTTCCAAGTTGACCCTAACTAAAAAATGTGACTTCCAATGCAATTAAGATCTATATGCTTTGGTATGAAAGCTGAGAAAAATAAGTAGAAACAAATTCTAATCTGGCTTTAGAATTATTTTTTTTGTGTGTGAAGAAACAAGTCACCATATATTATAATTTTTTTTTTTTTGTATGACTAATTCTATGCCCTTCTAAAAACTGCATTACAAGGAGAAATATACCTTGGTAAACTACCTTCATGGGATTTTCCAGATCTTTTTGTACATCTCTATTTTCTGTTCATAAAACATTGCTTTGCTTTGTTTTGTTTTGCTTTTTAATTAATAAAGAGAATTCTTACTGGCACTTAAGTTTCAAATGATTTTAGTTCCTGTTTACTGAAAGCACACAAAACAAGTAGAACTTTACATGCATAGTGTTTACTGCCCTCCCTCTACACATTAGTTTATATTTTCATTAAGAAGTGTATAAAAAGGTGTAGGGAATAGCAGAGGGTGCAGGGTTATGTGGAAAAGAGAGACCTCAAAAACTACGGAAGAGGGCAGTAGGGTGTACACCCCAAGTCTATACACATAGATATGGAAGTACCTTATGGGTAATTATGGGAAGTGGATTCCCTTGAGGATTCCCTTGTGGGTTTCTCGTATAGGAACAAACAGCACTATGGAGAAATCTCTCCTATCTTTTTCTCCGAGCAAGGGAAAGTGCAATGCTGGACCTCACAGTTATAAACAGGAAAGATCTGGTCTGAGACGTAAAGACCAGGGGTAGCTTTGACTTCAGTGATCATGACATGGTGTAGTGCAGGATCCTAGAAGGAAGAAACCAGGCGGAAAGCAAGATCACAACCCTGGACTTCAGGAGAGCAAACTTTGGTCTTCTCAGAGACTTTCTCAGAAGAATTCCATGGGAGACCACCCTGGAGAGAGGAGTTGTTCAGAAGAGCTGGCTGATTTTCAAGGTTCACCTCCTCCAAGCTCAAGAATGGTCAGTCCTGATGAGCACAAAGGATTAAACAAAGGCAACAGGAGACCTGCATGGATAAACAAGGAGCTCTTGAGTGAACCCAGACATAAAAGGGAAGCTTACAAGAGGTGGAAGTAAGCCCAGTTGATCTGGCAGGAATATAGAGACACCATCTAAGCAAAGTAACAAGCAGATTAGGAAAGCCAAAGCCCACCTACAAACTGGTAAGGGATATAAGGGCAACAATAAGGGCTTCTACAAGCACATCAACAGCAAAAGGAAGACAAGGGAAAATGTGGGTTTGTTGCTGAATGAGGTAAGAGTCCTAGTGACAAAATACACAGAAAACGCCAAAGTACTCAGTGCCTTTTTTGCCTCAGTCTTTACTATTAAGACCAGCCTTTGGGAACACCATGTCACCAAGACTGGTGGGAAAGTGTAGCACAAAATCTTTATCTTTGGAGGACCAGGATCCTGCTAGGGAAAATTTTGTTCCACTTTCAGGCAGCCTGTGGTTCTATGATTCTGACAAATGCATACTTTAATTTTTATTTTTTTTTAATATGTACTGTTAAAGTTTTAATAAATAATTTTGTTGTTAATATACTATGCTGAGAGAGAAGAAAAAACTCCATTTCCTAAAACCTCTAACAGTTTCAGCCACCAGTTTCTATCCCAGACATGTAAACACATATATATATGTACAACGATTTTTGTCCCCCATTAAGTTTTTAAAAGCTACTGGCTTCATTGCGTTACAACATCTATTTATAAAAGATATATAGAAGGAAATATCTTTTCCCATGTACTGTGCACACAGAGAATGCAGTGCTTTGCACTTATTTGTGATGTGCTGTTTGCTTAATTTTAGGTGGATTAAGAGACATCCATCAAGAGGACTTGCCAGACCAAAAGATATAAAACAATTTCTTTATATCTTTTTTTTTCACTTTTAGGAAGTAGATTATCTTTTATTGGTTAAAATGATATTTTTTCTTCCTTTGCTATGATCACTAAGTATTCTTTGGGTTTGGATATTTTTTTAAAAAACAAAACAAAACCCAGCAAAAACTAATTACAACTTTGACAAAGGTAAAGACTGACCAGTGAGACAACTATAGTAATGACTAAATCTTGAGACGGTTCAAAACTGGTGTGCTTTTATTATCTGATTTTCAGGCCACATTTCCTAAGGTACAGAAGAAAGGATAGTACAAATAAAACACAGAGGGAAAAGGAAAGTTTTCATTTTTCACTGCATTCAATCAAACAAACCATGATCCTATATGAATGCTGTTTTCCTTTTCAGATTGGACATGTCCATCTGTGAGTTAATAGTTATCAACTTATAAATTAATCAGATGCAAACCAGGTTTAATTCATTCCACTGAAATGTAGAAATCTATAGTGAAAATATCTTTGCAGATCTCCTTTATCACAAATGGAGGGAAATTTCTTAAGAATTTGAGTCATCAGGATGTCTAATTTAGGATTAAATTAACTTTACCCTAAACGTCCCTGCTAAGTAATTGTAACTACTACTGTAAACTTTCATTGTTAACTAAAAATTTAGTGACCATAAGTTACTGGTGTATAGAAAACTACAATAGAAACACTGAGAGTTAAAAAGTTGCATTCCATTCCCACTTTAAATCAGTTTAATCTTGCCTCTTCAGCCAAAAATGAAAGCATGGTACTAATTTGTTGGAGCTGAATCTAGAAATAGAGATGGTCTGTTGTGCCCCAAAGTACATGTTACAGCTTCTAAACCACTTCTTATGCTTTTCTTGCTTAGATTTCTAATTTTAGATTATTTCTAGCAAGAAGCAAAGCCCTCTGATGCTTAGTTTTACCTGTCACATTCTAAGGGAAGGGGAATATCTTCACAAAGGATTCTGAGTTTAGCTGCATAACAGTTTTCTCTGAGTGGTTATTATTTTACCTGAAGACTAGTTAAAATCTAAGCAATGTAAGTTATGTCCTTTTGTGTACATAATCCCTAAGAAATCTACCCAGAAATTACAGAGGAAAATACAGTATGGATCAAACAGCAAAGCATAATTGATAGACCAAATCAAGATGCTCTCCTGGATTTCTGTGCCTCTCTTTTTTTGGAGGAAGAAACCCCCAAGATTTAGATACAATGTAGAATGTTTTAAAACTGAGACAGACATGCATATGGGATTTATAACATGCCTGACAAAAAGGTACCTGTAAATTTCAAGATGCATGCTAGCTGACATAAAGGTCCTGATACATGGAATTTTGTAAGCTTTTCATCCTTATCTTTGTTAAGAGTAAGTCAGTGCTTTGAGAATGGCTGAGGCTGGATTAAAAAGTGGTGAAACATTGAAAGAATACAAACAATCCTTTTAATTGCAGAGAAGCATCAAGCCAGGCTGTGCCTCCAGGAGAAAAGAAAAAATAATCTTTTTTTAGAAGTTGACCCAAACTCTCTGCTTTGTTGGCAAATTTGCAACAGTAGTAGTTCATGACCTTGTGACCAGAAGGGTTAACTGTTCTCATCCCTCCATTGTTGCTCTCCTTTTATGACAGGCTGTTCACTCCTGATTTGTTCAGTACAAGACTGTGTGAGCACTCAGTGCTTTGATCCACCATGCCACCATAACAAAACACGCTGACACCGGCTGAACTCCAGATGCTATGTTCATTTCAGCTGGCATTGATGCTCTTTAGAGGCTTTGGAAACACTAGTTTTAACCTTACACTTTGTATCCCCTTTCTAATTCCTGTACTGATGAGTGCCTCCATTTACTACATCCCCTGTTTAAGGTTGCCTTCACTCTAAATTAATTTGTTAGCTCGTTTAATCAGTATTAGAAATCTTAGAAAGAGCAGCTTTCTAATGAAATATTTTCTATTTTGGTGTGAGGAGTTGCTCTCAAAAGTCACTGTAAAGCTACCTCTATTTGGTATAAATGGCAAGGTTTATAACAGGGAGGGCTGCATGGGTAGCTTCTATGAGAAGAGGTCAGCAGCTGCCCTCTGCTGAACACAGGCAGTTCCAGATGGGTCCAGCCAGCTCTGCAACAGACACACCACTGACCACGGCTGAGCCCATCAGCAAAACTGGTGGTGTCTCATGTAAAGCATGGTTAAGAAAGATCAAAACCTGAGAAAAAAAAAAGAACAAAAAGATCAAAGCAGTAGGAGGCTCTCCGTGGCAGAGCAGGTAACACCCCCAAAGATCCTGTGGCCTATAAGTAACCTACACCAGAGCAGGTACTTCCCTGGACGCGCTGCAGCCCAATGGAGGTTCCTCACCAGAGCAGCGTAATAAAGAAGGCAGGCACATCAGAAGAAAAGATAAATGAATGAGGACAAGGAGCAGCAGAAAGAAACCACTATGCCCTGATCCCAGCCTCCTGTACTGCTGGTCACATCACCAAAGGGACTCAGCGTACCCTGTGCGGTAACGCGGAAAGTGGAGAATAGGAAGTGGGGAGAGAGGTGCCAGGAGCTAAGCTGAGCCTAGGAAAGGGAGGAGAAAGGCTGTTTTGCTTGTTTGTTTAATCATTTGTTTTCTTTGGTTTTAATGCCTGAGTCATGTTGTTGTTGTTGTTTGCTTTTTAGTGTTTTTGTTTGGTTTGGTTTTGGTTTTTTTTTTATTAAACAGCAATGAATTAAATTCTCCAAGTCAAGAGTGCTTTACTTATGATGTATCCAAATCATAATATGTGTCATAAGTGTTCTAGAACTTGATTTTCTTTCTTCTTACATGCATCAAAACACCCCAGACATGTAGAACACCCCACACTCTCAGGAAAAAGGATAAAACAGATGTTCTATTCCAGTATCATGGTTGCTGTTGTTAATGGTGTTATCACGCATAACAGAGTAAGTATTCTGAGTGGGAGAGTCTATAAAAAAACATTAGTTATCTTAATAGATAAACTAAACCCTGTGGTGATGATTTGCTTGGTTTGTTGGGGTTTTTTTCCTCAATGAAGAAAATGAAAAGTTCAAAATTTTGGGGGGAAAAATTTCAGAAATTAAATTATTTTTTGCATTTAAGACAATAAAGCTTACTTTGTAAATATTTCAAAAGTCAATCTACTGTTTCTACCCTTGATACTTTTGGAAAACTGAAAGTATGTCAAAGTGATATGTGACGAATCAATCCTAATTTAATTTCCTTCTTTCTTGAGCAAGACTGAAAAATCTGGGGATACTGATTAAGGAGTGTGCCATTTATACAACACTTCTCTTTGGCTCTGAGGCAGCTTTTAGCTGTCTACATGGGCATCTTAATTTGCGATCTAATGCCAACATCATATATTGGCACATATATATATGCCAATGCCCTAGAGTATGCAACACATCAGTATGGCTGAAAATGATAAGGGACCTTCTACATGTGGGAGGCCAACATCATTTGGAGGCAGCAGCTGGCATCCAGGCAGCTAGAATAGACACCTGTGTTCAGTCTTAGCCTGATGTCTCCTCTGTATGTAAATGACATACTAGCCTGGGGAAAGGAGCTTAACCAGCACAGTATTGTAATACTAATGTGCCACAATATAATGACAAGTGAACTCCTAATCACAGCTGCATGGGAAATAGTTCTCTGCCCACTAAGAGGGACTGAAACAAGAAACAGACAAAAAAAGTATTGTGACAATAAAAAATACTATCTTGTCAGAAAATTCGATGGAAAGTCAGAAAAAATTAAATGTAAAAACCCCAAAAGTACAAATAAAAATTTGTGTCTGAATGTTGAGAATCTAGAAACATTCTCGTTTTGAGGGCTTTAAAATCTTTTTAGTCTGTTACCTCTTCTATCAGAAAGACAGAATTAAAAAAAAAAAAGAAAAAAAAGAACATAGAATTTTAAAGGTCTAAGATAGGACAATTTTGAACCTGAAGAGACATATCATTTTTCACCACTCCTAAATCCAGTAATGAGTAATATTCTTTTAGAATCATAGATTAACATTAACATTTTCATTTGAATTATGGATTAATTTCTGAAATGAAGGAATTTGATCAGCATGAAGTTTGGTTCATATATTTGAACAATCTAACAGAACATGAAAAGAATTTAAAAAATAAAATTTTATAAAAAAAAAAGATAAACTAAGAGTACGCTCATATAATGTGCTCTTCAGTTTATGGGATCAAATTATAGCCAGTCTGAAGAAGAACTCCCAAAGTGGATACAGTGTGGGTGTTGGGAGCTCAACACCAAATGCTTCCACTGTACAGTGAGGCAAATATAATTAAGCCAAAATAATTGCTGATGTAGCTGTAACCATAGGCAATGATGTGCACTGCTTCTCCCTGTGTCCTTTTTGGTTAGGTGCATTCCTCTCTCTGTTGAATGAAGAGTAAAATACTGAAGTAGTTATGAAGAGGTAGCCTCAAACTTCAGAGGTTTCTGCTGTTCCTATTCCTTAAATCTTCTCTTGGAGGAAAGTTAAAAAAAGAAAAACAAACAAACAAACAAAACCAACAAAAAATCCAAGAAAAAAACACCTTCGTTCACAAAATCTTTCAAAACTTTCAATTCCTGTGTTGTTGTTAATGCTTTTTGCCTGATGTTGTTAGGTGGGAGGAAGAGAGCTAGTTCAGGTCTACAGAGGTTAAAAGGCCTAGGGCCAAGTTTGCCATCATCTCTCTCTCTGCGGACCATTTCTCTCCCTTGGGAATGAGCCATCAATGAGAATTAGGTTGTCACAGATCACAGGCTAATAACATGTTGACACTTTTTGGATTCCTCCGTACTGTCCTGTTTAGGTTCCATGCCTCCCCGTGTTGCTTTTCAGGGGTGGGTCTAGGTCACAGCTTTATTTTTGCTGCAAATCAGTCTTTTAGTCTGTAGTCCTTGCAAGACTTGCATAATTTAAACTCCTTTCGAATCCTGTGTGTAGTTTGGTGTCTGTGGCTCTGCAGACAGCAGTTTCCCAGGGAGCAGCCAGACATCACAAAGCACAAATATCTTTATTTAAAACTTAAGTATGACAGAAGGAAAGATATTATAAAAACTAAACAGCAAGAATACATGGCTATTAGTTAATATCCATCTAATTGTAGAGTCTATCAGAATCTTAAAGTGAGTATGTGACTCCAATCCAGATTAGGAGAGTATGTCTCTTACATTCCTGTTTCTGACACATTTTGCTGTCAGGCTTCCTAAACCAGCAAAGCGGTTCCCTCCAGGAAGCAAGAATTTTAAAAAAACTCAAAATTTATACAAACAGTATTGTGAATAGGCTTGTGATTTTTGTTCCTGAACCCTCAGGAATGCTGTACAATTTGGCAATCATTAGAAATCCTGTAGAAAACATAGTTCATATACAAATATTGAAACTTTAGCTGCCATATGTGCTATGCTGTGCATTTACAGAGCTTAACTTGAAACATTTATTGCACTTCCCTAAAGCAGTAATTGAAGTTCTTTCACAGTGAAATTCACAACACCTAAAAAGAACTTGTGTCTCTCTGTTGACCAAATAAGAGCTTGGGCACTGAACTGAGAAACTTAATATTAGGCATTATACCTCCTCTCCCCTCTGCCAATAGTACTTATCACAATTTAATACAATAAATGTGAAAGTTTTCTTGTTTCTTGTTTCCAAAGGAGAAAATTTGTGACATGGTGTCATCCAAACAAAAAAAGCAACTAACTCTTTAAAAAAAAATAATTGGGAATATATTCTTTTTTATATTAGTTATATTCTATATCCTTTATATTCTATGTACATTCCATATATACTATATTCTATAATCTTTATATTCATACTTTTTTGCTCAGTATTAAGGTTAAGTTTTGAATAATGAAAGGGCTTTTGAAGGCCAAAGGGCAACATAGCATTATCAACATAGCATTTATCTTTTAAAAAACTGCTTTCATACTTTGCACAGCTTTTTCCCTGTTAATTGAAAGGAAAATAGATTGTTTAGTGAGGAAGGAAAAAAAGAAGGAAGGAGTACAATGAAACTGTCTTCTAGTTGATCCTGTTTGTGATCAGTGAAGAAATGGTGTTTACCCCAAATGTGATTGTCAAACAGAAATGGAGAAAGGAGAAACAGTTACAAAAGTGATGTGAACTTACTCATGCAATCACAAAATAATGACCCCCACTCCCACCAAAAATGTTATGCCCTGTACTAACTCCTAATATTTCACTTCTATCTTTTGGGGAATAGGTGGTCTTCTGAAATAGGAATTCCTGTAATGAACAGCATCTTGGAGGATTTGTGCTGGTTACTTCATTTGATGCCAGCTGTTTAGAAATGTCAAGTATTAGTATTGCTATTACTGAGAGAAAAAAGACTAAATATATGCTTTCAGAAAGGGAACATGAAATACTGTTCTGTTTATCCAGACCTGAAAAGTGCTGGGTGGTTTTGTTTTGTTTTGTTTTGTTCTTTGTGGGGTTTTTTGGTTGGTTGGTTGGTTTGGTTTCCTTTTTTAAAATTACCTTAGAGTTTAATTTCTTCTATGCGAGAATTTAGTGGGGTTTACAGCACTAAAGTTTTATTAGTTTGTATTTGTCAATATTACATTTAATACCTTCTGTGTCAACCTATTTATGAATCAAATCTAAATCCCTTTCAAGTTTAGCTGTCTGTATGTATTCATCTTTCATTTTTTTTGTCCTCAGAAAATGCAACTAGATTGCAGTTGCTCTTTTTGTTTGTATATCATCTTTCTAAATTAAAGTACATACGTGCACAGCAGACTTTAAAGCACTAGCCCCTGTACACTTGAAATAACACTTTCTCTGGTTTGACATAGCTTCTTTCACAGGAGCTATCTATAGCCACTGCTTTGCTATTTTTCAACCTGTTCTGTAACTCTGCCCGTGTCCTGCCCTGAATCCTTACTTTATCTTAGAGATTAAGCAGGAGCTTGTCATGTGGAATGTTACAAAAAGCTTTCTGAAAAATCCAAATATATTATGTCATCTGCTGTGCCCTTAGCAATCCTGTCAGTACACCTTTGTGTAAATTCTTCTCCCCAAAAATGCAATAAACAAAAACACTGAGAAGATTATTAAAGACACAATTAATAGCTCTTTATTTACAGACAACTGATTATATAGGGCACACACACTGCCAGAAAGTTGCCTTGAAAATACTCCACTCTGCATTTACTCTAACTATCCCCACTAATAGCAGTGATGACAATAATAGTAATAATAACAAAACCAATAATAATTCAGTGCTTCTTATCTACTGCCTTACTATGTCTAATCTTTTTGATAACTCCAGAAAAGCCCTATTTGCAAAGGTAGGGCAATTAAATAAATACAAATGTATTCAAATATTTAATTGGCTGGAAACTTAGTAAGTGTCCATAAAACATGGCTGCTCCTTAATCAGAAGACAAGAATGAGTAGTCATACACTTTTCCACTTGTTGTTGGAAAACCAAAGCTCTGAGGCAAAGAGGATACTTTTATTACCATGCCCCTTGAACAACTTGGAATGAACAAAGAAGAGAGACAGAACAGATAACAGACCCCATTCATGAATGCAAAAGGCTATTTCTGAGTGGTAATTGCATTGTTTATGCCAGCAAAAATTACATAACTCCCATTCTCTATACAAATTACATGTTTTCTATGCTTCATTGGACATTTTACATAGAATATAAATGGAGCTTTTGCAACAGGTGGTACAAAGACTGCTGTCAGAGCCAGTCTAAGCCTCATTATTAAGGCCGGGTGAAGCATTTGGCTTTCTTCAGGTTTTCAGCTAAGTCAACAGAACCCAAAATTCCCTTTATGGTTTCTCTTTTTATTTCTTTTCTGCTCCCAGTTTCCTGAGTTTTTTTTAATGAAATGAAAATGGAGTTTTTCCAACCAAAGCTGTTCTAATTGCTTTAAGACACAGATCAGAGCTTAATGTGATTCATTAAATGTTGCCAGCCTGGGACAGGTAGAGGGCTTCATGTGCTGACTGCACAGCAGGCCTGCTTGGCCAAGGAAAAGGTCAGGCAGTTGCACAAAGCCAAAACACAGCACAACAAACTTGTCAGCTGTATTGCCGCTGTGAACATGGGGAGGTCATGTGAAAGGAACTTCCATTTCTCAATCCAAGTGGTGCTGCTAAAGTGGTATCCATTCACCTCCACATGATGCTATAGATTAACCTTTTGAAAGCAGCTTTGGACAGGTTTTTTCGATGCCTGATTTGTGCCTGAAGTTCAAAAGAGCTGGTTACCCTGTACTTGAACAATTGAATTTGAAGATAACAGTGAGTTCTGCTCTTGCAAATCAAGTTCAATGCATGTACAAGGTTCAGTTGAGGCTACATTTGAATGAAGGGGTATGTACTTTGTACACATTATTATGGCAATAGAGCTGGATTAATCCTGGCTGTGCTGTTCCTCTTAAAAGAGAGGAATTTACAACACTATTGCTACCTCTCATTGTAATTACCAAATAGAAGTAATTATTTATGTATAGAGAAGTTTCTATGTATAGAAACATTTCTACCTGTGGAAATGCCCATACGCATAAACAGATTAATTTTTCTGTATTCCATTGTTTATTTCTCTTGCAAACAGACTACATAACATTTATGCCAAACCTTTTTTCCAACATTTGATTCAGAGTGGATGCATATTTGTCAGTTTGATGAGCCTCTCTCTTTTCCCTTGTTGATAGTTAGACATGAAAATATTGCTGTTAGGTCCCATGGCTCTTTTTACAATTATTCCCTGAATAACTAATACTTAAAAACTCTTACAACTGAAGCAGTTTGTAAACAAGGAGATTTGCCAAAGTAGCAGCAGAAGTCAAGGTGTATGCCATAAATTGTATCTATCACATCTAAATCCTCCTTTTCACCTACTAATCAGAGACAGTGCTGCCCAACCAGGAGCAAGATTTTAATTCTCTCTCAAGTCAAAAAGTATCTCTTCTCTCTCTTTCAAGTATTCAGCTCAAGGAAACGGCACTCTAAAGCACAGAAATTACCCATTAAAGTTATTTTTATTATTACCTTTTGCTTGCTTGGGTGGGGTGTGTGCCATGTTATTAACTACTGTGAATCAGCCTCATCCCCTTTGGTGCCTTCTCCAGAAATATTATTTTGGAATCACTACATTTCATTCACTGATGAGGTAAAAAGAACCTAATTATTCTGACAATTTTATCTAAAGCTTGCAGATTTTATGTACTGAGTGTATAAAAAATAACTTCTTGATGAATAATGCTCTAGGAGTACATTTTTGTAACCATCATCTGGAAGGGTCCTTTTTACACACAGTAATTCCTCCAGTGGATGATAAATGCTAAATGTGCTTTTCTTAGGGTATCACTGTCCTAATATACCTCTTTATAGATAAATATACATATATATACAATTTTTAATTGAGATATAGCAACTTCTGTATAGAACTGTGAATGCTAATGAGGCAACTACTAAAGCTTTTTAGCTCGCTCTCATTAGCCATGTGGTTCCTGTCTTATGATTCTCTGTTCCTTCAGTTGAAACTGTGGGTAGCTTTTCAGTGTTCACATCTAAGAACCAAGAAGTAATGCAAAATAAAACCCAGAAATGCTTTATTAATGGGTTAATATAAAATATCCATTCAAACAACGCATAAAAATAAAAATACCTTTAAAAAATGATGAGTTTTCAAAGTCAAACATTTGAAGGGGGGAAGCTGTGGTAAATAAAGTTTTCTTGAATCTAGCAGCATCATGGAGGGGAGGCTGCTACAGCTCTGTGTTCCCAGGCCCAGCGAGTAGTGAGGCTGAGCATGCATTCCCCAAAGACATACGCATCAGCATGGCTTTCACACAGCAAGCCACATAGAACACCACAGATATAAACATGTAAACACAGACAGCACACAAAAATTGCCTAATCTTGTCCCCCTCTCAGGAAGTTCAGGATACAGGTCTGTTAGTGCGAAACAGTGTACAGATCTATTAAGTAGATCTTTCCAATAGCGTGGACTTAGGCAACAAGGGCAGGAACTGGCCACAGATCCTTGCTTTTCTGAGCTGCTGGCACCACCAAAACCCACAGTGCCTCTCCAGCTCCTGGTAGCTCAGAATCATTCACACACACATTTGTGTGCACACACACATGCATGAGTAAACACATATTGTTGATGTCCGGAGTAAATCACCTAAACACTGAATCCAACCAGTAGCTGACCCCTGGAATCCTCTTGTTTCCAATGCAACCACATACATGGAAACAGGACACTAAGTCAGCTCCCAGACCTAGCAGTCTCTGAAGTAGTAGGTTTGAACCCCTCTCGTCTCTCCAGTTGACAATTTCCAGGCTTCCTAGTCTCTCCAGTAACCAGCCCAGGCTTCTGGCTGCTTTGATACCTGGTTCCCAAGCCTCTTATCCTACTCGTGAGCTAGTCTGCCTTGGTATTCGCAAGCAATCACACTGAAGTAGCTGCAAAATATGCACACATTGCAGGTGCTTGTAGTTAGACCCATTTGGCTCTGTGATCTGTGGTCCCACACCAGTTACTGGCACTTAGACACCCGTACATGCATGCACACACAGAATAGGGAGCTCCTCATCCAGGAAAATATTTAGAAATGCAATTAGGTAAGAACACAGGACAGACTGCACTGATCACTCACATAGCCTGGACAGACAACATGGCAATCCCTCTCTTTCCACTAAATGTCCCATAAATCTGATATATTAAGTTTTATATAATCCCAAGGTGATCTTCCCTGGCATCCCATAATAAGCTTCATACCCCTAGGCAATGACCTCTTCCCAGCCTGTGAGGTGAGACAAAGAGCATCTCCCATTGACCAATCTTGATGTATCTCACCCAATGTTCATGGGGCTCTTGTCCCGTGGCAGCCCTGGGAGGATTTTGGGCTGGGGCTTGTTTCTCTGATCAGTTTATTGGGGTTCCTCTGCTAGTCATGGTTTCCCTGTCCTCCTTTGTGTTTGCTATCATGATCCTTTAATCAAGTAACCTAAGATGTATAATCAGCCATATTCTTTTTTTTTTTTTTATTATTCCAAAGGATAGAAATCTAGGATAGAATTTGGTTTAAATGTAGGGGTTTTCAGTTCTTTGAATCCAAGACACCATTGTGGAAGGGTTCCACCTAATTTTAGTTGAGGTTTCTCACTGTCCTTTAGCTAGATCCCTCAGTTTCCCTGTGTTAGTTAAATGGAGAATGATAGAATCCCCCAAGGGATGAGGATCACAAAGCTGAGACTCCCGCTTGGAATTATCAAGGTATATCTTGATACTTGATATAGTATCAAGACTTCCTTTTGTTTATCAGAATAGAATATAGTTGATGAACAAGAGGCATGTGACCACAACGTGATGGAGAGTATCTATTTAACTTTTTTTCCCTCATATGTATGTTGAGTTCTTTTAAAAAAGGAATGACTAGGTCACCTGAAAACCCTAACAATGAAACTTCTCCTTCCCTTTTATTCCCTGCTGAGCATGCTTGGAAGGGAAAAGCTTCAAGGATATTAGGAGAGTAGCATGAGGGAAGGATGAGAAGCAAGACTAGAGCGCAGCAATGAGACTCAGACTATAATGGGAGGCACTGGAAGCTGATAGGCAAGTCTCACTGTAACAGAAAGTCTTTCTAGAACTAGAAAGGCTTGTACTGAGTATGCTGCAACTCCTGTATATGTAAGGTTAACTGAAAACAAGTGTGGAAATAAGGAACTGTCTTCTAAGAATGCATGGGAATGCATATGTCATAAACATTTCTTATTTCTCTTCTCTTGTTCTGTATTTGAAAGATAATTACTAAGATTTCTAGTCTAATAAAAATTGGCTTTTTATTCTGAAAGTCCTAGTCTGGTTTGTTTTTTTCTTTTTTAAGAAAATGCTCAATAAGGAAAATACACCAAAAATTTCATACTAATTTCAAACACAGAATACAATGCCGAATTTCTCAATGAGGACCAAAGTGAGGATATGCAGGTAGCAACAACAGGGGTATCTATGAGACTTAGAGAATACAGGATGTGGTACTAGAAACTGTTAAAACAATTACCATTTTAATAGCTTCATTTTTTACTTTTGTTTATATATACTGTTATGTATACTGTATAGAAGTCATACTCACTCTTGACTTGAAAATATCTTGATAAACATGGATGATACCCTATTTTACATTTATTGTGATATATCCTCTTATTACTAGAGACATACAATTACATGAATCCAAAATTTTACAAATAAATTAAAAATAATGCTATGTTTGTTTGTACTCCTCACATTTTATTACAGCTTGTGAATAAAATGGGTTACAAAACAGAAATGCTGGAGTGCAGTGGGGGAAAAAAGAGAAATAAATTGAAATAGATCTTGATTTGAGCTATTGCCACCAGAAATAGCACTTCAACATGAATTTAAATACAATTAAATAAATGTCTGTTACAAGAAAGACAAAATAAGGAAATGTAAAAAAAAATCTTGGCCTCATCATCTTGCTGTCTTCAAACTTTTACTATTAATAAAAAAGTAGCAGAGGTAATGCGTGAAGTTTTCCCCTCATTATCTACATATGAACTAGATGTCTATGCTCCTATTATAATCAAAAGAGACTTAGGACGGGTTTCAACTACATAAACATGAATATATACTGCCATCTCAGAATCCAATACACCTAAATGGAGCTGGCATGTTAGAGACAAGACTTATGGAAGATCTGCAGCCTTTTGGAGATCAGCAGCTAAAGCCTGGGCATGATTCCTCGTCTGTCTTACGTTTTGGTACCTGAAGCCTGCTGAAGTGACTGCTGCAGTTACAGCTGCAGAGATTTTCAGCAAATCCTCATCCCAGAACCTGGCATGTTAGTTGCCAAAAAAACAGGTGTCTATTGTGATTTGGGGTACTCTACCGTTAAATACACTTGAGTTAACATCCAAGACACAGGACCTACAGGAGGCCTATTCCCTTGGCAAGTGACAGTTAGAGGACAGGCAAGCATCTCAAATAAGTAGATAAATTTAGGGAAACTATATAAGGCCAAAATATCTCATTTTTGTTTTAGTGTGATATATATATACCTGGTGATAAGTAAACAAAATGGATCTAAGGATAATGGAGTTCATATTATGTGTGTATGTGCATATGAACATGTGCATACAGTGTATGCATTTATGTTATATAATGATTTTTCTCAATAGATAATTATTTTTCTGAAATGTTTATTCTTAGCTATTTCAGGGCTACTTCCTTTACCGAGTACTGAAGGAGAAATGAGTTTCTCTGTTACCAGTGTGGGTATAACCTGTTCTGTCAATCTGAAAGTACTTTTCTGTGATACCCTAAAGTCAGGGAAATTCAGTGCCCTTTTCTTGGTAGGTCTATAACACAGTTTTAATGCTTTCTTCCTCTTTCTATTAGGTTTATGAATTCTATTAGGTTTATGAATTTTCTACTAGGTAAATTAAATTTGTTTCATTTCCAAGTTGTAGTAGCATTTTAATTAAAAAAAAAAAAAAAAAAAACACAAAAAACAGAGTTCTGTAAATATGTGGGAAAAATTAATAGGACATGAATATTTGTAGATGAGATTCAGACTCTCTAAATTCCAAGTTGAGATTTGTGGCAATTTGGGATCCTTCTCTCAGGCAAAGATTAATTTGCCTGGTCCCCGGACTCTGGATTACTGCTGGAGAAGCCTGAAATTGATTTATACTGCCATTCTGGATCACAGTTTCTTATTTGCCTAAACAGAAGCGCTCAGATGTCTTTAGATCAATCTTTAGCTAAGCAGTTAGATGCTTGATGTTTTATCTAAGCTCCACCATGATTCAAAGACAGACTGAGGAAGCACGTGAATTCTAATCCCCTGGTGAGAACCTCTGTATCGACAACTTTTGAATCATCTTGTCAATGTATTCCTTCATTTCAGCTGGTTCAACAGGCCAAGCAGGTACCTAAAATTAACTTGAATCTTGGTATTTGATTTAAATGCTCAATGAAGTTTTAATAAATCCTACAAATCTCCTTTAAAAATCAGATCCCACTTCTCCCTCACATATCTGATAGAGTCTTCAAAGGGCATGTGTTCTCCTCATCCTCTTTGAAGATGGTTTAGTAAGAAAATCTGTCAGATTTGATGTGGTTTTTGTTTTTTTACTTTCCTCCATTGTCCTCACCCAACTCACACTTTCAGGGTTGAGAGTTTTAAGGACAACAATCTGGTTTATATTTATATTTTTGAAGACAAGACAGGATAGTGAGTACCAGAAGCAACTCACAAAAGTGGAGCCAATTTTCACTTCTCCAAAATGTTCATGTCTGCATGTAAATGCAGTAACCTTCAAATAACAGTTACCAAGCAGGTACAGGTAAACCTCAGGAGGATTTTTTTAACCAAATTGCCAATACTCCTATAAGCACATATCAGAATCTTTTTGTTAAAAAAAGTATTTTGTATGTGCTATCAGAATTCAGTTTTGTTCACTGAAATGTGATTTCCATGTTTCTGTGTTCTTTATGGATATAATTTTGTAACCATTTTTAGAAAATATAGAAGCCATAGGCCTGAAAATGTATCCATTTAATTTGAGTGGCAAGTATCTTAACCTCTGTATACTTACTTTCTGTCAAAATAATGGATTAATATCTGAATTGTGTGGGACAGGATATTTTTCACCAGCTGGTCATCTCTCTTACAAACAGAATACGTCTGGATAGATAATTCACACACTGCAAGATGAAACTAGCATCCCATCACTCTGAGAATAGGTTAAGTTCATACAAATTTTAATTCTCATTAAAATCATTGTGCTAGAGATGGAGAAATATTGTGCTGTTTCCATTTTCTAGTTTTTTGTTTTTGTTGTTGGTTTGTTGTTTTATTTTTTCCCCCATTACATTCTTGTGCACTTAAAAAATAATTCAGGCTATTTCCATGCAAATTATGCTTTTCCTGGATTCATTAAATGCTCTTTGCTGAGACCATAACTGGACTGTCTTCTCTGAAATTACCTATGCAGAATATTGAAAGGGTCAAAATAGTGCAGCATGTTACTGTATTTCACAGAACAGAAAAGCATGCAGATTGCTCTTGTTTCTCATTCTTGTAATAAGGGATAGTAACAAGAAAAGAAAATGGCTGAAAATGGTTTTGTTCCCATGTCTCAAATACCGTAATTAGAATAAGAAATGCTACAAATTAACCCATTCTCATTACAGTCACTATATTATAATTTCATGGTCCTCTTCTGACGCTGTACTCTTGCTAAGGACATTTACATCTCATCAGTGAACACAAGCAGCAGATCTGCTGGCGGTGAATGCTTGATTCACTCCAATTTATGTCTTCTTTTCAGCTGGGGAATCCATTGTGTGAGCTAATAGCTGGTTTCCCATTCAAAATGACTGCAGATCTCTTCGCATTTGGATACAGTGCAAGCATTGTCATATTTTTTTTTAATGTGTCAAATAATTGCTGCATTACACTATATGCAAGCAAAAGAAAGGGAATTTTCAATATTAAATGAAACACAAAGGGTAATACTATGCTTTGCTATCAGAGATGGGGGAGGTGTCGGGGGGAAGACAGGAACCCTTTTCTCTTTAGCCAAGTATGTAGTATAGCTGAAATATCTTTGATCACCTGTGTCAAAGACTGAACAATTATTTCACTGTCATTTAACCTATTTTTGCAAGGCTGATTGTAAAAAAAGAGTTTTTTTATTAAAACAATGAAGTGGACAGATGTATCCTCTTACAGGTTGTTTAAATTGCCATGTCCCAATTACCTGACTTATTTGGGAACGTTCCTGAAGCACAATTTCCATTAACTTCTCACAAAATTCTGAGACTATTGCTATTGCTAATACAATGCTGTATGAGCAAAGATTGAACTTGGGTGCTTGTCTTATCTAACAATATTAGGTTGTTTTCCTGATTCAGGGTGTGTAGAGAGGAAAAGCTGTATTTGAGGTGTTTTTCTTGTTCTCTTGTGCCTGGTCTGACAGCTAGAGAAAGAACAACCTCCTGAAATCTAAGGGAGGTTTTCTGTTGATGCTAATGGGATAAGATTTCATCAAAAAGATTTTGTCCTACTAGACAGGAGTGCTACATGCATTACCTTTGTAAGACCTTGGAGATTGACATAGGAGATGCATGATCAGTGACTCAAAACATGGGGTTATTTCACCTGTCCTTAATCATTAGTGGTTGGATTCACTTAATCTAACTTTAGACATTTCCAATACGAACGTTGACATCCGGGGCAGGATTCAGTTGCCTAAACATAGGAATTGAGTGCCACTTGAGGTTTTCTAGGATATTGAAGGAATACACAGGCCACCTAGGTGGGGCACAGAACTTATGGAGACTCATACATTCTGGTACAAATGCTGAGTATCAGGTCTGATAGAATACGGTACACAAAAATGTCACTATATGCCTACATTTAGATGACTGAATATCACCCTTAATCTACCTGTTTGGATGTTCTAGGGTCATTTCAGTTGTGTACATTGGTGTATTTGAGATGCTCTGTTGAACTTTACTTAATCTCCATCAATCATGCCAAAGGGTATGACTGCATGTATTGTATCATATGTGTGTGCCTTCATGAAAATGCCCTGGACACCTTGAAGCTCTCAGTGAAAACCATTTCTTGTTTTGCTAGTTAAACCTAGCTAATACTATAATCAATGAAAAAAATACTTACTTTCAGGTCTTGATTCTTCTCATCAGATGTTTGCCTTAACAATATGAGATGAATAATATCCTGTGACTGTTTTTTGGCTGATTTTTTTCCCCCATTTTTTTCTTTTTCTTTTTCTTGAGCCAGTTTTAGAAGATGCAGTATTCTCAGCTATGCAGACTGACGTCTCCTTGCTTTGGTTCTCCTTTCCTTGCATTTCCTTGCCTTAGTTTTCAAATAATTGAGAGCTCAGTAATTCAGTAATTCCACAATAATGTGCAACTCAGGTTAACCATTGGCATGAAAGGAAGACTAGAGGTGAGAATCTGCACTCGCTTATGTCAACACAATTACGAAAACATATGACCCACAAAACTGAAAGTTATTTTATTCCATGACCCTATCTTTCAAAAGACTAGTAGTAGATATCTGGAGAATACTGGAGATACAGCCTTCTGACAGGCTACTTGGCATATGCTTAGACTGTAGTTGCCTTTAGATTACTGTGGGTTTAATCCCTTGGTCAGTTTATTTGAATTTGTATATTTCCTTGAAGAACCTTTGTCCCTTCAACATGATTTGTCTTTTAAGTTCCACAGTTTAAACTACTAATTACAGGAAAAAGAATACTATCATTCTCTTTATGATTTATAGACCTGTGAGAAGTAATTTTTAACCCCTTCTCATACAGAATCCTATACTTCTTATCAGCTTGTTTTTCTGTTGGTTTCTCACAATCACTTTTCAATATACCTTCTCTTATTCTGCCTTTTTTTTTAAAGGTAAGAAAACCATGATACAAAGTAACAAGTAAAACAAATACAGCAAAAACTTTGTGGAATTTCGCCAGGATGCTTGAGAAGACCACTGGACCTGTGACTATGTTTGTACTTGTTTGGTGAAGACAGCAAATTAATATCATTAGTTTGTGTGTCCAGCTGCAATATGAACTGTTGGAACCTGAAGTAAGAATCTAATTCTGTAATCATTGAAGTAATTTTCAGCACTTCCATTAATTCCCATGTTTCAGACTGGGTTTTTTTGAGATACTAAGCCCCTTTTATGCACATCACTGAACAGTAATTTTCAGTTACCAATGACCCGAGTTAGATTTCAGTGGGTAGCCTCCAAGTGAAAGGCTGTCTGCTGCATTTCAATACCCTGAGCCATCCATCCCCTTCTTGTTTTTATTTTTAACATTAATGCAAAAAAAGAAAAAAGCCAAAAAAGAACAATCTGTCATGGATGTGTATGATAATTGACATAATAGACCCTAACGGCTACTTTGGAGCATAATAAACCATGACAGCTCCATTGGAGCTTACTCAGAGATTGAGATAAAAAAGTTTTATTATTAGAATATACATTCACACTCACCATATATTACTATATTTTAATGAAAAATAAAATCGAAACAAAAATATGACTCATTTATATACAGTGTTATTTTTCATTTAAATATCAGACTGCTACACATACAAACACACACACACAAAATCAGTACCTTAAAAGAAATGGCAAGCAAAGATTTAACAGAAATCCTTCCCAGAATTTACCTGTTCAGAATGACATAGTACTTGGTGTTCTTCTCACTTATCTAACCTTGCCAGCTGAAGAAGATAAGGCATTGTGGTAACTACAAGTCAAAATCAAAATTTTTGTCCATGGTAGCCATAGGAGAAGAGAAGGCAGAACCCTCAAAGTCTTTTTTAGCACTTCGATGAGCTGACAAAACTGGTAGCAAAATTTGGTTTCCCAGAGTAACGGAGAGAGAAGCAAAAACCAAGAGTAAATCATGCACACAGGGGGTCATTTTTCAATGGTTCTAAAAGCTGTTTTGGGGTATTGTCAAACATGACAGGAGTGTGAGAAACTGGAAGTGTTATTCAGTCTCCCACCAGAAAAAGGGAAAAATCCCCCATCATTAGTAAAAAGATGGTTTTCTGTAGATTGTTAATTTCCTAAAAGGCAAAAAAATATATGCAGGTTTAATGGTCTGGGAGGTGGCTGCAGTGGGTAGGCAAGTACAACAAATACTTGTGGGTTTGGTTTTTTTTCCTCTTTTCTATCAATTATCTTTTGGAGGCAATTAACCTTGTGACAATGTCAGGTTTTGTACCCTAATACCTCAAAACTTTTAAGAAAAAAAAAAAACCAGACAAAAAAACCCATACCCTTGAATATTTGCTTCCATACTGAATCTCATTTTTAATTTTTTTTTCCCTCATTTTTTGAGGGTTCTGAGTCACTATTTTAAGTGCTTAGAAATGGCATACAGTAAGGAAACATGACTGAGTGAAGCAGTGCAAGGGAGAAAGCTTTAACATCAGACCTTTCCTTATCAGCAACATTTACTATTGTCTCACATTAGACTTGAACCTTGAGGTCTGCAATGATGTTCCATTACTCTCCACAGGTCCATGGATTCCACTTATGGACCTTGAACCAAGAAACCAAGTGCATTAACTTCAGTGAAACAGTGAAGTGAAACTGTACCCCTTTCTGTAATGGAGATAGTTAAGTCAGAGCTTAGTTACCACATTGTTCCTTGTGAAAGTACATCAAGTAGACAAAACATATTTTAAGAAAGCAGAAGTTTCACATCCAGGAGTTGCTGATGGAGATTCTGTTGCTGGGAAAATCTTGTAACAAAATGGGATACAACTCTAAGTTAACATAGTAGATTTTATTATCCCACCTCAGTACTTTGGAATCTCTCTGGAGTGAAAAGAAAGTGATCAGAATCCCCAGAGACACCTCACTTATTGCAGACCCCTCCTTTGGCTTGGGAATGCAGTTTTTCTCCATCAAGCAGAGAGGACCTCTTAATTGCCATTTTCCACCTGGTGACTGAAATTTATCTCCTCACTCACTAAAGAGGAAGCTTGGTTGACAAGATTCAACAAGTCCCAGAGCTCTTAGGAAACTTCAGAGAGATTATCCCCTTTATGGAGACAGACATTCTGAATTGCCTTCCCAGGACTTCTGATAGTTTTTGATATAGCCTGTAGGAAGCCGTTTTCAGCAGGAAATATCTTGCCTCCTTCGCATGTAAGGAAAACACAACTCAACAGGAGGTCTCACGCTCAGGCTGCGAATACCAGGCTGCATGTTAGCTACTGCTGAGCTCGGGAGTGAGACTGAAATTCAGACATATCTCTCTGATTAACTTTTCCTTCTTGTTTGTTCCATAAACAATTCAGAGGCTTGAAGTTCACTTAAATTAATTTAGAAATAAGCTGTGTATTTCATACAGCATTCTAAATCAACCAGCTGCAGCCGAGTAAACTCAGAGAAACCTGAATTATATTTTTAAAAACAGGCAGTCTCCTAAAGAGCTACCTGCATTTGTCAGCATATAAAAATACTATTACTTATCTTCATAATAGAGTTATTTGTTATTAGACTTTGTGAAGTGTTTTTATATACGCTAAAAGAGTCTGATAGTAGTGGTAGACATGCTACTGTGAATTACCACTGCAATCATTTGCGAATACATTTATTTGTATTACTTTTCTCTGGTTAGTTTGAGATAAAATAATCCTAACACTGGCAGTAGCAAAGGCAAGAGTAATGGAAAAATATCTGACAGAACTGATGTCTCAGGCAACTGAATTGTTTAAGAAAATTTCATAGAGATCACTTTTTTGGAAGACAGAGCAAGTAAAAAATTAAATATAGCTTAAAACCTCATAGGGACATCAGGATAGGTTTGTAAACCAATGACCAAGCAGTTTACTACTTATGTCTCCCAGTGAAATATGAAATAATCCAGTCTCTGTATGGTTTCATAACAAGTTCATTGAAACAATTTTCTACTCAGTTAAAATAAGTTTTCAGAAATGTGTGAAGTTGCAGCTCTGCTTCTGTAGAATAAATGAAGACTGTAAAATGTCTCCCAATATAATTCTAGGTATTGAAGCCAAAAATATTTGTTTCATATAGTTATTTGAACAATGGGACACCTTTTCCAAACTGTTAGTAATGTTACAGTATTTGTACTAATCTTAACATTTGCAGTTACGCTTATGTCCTTCCCCTGTGTACCATAAAAAAGGGCAAGTGTAGATACTAACTATATTTAGGGAGTGGTCTAAACTCAGTTAACATCTTTCCCTTGAGTTCAAGAAACTTTGAATAGGAGCTGCCAGAAAAAAAAAATACTGCAAATCATCCTAATATTTAATGAATTAAGCCCAAAGACTAGAGCTAATCAAAAAATAAGATGGAAACCTCCCACGTGTCCTGAACAAAATTCACTGTTATGTGTAAGATATGTACTTTGTCCAAGAATGCCAAATATAGACTTTGCTAAATTGTTATTATATCAGATTGTTGGGCGA
Organism: Tringa tobata; assembly: GCA_033628505.1. NCBI lineage: Eukaryota > Metazoa > Chordata > Aves > Charadriiformes > Scolopacidae > Tringa > Tringa tobata. The sequence continues at coordinate 33,476,525 of JAHREE010000279.1, forward strand.
TTACTTTTTTTCTTCACTTATGTTATAAATCTAAATAATTTAGGAAAAAAAAGGAGTGTAGAGACTGCGTAAATATTTCACTTGCTCATTTGAAGGGCATACTGTTATTGGAATAGATATGGTTGTACATGTAAATGTAGAATTTGGACTTGTATCATCACTGTACTTGGACAAAGTTATCTCAGAAGTTGTATAATTCAGGATAATGGACTGATGTTATAATATTTTATCACAGTAATAATAACATTTTTAACTGTAATAATTTTGGATGCTTTCAGATAATGCTTTCAGAACATCTAAGTAAAATAAACATTTTTTATACCGATATGCTTTTTCAGAATCAGGTTGTGTTCTATTTTTGACCAACACTAGGGAGCATAGTTACTTGCTAACTTGAGGGGATTGTCAGTCAAACTTAAGCACTGAAATGTTTGTGTCTAGTAAGTTTAGTTCTGGTCACAGCTTTGAGATGCTCTGGTAAAAATTGTAAATGAACCTGTCTTTTTTCACAGAGACAGGGTTAGTCTGTGCTAATGGGAAAGGTCTCTTATCAGGGACTGATTGAGAAAATTAATTAAGTACTTCTGATGGAGAACTTCAGCAACTATGTTCTGAACCTATTTTATGGTTGCTTAGATCTTTCACAGTGCAATGATATAATTTTGTATCTTGGCCTTCCATTGGTACTGTGCAGAATAGCTAGTGCATATAATGACATTTTTTCAGAGTTTTTCTGAGACATTGTGGTCTTTGAAGTAAGAGTAATCTAATTTCTCAGTTGTCATGTGAAAGATTGTCAAAAAAAAAGATAAAAAATATCAATATTCAGATTTGTCCTTTTCACTTCCATTTTTGTGAATAGTTTCAATACCATACAAAGTATGGTTTTATTATTTAGAACAGTCTTTTTTAAGAAAGGCCCCCAAAAGACTCATTTGAAAAAGTTCTCTATTTCTATTATGATAGTAATCAGATTTGATTCGAAATGTGATGTTAAGGCTTCCTCTTATTTTGACACAGGAAGCGTATCTAAAGTAAGTCACAATCAATTAAATTTTGCAACACAAAATAAAACTGGGATGAATCCGATTTTTTTTCCCAATAGAAAAACTGGCTTTTTTCCCCTTTTAGAAATGATATATTTGCCCTCCCATATTTAGGTTTTAGATATTATGATCCACGCCCATTGTGGGTTTTTTTTGTGAAGACACAATGAGAGGAATACCTTACCCCCAGGTATCCTTCTCTTCCAAGCTCTTTCCTGTCATCAGTTTTTAACATACTTGCTGCTACATCAAAATCTGACTACTGTTTTAAGCTGCAACTTAGACTTCTATAAATCAGCACCTGGCACTCTATAGATCCCTCTGGCCATGTAACTGAACATGTGGTTTACATTTCAATGAAATAGGAGACCATACAAGAAACTATTTGCAGCAGCCTAAGCAAAGACACAGCTCTTGCAGAATATAATGTCCAGGTCTACCTGTGCATTTTTCTTCCTACTCATTTTGCTAGTCCATTTTCAGTGCTGTCAAAGTGTTAGCGTTTTGGTAAATTATTTGGTACAAGTTTCTGGTGTTTTGCTCTGTTCTGAATCAATGGATGTAACTCCGTCCAGAATCAACACTAGGAAGAAATCCCAGGGACAGTAAAATTGTGCATTCATAAATGCTTCTGCTGCACATACCTGTAATGTCACCAGAAGAACTACCAGATGGAAATCCCTGCTTATTAAAAGCTGAGCTTTGTGGTTTTATCACCTCCTGTTTAGATTTATGAATGCCATTTGATTTCTGTGGGCTTTGTGGACATTTATCAAATAAATAGCAATTCTCAGAGTACAGCAGTGTGAATATACCAAGCTTTCAGGTGACACCATGCTCCATGACCTGAATTAATTACCTGAAAAATTTCATAGGGCAGAAATTTTGTTTCATAAGCACGTCGTGGCCCCTGGGTCTTCCCACTCAGATCCCTCTCCCTGGCTGTTTATTTGTCACTGTGAAAGTTTCAGGGTTTTCACAGCATATGAAACTTCACTTGCCCTACTTTTGAAGCAATAATAGCTCTGTATATGTAAGGGGTAAAATAAGAAGAACACCACTGATATCAATGCGATTTGAATTTTCAGTTCAAGGCAAGTTGGGCAAAGGAACAAGTCTTGGACAGGAGTATTTTCATCATGCTACACTTGTCAGACTGTAGGTAGGACTAATTAAGAGGTCCAGTGTGGGAGAACAGAATGTTAACAGGATTGTGGAAGAAGCGGAGACCAGAGGAAGGAATAGAAGAAGCAGGAACACTGGCAGGGGCCGGCCCATGAGCAAGTTCAGACCACCCATAAACAATGCCTGGTGGCCTGACTGATTGAGGGGAATTCCGCCCGTCTGGCAGTGGGGGGTTGCAGGGACCTGTCGGTTGGGAAAAAAGATACATTAGTACTATATAAACTGCCTGCTTGTTGTAGTAAACAATTCTGATCTCACTTCCGACCAGGGTCTGTGCCTTCATACACTACAGTCCAGCTGGTTAGTTGGATTTTCTCACATGGGAAAGAGTATTTAAGCAATTACTTTTAGCAATAGTTACTCCCAAATTTATTGCTTTGCTACGTGACAAAACCCAGATGCTTTCTTTAACACCACCAAAAAAGGGCCTCCCTTAGGCTGATGCTTTGGCTGCCCGTTGTGTTGGTGCCACTCTAGAGAGCACAAACTTTCTTCTGTATTTTGAGATCTCAGAGTTATTAGTGGTCTGATAATAACTGTAGCTTAATAAAAGATATTCTATCATTTCCCTTGGACCTCATGCTGCTGAAAGAGGACACCAGTCATAGGTTAGAGTTCAGATGAGGAAGTCCTACTCCTTGTGGTAAATTAAATCCAACACTGCCCTCTTCATCAGGAATGAAAAATGGAGGATCAGCTCTGGTAATACATTGGTAATATATGTGCATTATTCGTCTTTCAGGGTAGTGATAGCTCATGATGTTTTAATTTTAATAGCTTAGTATGATGAGTTCACAGCTCTACCATTAGTATTAATTAGTTATCTACCAGCATGTTGGATTGATGGATCTTAACAGACCCCTCCTCGGGGGTTAATATCAATTAATGTAGAAGAAGAATGAAAAAGAGATTGGAGAAGGATAAAATTTGTACTTGGATACTCTTTCCCCCTTCCTTTCCTTTGTCCTTTATTTTATTGCAGGAATTATATACAATTGAATTGCATGACTCAATGGTTGCAATAATAATAATAATAAAATCCTCATACAAAGTACAGATTAAGAGAAACAAGCACATACCTGAATTGTGCCAAATAAATGGATTTGGTGTCTGCAGTGAATGTGTGATGATTACAAGCTATGAAAATCTACAGGATTACAGATCTTGTAATAATATTTCCCCTTGTTTTCTGATCATTCCCATAAAGAGCAGAACAAAGTGAAAAATTAATTTCAAATGTAAAAATTTACTTTTATTCCTGGTATCTCTTCTGCTGTAGTATCATTTGACAAAAATTTCGAGCAATTTCTGATATAGTCTGAGTATTTGAAGAAAAGCTAAAAAGCAAGGTTTCAACACAATCAGTTCTAGACTTCCATAACACAAAACCTTATACATGAACTACATTTTTAGACTTTTTTTTAAGAATCTTTGTTAAGAAACAGACACTCTAAAGGTACCTTTCAATTCATGCTACAGCGGCTACCTAAAATGAGTTGGCTGAATTGGACTCTCAGAGTATTTTTATTGGTTAATGACTCAAGTATTTTCAACAAAAGAGTGAGAAAACCTAAGGGTGAAGAGAAAAAATCACAGTTCAAGTCACAGCTCCAATCAAATCTTCTTCCTACTGTTCATCACATAACAACAAACTAAGCTTAGTGCTAGTCTGTCTGATTAGCTCATCAAGCTGTTGAGTTTATAAGCTTGGTATATCACTCATTACAGAGCAGGGAATGTTTCTTCTGCAATGAATTTCCTTTTGCTTAGGAATTTCTTGACTCAGAGAATAATTAAGATAAATCCAAGAGCAAGTGCCAGATTCTGCACCTAGGATGGGATAATCCTGGTTATACATGCAAACTGGGAGATGAGAGGCTGGAAAGCAGCCCCATGGAAAGAGATCTGGGTGTTTGGGTTGGCAGCTAGTTGAGTCAACAGTGTGCCCACGCAACCAAAAGGGCCAACAACATCCTGGGGTGGCCACCATAGCTAGCTAATAGAGGAAGGTGATTGTCCCAGTCTACACTGCACGGCTGTGTCCCTACCCTGAGTAATGTGTGCAATTTTGGGTACCTTAACATAAGAAAGTCATCAAACTAATAGAGTGTGTCCAGAGCAGCATGACCAAGATGACGGAAGGTCTTGAGGGCAAGAGGAGTGGCTGGGGTTACTTGGTTTGTTCAGCTTGGAGGAGAGAAGGCTGAGGGGTGACCTCATCTCAGTCTACAACTTCCTCAAGGTGGGCAGTGGAGGGGAAGGTGCAGATCTCCTCTCTCCGGTGACCAGGGATAGGACATCAGGAAATGTAATGAAGCTGTGCCAGAGAAAATTCAGATTGGACATTAGGAAAAGGTTCTTCACTGAGATGGTGGTCAGTCACTGGAACAGGCTCGCCAGGGAAGTGGTCACAGCACCAAGCCTGTCAGAGTTCAAGGAGCAGCTGGACAATGCTCTGAGTCATATAGTTTAGTGATAGGTAGTCCTGCAAGGAGCAGGGAGTTGAACTCGATGACCTTTCTGCGTCCCTTCCAACTTCAGATATCCTGTGATTCCATGATTATGTGATTCTTTTTAATTGTCTGGACATATTATTTTGAATATTCAAGAATATAGATTGAAATTTGCATTTGATAAATATGTTGTTTTGCTAAGATGCTATTCTCTTCAGAAATTGGCCAAGCATCTTTTGAGTTCTACAGCGAAAAATTAGTTCTGTTTGTAGTTCAGGACTTAAAGAAAGAATGATTAAATCTATATTACAGGTAGTTCTAGTCCTTGTTCAACTATCTCACCTCTTGTGTATCACTCCTAGAGTATGTGCATTTCTAAGAACTCCTGTAAGATGTCAACTTTTATATGTGCTTTTACTTGACTTCTAGATGCACATAAGAACAATGAATTCTCCAGGATTCAAAGGAGAAGGCATTTTAAATATTACTTGTATATCATAAAGGTGATAGGTTTCTGAAATATGTCTATTATTTCTTGTCCTATTAGTTGAGGCACAACCAAAAGGATGTGATTTACCAGCTGGGTGTAAGTAATCACAGGTCTGTAGAAGAGTATGTTTTTATTTTATCTATATGTTGCCATATTGATGGTAATTTTATAACTAAGAAATTGATGGTACTATGCTTATTCATACTGATTAGGATGCTATTTCATGTGCTTGCTCAATAATTGTGATATGATAAATTCACAGAATCTTCTAGGTAGGAAGGGACCTTAAAGATCATCTTGTCAAACCATCAACCTAATTCTGACGAAAAATAAACACCCACAACAAACAAAAAGCAACACCATCACTAAACCATATCTTCTAGCACCACATCAACCCGTCTTTTGAACACCTCCAGGGATGGTGCCTCAATCACCTCCCTGGGCAGCCCATTCCAATGTCTGATAACCCTTTCGGTGAAAAATTTTTTCCTAATGTCCAATCTGAACCTCCCCTGGTGCAATTTTAGGCCATTTCCTCTAGTCCTGTTGCCTGTGACTTGGGAGAAGAGACCAACCCCCACCTCTCTACAACCTCCTTTCAGGTAGTTGTAGAGAGTGATGAGGTCTCCCCTCAGCCTCCTCATCTCCAGGCTGAACAACCCCAGCTCCCTCAGTCTCTCCTCATAAGACTTGTGCTCCAGACCCCTCACCATCTCTGTTGCTCTTCTCTGGACCCGCTCCAGCACCTCGATGTCTTTTTTATGGTAGGGAGCCCAAAACCGGACACAGTACTGAAGGTACTGTATGGTACTGCTCAATATATGTAAATAACAGTGGGATTAAATATACACACACATGCACACAGTTATCTGCACTCTACGTGTCAAGACACACATGCACTGTGTCAAGTCTGTCAATATGATATTTTGATTTGCTGTTATACATGTATGATTTTATAAGTTGTTTGCTTAGTTTATATGTTTTACTGGATTAGGTGCAATGTTTCAAATGAGTAAACATATCTTGAAAGTCTTCAGAACCAGAATTTGGAAGTATAACATTCAAACTCCTCTTTAAAGAGATTTTTTGTCAAACAGAATAAGACTTTTTAAAGAGCCTCGTTGTCGTTGAAAAGACACTGATGCAAACTAGTTGAATAACTAGGACATTTTTGCCAATCAACTTTTTAACAATATTCTTTATTTTTAATCTCCTGACTGCAAAGTATAGCTGATGGGCTTTTGTCATGTTTTATGTATAAAGTTGATATACATCAATTATTTCAGCAGCAAATGTATCATATGCTAAGCTGATTGCCAAGTATTACTTGCTTTGCCAGAAGAAAAAAAAAAAAAAAGACAAAAAAACCCAAAAAAAAGACCCCAAAACACAGAAAAAAACCCTGGCTTTAATGTGGGTGACTCTTTAAGAAATTATCAAGAGCCTACAAGGGAAAATATAAATTCAAAAATAGGGGAATTAGTTCAGTTTCATCTTGGGAAAAAGACATAAATTAACTTCAGATCCCAGAAATCTTAACTCCCAATATTGAAGGGTTAGTAAAGGATTAGTAAGCAAGAGAACTGGGCATGTGTTATGCAGACATGTGTGTGCAAGCCATGTAACAGAGCTCTTAACAGAGCAAAACCAAGACATCTTGTCGCAGACCTGTTTGTGCTTCCACTGTTAGACCTATGATTCAGATTGCTTGAATTTACGGGCATAGAGGGGAGGAATGGCAGTGAGCAGAAGCTGTGGGAGGTGGAAGTTACACATTGGAGAGCACAGAGCTCTGGAAAACTGAAGATTTAATGACTCCCTGTCATGAGAAGGCATGAAAAATACCCATGAGCATGACCAGAGGGAAGGAAAGGAGGCTTCTGCAAATCGTTGCTCAAGCCTACTGCTTCAGGAGGACCTAAATATGCAGTTGGAAGAAAGACAGACTTGGGACTACAACTCACCCTCTCTCAGATGATGATCCTGTGGAAGAACAGATTTGCTCTGTGTCAATGGGATGCCAAACACATCTTAGAGAAAAGGAAAGAGGAAAGCAAGGGATAATGTGGGGTTACAAAGCTGGTTTCCAAGCGGCTGTGCATCCAAAGATCAACCTAACTGTAGCAGGCTTAGATTTTAGGCACCTGAGCACATAGACTGTGAATCCAGCATGCAATGACAAAGAAGGGGGAGTTGGGTTTGAGTGAGACGTTTCGTCATCAGCAGTTTTAGTATTTGATGTTGACACAGTTTTCACACTGTTAAGGTAATGCTAAAGCCATTGTTGCAAAGGAGAACTAAAGATGTAGGAGAAGGTAACTTGAAGTGGCATACTTCTCCCTAAAATTTCTTTTCAATTAATATTTAAACAGACCTGGGGGTTGACCTTTAATTAACATGGATCAAAGCAATATGCCGTATGAATTAGACAAGCTCTCTAAATGACCCAGAAAACACATATACATAAAATAGGTATATAAAAACAATTCTTTAAGTGTGTGTTTTCAGCAAATGAAAGGACAATTTAAACCATCTAATTACGGGTGCCTGTGAAAATAGATTAGTCACCTAACCGACCCTTACAGAGTCAATGGAGAAAGACAGACCCTTCCAGATAATGGTTCAGACTACAGGTGTGCTGAACTGGACTCTGGTGGCTCTTCTCCCTCTGTGATGTCTATATATGAAATACAAACTTGGCTTATTATTCACATATAATTCAGACATAATTTGTGCCAACATCTTAGACTATATTAAATATATTACTACTGTAAATAAGTATGTAACTTGCTATTTTTGCAATACTCATCAACAGTGTAGTCGTAAGCCCTACCACACCAACCAGCTTCAACACTATTTCCAATTGCTGAAAAACAGGAAGAAATAAAAGTGTTTTATTATTTTATAGTGTCTTTAGCTCTTCTGTGCTGACAGTAAAGACCCAGATTGTTTTTTTAAGATGAAATCTGTTTTGGAATAATGGTATGTTTTCTTTAGTGAATATATAGTGAAACTGTCAAAGGAAGGACAGTTGATGTCAGAAAGGTTCATATTTATTCATGTTTAAATTGAAGTTGGCTGTGTTTGCTCTCATTACCGCTGTCATAAATGGTCAAGGACATCTAGGTATGTGTTTTCATAAATGATGTGATCATTCCAATACAACAATTCCGAATATTGAGTCTTATAGCTCCATTACAGTTTCTAAAATGTTCCTGATGTAGCACTACTTAGGAATCTGAAACCTACTTATCTCTTTTAGAAATGCAATTGCTATGACAACTCAAAGCAGCTCAATATCACTTCTTGAAACTCAGATTTGAAAATCAGAATTATATGGTCATTGTGAAAGTGGACAGCATAGTGGAAGAGAATGAGAATCATTTGTGCCTTGGGGAACACATTTATTTATTGATACTGAAATAGTTTCATTTTAAGCTTCAAGAGCAGAGAGAAACAAAAGTTAAAAATCCTTTATATAATATTTATCAATTTTAGACACACATCTAAGAGCACACAAGATTTGACTTGTTCATTACAGTGAACTTTCTCTTTGCTGCATGCAGTATCTGTGCATTTCATTTCAATTAAAATATAAAGGCACACATCGAATCATTCCTGCTTACAAAGACAAGACCACCTAGTGGTTTCTGTATGCTTAATTCATTCTTTCCTGCCACAACTGCTTGAGGCTTTGATTAGCTTTATCTTACTTGCAAGAGGCACCCCATGTAGAAAGAGACAGAGTGATAAGCTTTCCTGTTGTCTCTGCAATTCTGGAGGAAGCTCGCTCCATTCTGATGACTGAGCTACCTGGAAAATAAATTTTAGAAATCAAACAGGCTCTTATTCTTACCTACCTTATTTCAAACACCAAAGCAAAATTTTATGAATTGCCTGATGATTGACATCTTGAACTAAACATACTTGCTAAGGCAAGGACTGCAATGTCCTTCTTTTAATCCTTTAAATAACAATTCATCTTCTTTCTTAATACTTTCTTCTCTTCATGGTATTTTTGTGTGTGCGCCAATATGTGTGTCTGCTTTTTAGATTATTTAGGAGACTATCATAAACTTCATAAACTCATCTTTTTCTTTTTCCCACAGGCATTTACAGATGGAAGGGGAAAAGACTGAGCCTGAAAAGGAGAAAGAATGCTGAAGGAAGAAGTAAATTTATATTTTTAAGAAACCTTGGGTTGAGAGTAATATTTAGACTCAGCTGTGTGAATATACTTCACCAGGGCTAAGTATCAGCTGTGCTGCAATTTATGGTTATGTCAAGGTTGTCTGCAGCACTGGATCAGCTCCCTATTTTAAAGTCTAGATATTCATTAGAAAAAAAAAGAAAAAAAGGTTCCTTTCCAGTTACAGCTATAGCATTGTTTAAAATAAAACACTGACGATCACAAAGCACATTAAACTCAGGAATGAAGCCTATTATAAATACAAAATATTTCACTATTCACAAAAAAATAAAAGAAAACCAAAAAAATGGTGTATTATGAGTAGTCATTTTTCCTTTTGTTCTTTCTTCTTAGGTAGTTGAGTATAGGAGCAATGTACAGGTATTGAAGTTTTACATTTGTCATAAATATATATATATGCATGACACTGGATATAATGGTAATAAAGAACCTTAAATTACATGCTTTGAAATAATCTCTTATACTGATATCAATGTTATCATACATAAATTGACTGGGGAAATTGTATCCACAGCCTGTAATTTCCCTTCTTCACAAGCTGTTTGCAGAATCCTTGACTTGCAAAGAAAGTTTCTTTTTTTTTCTTTGGTTTTTAATTACACTTGAAGTTTGGTCCCGCTTTCCTTTTTTCCTTTTTTTCCCCCCTTTTTTTTCTTTTTCCTTTTTTCTTTTTTCATTCTTTTTTTCTCTTCTCATTTTTCCTCTTCCTTTTGTTCTTTTCTCTTTCCTTCTGGGTAACATAATAAGGTTAACACATACAGATTTGTGCCTGTAAACCACTTTTTCAATAGGTAGAACTTATATTTTCCATAGTGACAGGCATAGCTAACATTCCAGAGGAGTCTCAAAGGGAAAAAAAGTCTGTTACACACAGACACATGCACCATTTTTACAGATTAAATTATTAAAACACTTGACCATTAGAAGCGCGATAATGTTCCACGTGTCTTCTACATTGGCTTTATGTAGCTCATGAAATTATTAAGAAAATAAGACAGATAAGCATTTTTCCTCACTTTCATTTGGTTACACCATAAAATCAGCAAATTAGTTAAACTTAAAGGTCAAAGATCAGAACAATAAATTCTAGCGAACTGAAAACCAAAGTCATCAGAATTAAAATATGGGAAATTGCCAAACTCCTCATACACAAAATATTCTATCCTAGAACACAGAATACTGAAACTATTCAACACATGCTGTATTGCCAAGTGGAAAATCTTAACCTTTTCTAAAGGACATTTGAGGAATGAAAAGAGAGCCTATATAAACAAACTTGCCTGGTCCATGGGAATCTGAGAGTTCAAAATAGCTTCAGATGTCAGATTTTAATTTGCAGTGTATCTAACTCCTAATTAACCTAACTATGAGGCTCAGCTAGAAAGTGTGTTGGGGGAAAAAAAAAAAAAAAAAAGCAAGCGTGTTTCCAGTATAGCAGATAAATAGGTAGCTATTACCTAGGTGTTGTTTCTGGATAGTTTACCTCCTTAGAGATCTTGAAATGGGATTGTTTACCAGTAATGAGTTTTCCCTAGGTGAGCAATTGTTTCTGCAGCTGGATAGTATGTTGAAAGGCCTTATTTGCTTGTAGCCTATATATACCTGTAATTTGCCTGTAAACTATACAGAGAGTGTTTGTAAGAAAAGGCAAAATAAATGTACTTCATTCTGAAAGATTTTACACTGGTTTTGGCTTCCCCATCTGCATTGTTTTCTTTAAGCATTTAGGTTAACATTGAAGTTCATTAAGATGCTTAAGCTTAGTTGCATAAGGGGTATAAGGAGTAGGCCAGATAGCTTACTAAAATTGCAGCTCAGCTGGAGATTTTAGTTCACTATGTTTCAGAAAAATAATGTCTGAATTGCAAGTATAAACAAAATGTGGCACAGGTTTTTAAAAACTTCAGCGTTTTTAAAATCTTTACGTTTTAGTATAAAGCAGCAAGGAAAGCTTTCTGGCTCCAGATGTTATGCCTCATACCATCTGTAATGGTAAGAAATGGGGAAAGGTCGTGGTCTGGTGCATCAGGACCATATGTTTTATACAGTCCCACAACACTGCACCAGCCACTAGAGAGAAGAAATGGAAAGAGGAGTTACTATGGTTCTAGTACCTCTGAGGACGATGCCTTGGGTGGCCCTTTCCAGGAGCCCCAAGCTGCCCTGAAATATCAGCATACTGTTTGAGGAAAGGGAGACAGGAGTCAAGTGCTGTGTCACACTTAATCTGTTCAAGGAAGTACATTTGAGGAAGGGGTGTTTAAATAGTGTGAATATCTGTGAAAGAGCTGGAATGCAATCAAATAAAATTAATATTAACATAAAATAAATAATACCTTGAATTTTGCTATTAATATGACCTTCAGAAAGTTATAGCTAAGGTTAAGTTTTGCATTAAAAAAGGCTTTCTATCTTTTCAAAACTTACAGAGATCCCACACAAACAAAGCACATTTCTTATTTGTATATGGGATGGTATTTTTAATGGTGAATTAAAATGTGCAGAAAAAAACCTGCCAGATCTTAATAATGCACTCAATTTTCTTATTTATAAGAAAAAAAAAAAAGGGAACTTGTGAATTTCTTATTTAAATATATAATGTGATGTTAAGAAGATTTTTTTTGATATTCTACATAACGTCAAGTCCTCTTTTCATCATGGCCCAATCTAAAGACAGCATAAAGGTATAGCATGAAAATGCCTTTTGGACTTAAGTAACTTAAACTCTTCCAAAAATTGTATAGTCAATGTATGAGAGAGAGAGGGTGAAAAATATGTCACCAAATGGGTTTAAAATATGTTATCACTAAGTGAAGCTCACCAAAACAAATGTGGGTTTTTTACTTTAGACTAGAGACTGGATACAAAGTCTATTAATGTGAAAATTGCTTCAGCATTTTTAAACATTTTATTTTTTTCATTGCATAATTTAAAGTATTAAAATTCACATCTTACAGGATGCATTGGTTCTGAAAGCCTATTTAAATGCTGCTGTATTTAAAGTAGATATTTAAATCTTAAAATAATGTTAGTGTCTAAACTTAAAGTAAGCTGTCAACACAGACTACCTTTGCCCTGATTGAAGAAAGGCATTAAACATTGCCTCATTAAAGTTTATTGACTTAAGCACATGCTTAAAGTCAATCATGTGCTTAAAAGCTGCTCCTTAAATAGATCTGGTTTCCTGAATGCTGAATTTAATTCTACAACATATTGTGTTGAATGGATCATTGTCAATTAATACAATCACACTCTGTATCAGAAAAAGGAAAATTAAAAGACACTGTGTCCCTGAAATAGAAAGAAATCCCTGGATCCCAAGCGGTCCTTGAGATCCAGTGGTGGATTCAAACAGAAAGAAGAAAAGCTCTGAGACAAAATGTCCAAACTAGAAGGAAATCTGTAGCTTTTTCTTTTTTTTTTCCCAAGTAGGGAAATTTTTCTTTTTTGAAGGGGATGGAGATTATCTTTTCCCCAAATTGATTAATATCTAACCAAGGTCTGTAATTCCTCTCCTCTTAGCTGCATTAATACTCATTCCCAACCTCATACCGATGAAAGTCTTCTAGGGAAATTTAAACTTCCCAGCATAGATCATAAAAAACCCACTGTTTTACCTTTAAAAAGGCGCATACCTTCATACTTTGAGTGAGTATATCATACACTTCTTCACCCTGCTCTGCGTCCTGTTGGCAGCACCACTAAAACGCTCATGGGATCAGCACGTCCACATGGCCCTGGTCAAGCCCCGTGCTCTACTTTGGTGGCAGGATTAAACCAAACCTGCTCCCCCACCCCAGTAATGCATCATCACAGCATCTTACTTTGATGACGCATTGCACCAATACATCACCACAGGACTGTCAGTCAAAAGATGGCACCGGCCCGGATAAACAGATCCAAGAGCAGGTTCAGTTTAATTACAGGACAGAAGGTGTCCTGATGTTCCTTGGAGACAAAATGTTTGTGCCAAGAATTAATATGCTTTGCATTGCTGTGCAGTGGTCTGACAAATACACTGAAGCACCTGAAGAGAGTTCACACAGGCTTTGTCAAGAGAGTAATTCTAAAACAAAGATGAAAAGTGAAAATCCTAATACCCTCTTCATAAAAAAAAAAAAAATAAAAACTGCAGGCTCTAACTATAATCTGTATTTCAGTACTTCAAAGAAGCTTTACAAGGACAGTGTCAGGTCAGATTTGGCTTATCATGTAAGCTATATAAAAATAAGTTGCTATTGGAGGAAACGGTTTCATTATCTTTCTTAAGGACAAACATTCTTTCTTTGGGAAGTTACACCAAGTAGCTACACCAAGCAGGTCACTGATACTTGTGCCAGCCAAGTTCCCCTAGGAAAAACTGTAAAAGGTGGACACCATCCTTTTTAACATTTAATTTGATTATGAGTCACTACAATATTTATTTGTTTATTTGTTTTCTTATTTTGTTCTAAACCTAAATAGATGAGATGTTCACAATTCATTCCTACATATTTGGTGGTTGAAACAGTCTTTCATTACAGGGTGTTGTGTTGCTGTTGTTCTTATTTTTATCAGCTAGCAGACATATTTGCAACCTGAACACTTCACCTTACTTCTAGTATAAGAGCTTGAAAATGCATAATTACCTTCCTTTTGTGCTGTGCCCTCCTTTGCAAAATTAAGTCCATTTGTTCGGCAAGTTAAGCAGTAAGTTTACAAATACAAATATAAACCAGTGCAGTGTATTTATGTACAGCACATATACAGGTATATTTATATATATGTAGGTATATCTGAACTTCAGCACTTTCTCCCAGATATGTTTTTTCAGTATCTGTATATATATACACACATATACATGTGTAAGTACATATATTTGTGTGGCAGTTAATACATAAACAATAAAATCAGTGCTATTTTCCACATAATATAATCTTTTATGTCATTCACAGAGTGTCTGATGTTAGATATTTTTACTGAGAGCACATCATTCTTTGAAAAGTTGTTAAGGAGAAGCTGGAACTTCTAGCCTCTGGGTTATATCCAGGTTTCAGAGGGAAAGGTTTGGCCTTTTGTAACAAGCATTCTCCTGCTCTATTTGTAAATATGGAGCTGGAATTTTAATTTTATTTATTTATTGCTCATAAAAATAAATGTGAAAAATACTAAATTGTTGGGATTATCAAATCAGATGACTATTCCTTATCAGAGGATTATCAGTGAAGGAGTTTTAGATGTTTCTATTTTATCACTCTAACTATCAAAGTCCTTAGGAATCGAACAAAACACATTGTTCTGGGCTCTGTGCAAGCAGAATAAAAGGTCTGGTGCATTTACAATCCAGACAAGGTGGCTAAAAAAACAGGAGAAAGAAGAAAACATAGAAGTAGCAAGATCAGCTCTGCTGTGTTCTATTGTGAGAGTTTGGGGCTTTTTTGTTTTGCTTTGTTTTGTTCTCTGACAGGTGTTTTTCTTTCCTGATTTCTTATTTTAGATTTCTTAGTGGGGATAATGTTAGGAGGCAGATAATGGGATGAAAAATAATAAAGAATGAGAGGTTAGAGATTTGGGGTCGTATCCAAACACTCTGGGCTACAGGGAATGAACCACACAGCCAGTTACTTCAGGGACAGGATATTCTCTGTATAATCTGCAATAAAAAAATAGAACTGAGACCACCCCACCCCCCAAAAAAAAAAAATCTGTTGAGAGATGAACTCTGTTCTTTGCCCCTTAAAATCTTTCTGCAACAGCTGTCCTGGTTTAAATTTTTGGCTGGCTTATCCCTGTAATTCTTTTCTTGAGCATCACAGGGCTTAAGGAGAGAAGAAGTAGGGGGGAGGGATTGTCCCTGAGATCCTGGTTGCTCCTGCAAATTCTCTAGTTAGTGAAATCATGTACACAACACAAAAGAAGACATTCTTCTACAAAAATAGCTAGGGAGAGGGTGTGGGGGGTGGAATTATAACAGACATTATGCCTGTCTCTCTTACTGTATATTGCATACTAAATCCCTTTCTATGTGTAAATGAGCTAGATGTGTTCGTTTAAAACTGAAATCTAAATTATACTAAAAATGTTGTCCTATGCAGGGCATATTGCTGTTATTGTTATTGACAGCGAAAGCTTTTCTTATTAAAATTCAAAGTTAGAACTCCTTTGCACTTGAGAATAAGTGCCCTCAGACTGGGGGTTAAAAGTCTGTCTCCAAGAAGTCCTACAGGTGCATTCCCTGCAGCCTTGTCACAGGATCATCAAAATCACAGACCTTCTCAGAGCACACCCCTGATCTCATCTGACTTGCACACCTGGGTCACTGTTTATAGGGAACAGGGCTTGTGGAAGACAAGGGAAGGAGG
The DNA here is from genome assembly GCA_033628505.1 of Tringa tobata. Lineage (NCBI taxonomy): Eukaryota > Metazoa > Chordata > Aves > Charadriiformes > Scolopacidae > Tringa > Tringa tobata. Next base: position 33,492,250 of record JAHREE010000279.1, read on the forward strand.
GAGAGACTCGGGAATTCCTTATAATGGGTTGAAAGCACAGTCGGCATGTCCATACAGACCCGTTTGCTTGGAGGTGTCCTTAGGTCCCTCGGTTTAGACATAGCAGGAGTTAACCAGGCATTGGGACAAATGGTCCAGATCACCCACTGGATTAGATTTTTTTAAGAGCTATTGTTTCAAGCTGTCAGCAATACAAGAAAATCATCACTGTCCTGATTTGTACTCAGTTGATGTTTTCATGGTTATCTTCATTACCATCTGTGCTAGAAATATTGCTTTTTAATGAAAGCTTAGATTCTAGAGCACAAATTACACAGGATATTCAAAAAGGGACAACTATTTAGCTAAAAAGAAAACTATACCTGCCTATGTTTCCATTATCTAAATGGAAAGCAATAGAATCAGTAGAGAAATTGCAAGGGAGGGGGAGAAGGAAAAAAAAAGAGTTGAAAATTAATTCAGTTTTGGAATAATCTGAGGTGTGATTTTTAAATACGTTTTTCCTCTATATTTCTTTCTCCACACACACATCTTTGATAATCTAACCATGATAGTGAAGCTCCTGCTACACTACACTTGTGGTTTTTTTCTCTCTCTGGATATTTTTTTACTGTTTGACTGTAAGGATTTCTGGCACACTGTGTTGCTCCTATCGTATGGTTTGCTTTAACTAATAGAGACATTTTGTGTGCTAAAACTCTGCTGCTGCACGGCTGTCTGCTAGTCTAAAACTCAAAGAAACATACCACAGAAGGAGGGAATACGTTATAATTGTATAACTGTCTGGGGTTTGCTTTTTTTTAGTATATTTTGTTTTCCTGAGGGCTGTGGGAGGAAAGAAAGGGCACAGAAATAGGAATACTAGCATGGTTCCTATTTGTTTGCATTCAGGTCACTAGACAGTGGCAGGACTGCTTCTGAGTGTTTCTCCTCTACTGTTGTACCCTATCCAGCCCTCTGACAGGAACATCAAGAAAGCTTGGTTTGTATTTCTGTTTTAAAATATCTGCCAGAGTACTGATCTATTTTCATCCTGAAGCACTGAGCAGCTAGAAAAACAACTGAATTATATAAGAAATCTTTCCCAAAACAAACATTCTGCACTATTTGAAGAATATTGTATATATGTAGAGAAAGGTAACATTCAAATTGTCTTCAATATTGAGTATCAAATCATGGTGTATCTGGATGCACATGCACACAGAGCACAGTCATTTTGTACTGCCACACTCCTCGCTTCGTATGGCCTTGGACTGACTTCAAAATATCTGAGTTCTGCATCAGAAATGCAAAACTAACACAGCTGCACGACTGATATAGAAAAAGTGAAGCACACAAACTTGAAGAAATTGTGTTCAGTTTTGGACACCTCAATACAAGAGATATCGAGGTGCTGGAGCAAGTGCAGAGGAGGGCAACGAAGCCAGTGAAGGGCCTGGAGAACAAATCGTACGAAGAGCGATTGAAGAAGCTGGGACTGTTTAGTTTGAGGAAAAGGACACTGAAGGGAGACCTCATCACTCTCTATAACTACTTGAAAGGACATTGTAGAGAGGTGCTGGTCTCTTCTCCTGGGTAATTAGTGATAGAACAAGACAATGGCTTCAAGCTACAACAGGCTAGATTTAAACTGAACATTAGGAAAGAGTTTTTCACAGAAAGAGTAGTCAGGCATTGGAATAGGCTGCCCAGGGAAGTCGTTGAGTCGCCATCCTTGGATGTGTTTAAGAGTCATTTAGATGTCGTGTTGGGGGATATGGTGTAAGAGAGAACTTTGTAGAGTAGGGTAGATGGTTGGACTCGATGATCCCAAGGGTCTTTTCCAACCTAAACGATACTATGATTCTAAATTAAGATCTACTTGTACAGCTGGGAGTTTTCCCAGTAAAATCATTTGGTACACACTAAACCTCTGAGAGATACTTGGGATGGTCTATATTTTTTACCTATCATTTATTTTTGTTGCTTGTTTTTCTTCGCTTTAGAAACCCTATTGCAAAAGCAGTTTGTTAACAGTTTGCTAAGATTAAAATTCCCAGTCTTGGGAACAGCCCGGTTTTCATCATATCAAACATATCATTCTGTCTTACATGTTACTCAGCTGAAGGAAAGAGACCAAAACCTAGGAAAATCTAAAAGCATAAAATGAAAATTATCAGTAAATAGATGAAATACATTGCTTTAATGGAGTCTATGGGGTTACACTGACAGCCTTCCCCTGAAATGTTACGAGCCACCTGGAACTTGGGGGAATTCAGAGAAAGGATAATAACAATACTTTGTAGTTTTTAGTGCCTTTCAAATAAGGGTCTCAAAACACTTCACAAATATTAATCAAATGTCATAACAGTGCTGTGAGATAGTAATGCATTATTATTCACAAACAACAAAAGTTCCTTTAAAAACAAAAGCAAGTTAATGCTTCAAGTGTATTTGTGTGCAATCCAATTAAGCAGTCTCACTTGGTGCGTACAGTTTTAGCAGTAACTTTCCCCATATCATGGCAAACAGTTAAGAACTGAGTCAGTATCGTGCTAAGAACCAGTACTACCTCATACCCATTGTACACCTTGCTGGGATGTCATCTAATATCTTCTTATAATACTTGTGGGTCACCCATGACTCCGAATCCCAGCATTTCATCTTGCTACCCTCATTTAACCTAGGCTAGAGGAAGGTGTCCCATAGCTGGATGTTGGAAATAGATCTTTTTAAGGGCCCTTCCATCTCTAACAATTCTACAATTTAAAAAATAGAGAATAGCACTTTTGCATTCAACTGAGTCTTTGAAAATGTTTCCCTCAGCTTCCCTAGTCATGAACTGAAGCAGAGACCCATGTGAAGAAAAGAGAACTAGGACCAGTTATGGATGCAAAACAATCTGATGAGGAAAAAAAAATGACTAGGATAAGATGACTTAATGAAAAAAGTATATAATGTGATGGCTAACCAGCTATCTGGAGATGGCTAATGACTATGCAGTGGTTTACTGTATGACTATCCATGTTTTATCATATAGCTGGTGAATCTAAAAATCTTTTTATGAGTAAGTATTATTCAACTGTCCAATGCTAATAATTACTCAGCTCTTGATGATGTATGTACTATAGCCAATGTAGTTAATATATGTTGATTTGATTATATATCAGAAAATGGACTCAAGTGAAAAATTAATTATAACAATAAAGGTTATATAAAATGCTTGACTGCTTAATTTGTATCTAATTGTGGTTTTTAGGTTGCTTTTATAATTATATCTTGCTTCTTCTTATAACTCAGTTACTTAGTTAAAGCATTCATAAATATGTCTCGGAATGTTAGTTCATTACTAGAAACAGTTTCGAGAAAGCTTAGCAGTCATATCATGTAAACATCTATCTTATAATTAAAACTCAATTAATATGTTTGTAGCAACCATTTGCTGTTTAGGATGTATACAAAAATTGCCTAATGGAATCTAAATTTAATCCCTATTAGAAACACTTTAATTTAAATTTGATCACAAATCTTTATCTCCACTTTACATTTTAAACATAAAAAGGAGCTCAAGAAGCCACAGCACCTTAATCACAGAAGATCTTTAGCTCATCTAGATCAATCTTTAAAAAGTTAGTTATTCTGGCAGTCTGCACACAAGGGCAAAAAGAGTAACAAGGCTGCAGAAAAAAAAACAAACCATAACCAAACAAAGCTACATACCCAGTGTGTAATTGCTGTACTTTTAAAATGCATTTTCTTGTTCCCTTCATTTATTTGGGGAAGTGTCAGGTTCTGCTACATAGGCAGATTCTTTCATCCACTGAGAGCCTTAGAAAATCTGGGCACTCCTGCCTGCGAAATCAGGATTTAACTGAGTAAAAGCAGCAGAGTTGGGCCCAGGACTAATATGTACTGCTGACAGCCTGAACTGTGTCCCTGGTGGACTTATACATTTAGAAGTTGATGGTTATGGTGACATTACTGAAAGGCAAAAGAAAGTATAAAACATCTGCTGGGTAAGAGAGCAAAACAAAACTGGTATGTGCCCCAGAAGGCTTGTAAAGAGAAATGGGGTTAACATCCATAGCAAATGCAAGAGGAAATAATTCTCTCAAAAACTAAACAAGGTGAAAGTTAGCCTGATTCCAGCACTGTGCATTAACATTAGGGATAAGAAAACACAGCAGAAAAGAGGTTTTGTTCACAGGGAAAAAGAAAAAAAAGAAAAAAAAACAACCCACACAAAACCCCAAATTAGAGATGGGTAGCAGACTTAAATTCCAACAGCTGCTTCTCAAGATTCACTGGATTTCTTCCAGTGAGAAGGAGAGTTAAGGTGATTTCACCACCTTCCTACCTCTCCACTACTAACCCTTACATTATTAGGATGGGAAGGTTCAGACAGTAGGAGATAAACAAGTAATAATAGGTGTATAGGGTAGGACTTCTGTCACTTTAAAATATTTGCAAATTTGTGTCCTATCATCAAAGGCATTCAAATAATAAAATTTCGTATGTTTTTCAGTGCTTAGGTTAGTTCTTTGCCTTAATTAACATAATGCTGGGGTTTATTTGCAGAAAAATATGTATAAGAACTATTCTTCATATGGAAAAAAAATTAAGAAAAATATATAAGAATGATTCACATATCCTAAAACCACGTAAGCAATATAAAACCAGCTGTATAACTCCTTTTATTTTCACTGAAGAGAGATACACTGCCTGAGAGCTATATATCTCACTTGTCTTAGACACCTATCTTAGGGTACAGGAATTACTCTCCAGAGGTTACCTGCACCTTTCCTTCTTACAGAGGAAAATTTCAAGACTAATTAAAAAAAAAAATAAAAAATGCCTACCATTTGAATGGCTCTAAATGAAGGTGAATCTCAGCCTTTGTGTAGGTTTATCTTGGTGAAGTTCCATTCACCTCAGTAAAAGGGTTCATCGAGAATCCCCATCCAAATTCTTTTCATTCCTTAATGAAGTCAGTAAGCGTGTCCAAAATGCAGTGAGGGATTTTCCAATCTGTTCAGTGTTCAAGCATGAAAAAGTAAGTACCAAGACAGTGAAACCTTCAGAACTTCTGCCTTCCTCCACACAAGCTGTTCAATCCATAATTTCCTTACCAAAACTTGTTTAGTCCATGATGCAACTGAATAGATTACAGTGTCCCCTATGGAGAAGTGCATTCTCACAATGAGATCCTTTACATGGGAGTGAATTTCTCTCTCAGTATTATGATAAATAATATTTGCTTTTCTACTGTACCACATTTATGTACAGTTACAATTTCTGATGTGCTGTTCTTTGTCACTCACTGTGGTACAAATATTTGGGCAGCAGACAGTAAGACCAATTTATCTGAATTATCTTCTTCCTGGTTATTCAATCTATTCATTGGACTCATAAACAAGTTGCGAAAGAGCTCTTTCCTCTCCTACTTTTCATATTTATACACTTGCTGCTGTCTTTTGCCTCTTTTACTCTCCTAATGAAACAGCATAAAGCTGCTGTGGGTACAAAGAGCAGCTGTGAGGAAGGAGGCAGCGTCAGCACCATTAGGTGCTTCGCTTTCATGCATATACTTGTTACCTGGCCCTGAATGCACCATGTTGTTGATGCGTAATCACAAATGGCTATGAAAAGACTTGACAGTGGGCAGTGAAGAGAGACAGAACAGGAATAGCGGTGCTAAGTGAGTGTCCGTGCCTGGATGCACTCTGAGTGTGTGTGAAGGCCGCATCCTCACTCATTTCAGTAGCCCTAATAATGTCCTTTTTGCTGAGTTGAAATTCAGCATAATGAGATGCAATTCTGTGTTTGCTTATCCACAGTCAGAAGACTTTATCTAATAGGTTCTATTAGCTTTAAAACTCAGGAAGCTGTGAATTTTAACAGTAGAGCAACTCACACCACTTCCATGAGCTAAGTCAAGACTGAGAATAAACAAATATTTGCTAATGTTAAATAAATTATATAGAGTTATATGTGAGCATACACACATACGGGTATGAACTCATGAAAGTTAGCTAGGAAATTTTAATTTGCCTCAGATTATTGTATGGTTTTATCTTCATCATTGTCTTCTTTTATGGTTGATTTTCCTCTTATCACTTCATCAGCTTTCTGACTGCGGCAGTTCATTTGGACTTTTAGAACAAATGTTTAGTACTGTGTCTGTTGAGTTTCCTCACACATTACTCTTCTCAATGGGATCCCAAATTTTTGCAATGATTATGTCACGGAGATTGTTATATTTTATTTCTAGTCATAAACTATGATTTCTTTTTCTATAAGTAGAGAGACGGAAATGTTAACTGTAGTATGTCTTGTAGATGGTCACCTTTGCCAATAGACCCTTCTGTATTTAATTTTCTTTATATAATAAATGTAACAATAAATATAATTGTAACATTCAAAACCACTGAGTCATTTTCTCTTTTACCAGAAAATAAGACAGTATACATCTAAAAATTCAATCATTTTAACATGATCTTCCAATTTTATTCTGCTGCCAAGAGGATGTCTCCCTCATTATTGGTTCAGTAATAAAATCATGTGTGTACACTTACATAGGATAATAGAAGGATGTTATATCATACTAGCTGTATGTCTCTGTCCTTTCCCCTCTTTTCAACACAAAGTTGGTTGAAATGCACTTTTCTAATGTAAGGTCAAATCACTGTCATTTCAAGATATTAAAAATAGTCAGTTTTGAAAAAAATGAAGAAGTTACATGAAAAGCAGAACTAAAGAAGCATATTTTCCCATATCTCTGTGTTTCACTTTATGGCTCACCAAAATGTGCCCTCTTTTTTTTTTTTTTTATTTTATTTTTTTTTTTAACAAGCATCAGATTCTGGGACTAGACCCGAATTATAGTTATATTGGATAAACAATACTTGTGAACCTCTGCCTTCTGCTTGCTGGAATGCTAACTCTCCTATACTCCCATACGCCTATACTCTGCCCCTCCTACACTGCTGGCACTGCAGATAAATTACAAATCCTGTCTGTAGCCTGTACACTATATTATACAGGGCTATTGTAGGAACTTTACACCTTTGAGATCTCTGTCATCTGGTTAGAGTTGAATTTGGTCAGAGGGCTTAGAAGGACTAATATACACTTTTCTTTTTTTTTTAAGATATTCAAATATGCATTTTTGATGCTTCTTCATCCAGAATTTTTGACATTTGCTTAACTAAATTATATTCATTTATTTTATTGATGTTTAAGCCATTCAAAAATTCTTGGTCATCTTGAGTGAGCTCTCACGGCAAGTACAGGACAGCCAAGGGATCAGGGCCAGCCAGCATGGGTTTACAAAAGGGAAGTCCTGCTTAACCAACTTGATCTCATTCTATGACCATGTGACCTGCCTTCTTGATGTGGGGAAGGCTGTGGACATTGTCTACCTGGACTTTGCTAGAAGCTGGCAAATCATGGCATAGACAAATTGCATTTCAGTCACAACAACCCCCTCTACAGGCCTGGGGAAGAATGGCTGGAAAGCTGCCCAGCAGAAAAGGACCTGGGAGTGTTGGTGGACAGCTGGCTTAACATGAATCAGCAGTGTGCCCAGGTGGCCAAGAAGGCCAACGGCATCCTGGCCTGTATCAGGAATAGCATGGCCAGAAGGAGTAGGGAAGTCATCGTGCCTCTGTACTTGGTGCTGGTGAGGCCTCACCTCGAGTACTGTGTTCAGTTCTGGGCCCCTCACTACAGGAAGGACATTGAGATGCTAGAGTATGTCCAGAGGAGAGCCACCAAGCTGGTGAGGGGTCTAGAGAATAAGTCATATGAGGAGAGGCTGAGGGAACTGGGCATGTTTAATTTGGAGAAGAGGCTGAGGGGGGACTTCATTGCTCTCTACAACTACCTGAACGGAGGGTGTAGAGGAGTGGGTGTTGGCCTCTTCTCCCAAGCGAATAATGACAGGACCAGAGGAAATGGTCTGAAGCTGTGGCAGGGGAGGTTTAGATTAGATATTAGGAAGAATGACTTTACTGAGAGAGTGGTCAGGCACTGGAACAGCCTGCCCAGGGAGGTGGTGGAGCCACCATCCCTGGAGGTATTTAAGAAACATGTAGATGCGGCACTTCAGGGCATGCTCTAATGCCCGAGATTGTTGGTTTTTGTCTGTCTGTGGGTGGGTGTGGTGTGTGTTGGTTTGTGGTTGGTTTTGGTTTGTTTTTTTGTTTTTTTTTTTTTTGTGGTTGGACTTGATGATCTCAGAGGTCCCTTCCAACCATGAATATTCTGTGTTATTTTGATTCCAGTGTAAAGGACACCTTGATAACAGACACATAAACTCACTGCTTTCCCAGGTCCTTATCAACATGATTTCTCATATACTGTGTTGTGCCATCAAAACTACTTGTGCATTATCCAGACATGTCACTATATTTTAGATTGCAAGTAAACCTCCCTTTTATTGTCACCTTACAATATTAGATTTTGGAAAGAAAAAAATGTCAAAGGTTCTCTACACATGAAATAAGAAATGGGAAAAGAATGAAAAAACGCATCAATGATACTGCAGGCTGGGTTTTTTTGTTTGGTTTTGGTTTGGTTTTTAGATTAAATATATTCTTGGCTTGACCTTAAAATTACAGGAGTACTACATGTGAAGATGGAAGAAGATAAAATGTAATAATAGATAATGACAAATTTTTGCAAAAGCTGAAACCTTTGTTGTTAAGAACAGTGGAGAAAAGACACTGGTGTGTATTAATTGGCTGCAAGATTTTTACGTTTATCTAATATAATGTCATTATGAAAAATAACTACAATCACAAGAAATGATTTCAGCAAAGAATAAGAAATGTGAACAGTGTTCAGCACCCCAGTATGACATCATCTGAAATTCTGGACACCATTCTGTTCATCCATATTCAAGATGTCCAACCTAAACAGATGTGGAGAATAAGTGTTAAAGTGATACAGGAACAGATACTCAATTATACCCAAGAAAATTTATCCAGAAATAGGAAGACTGAGAACTGACATAATTGCTTACAAAAATAGGGGTGGGATAAAGTGTCAGGTAGCCACAAGCAGCGAAACTGAATATGATACTATTGACGCAGAAACAAATGGGTATAAATTAGATCTGAATAAATTAAGTCTGGAAATAGAAGGTTCACTCAATGGAATAAGCCACTGAAGTGCCCTAACAGGAAGAGTGAGAAAGAGGTATCCTAACAGCTTTAACCAGCCTATTAATACTTATCTACAGGTCACCTGGTAGGTGATTGGACTGTATGTTCTAATGTTCCTCTGCGGTTGTATGCTCCAGCTATATTTCATAAGCAGGAGATAGCAGTTTACATTTTTTGTCAATATGAACTATCAAAAAACACCTGGAATAAAATTTGGATTGTGCAGTCATATACTGTTTAAGAAGTAGTTGAAAATACAGTTCAATTTGTTTTGTCTTGTTTAACTTGCAAAAGGACTGAGCTCCAGAGATCCTAGAATTCTGGACTATGTAATGCCCGTTCATACATAATTAACACTAGAGTTAACCAAATCTGACAACTGAGCATAGACCTTGTATAGAAAACTAAACAGAAAAGTGCGTATGACCTTTCTTCCTTAATGTTTGGGGTTTTTTTTATGTTCAAGAAAGAAGAAAACCTGCTGTACTGGGGCACTGTTTTCCTACAGATTTAACTGAAATTCTTTAAGATTCATTAGTTATGGGGAAAAAAATTAAAACGTAACACACTTCTTATACCTTTCCCATGCAAACATTAATACTTTGTTGAAAAATGCTTTGAAACAGCATTATACTGAAACACTTATGCAGGGAAGCAGAGAAAAGAGAAGATTCAAATTGTCTTTGGGTGTGCCTCTGCCTGTTTCCTTCTTGGTCAGTAGAAGTATGGTCCCCAGAACAAGCTAAAAACTTTAAGCAGTCAGGCAGCAGCTTCATTTCTGTGAAAGCCTGAAAAAAAGAACATTCAGGAGGAAAAATTTACTACAGGGCAATTCACAAAAGTTTGCCTAGGTCTGTTGCTTTTGCCTCCTTAGATCCTACCAAAATCAAAGGTGTATCAGTCACATTTTGAAGCAGCTGTCTTGTTTGTTCATTCTGCTGTGTGAGAGGCACCAGTCAAGAGTGAGACTAGCGTTTGTTCAATCAAGAACTACCTTATGCTTGCTAATCGTTTTTAGAAGAAAGAATAAAACGTGTTTAGCACTAAGCAATGTTAGTTCAATTGACTTTAAAATAAAGATTCATGATTTATGATAAATAATGGATAACTTCTTGCCAGACATTCATCCAGTCCAGTAGGTATCAAATCTACTGGAAAATTCAAATGTTTAGCAGTTAGGGAAGTAAGAGCACTGTTGAGAGAATTTGGGGAAATACTCTAGGATTTCTCTGTGAGCTAAGATGCAGGGATACAGAAACACTTCTCTGCAGGCAAGATGTATACTGGAAGTGTAAAAATTATGGTTGGATATAATCCTTCTATAGTAATAATAGTCATTTCTCAATATTTTTGCCATGTAGACAAGCCTTTAAAACAAAATAAAAATATTCACTATTGAAATTGGCATGAAATTACTATTTTGTAACATGTTTCATGCTGTTTCTAAATTTCTAAAAATCCTGTATGAGATTGGTTAGTGGGGTACAGGACAAGACAGGAAGGCCATGAAAGAGATTTAAAATTTGTTTGAAACACAGGTTTACTTATACATTGTCACATAATTTACAGCTGATGTACTTAGAGACTGATTTTGTTGTTGTTTATAGCTATTAGTATTATATCAGGATAACTGAACTCATTGGTATTTTATCTCTTATATAAGAATGAATTCAATTAGAGTCAGGCCTTATATTTCAGAATGACAATAACAAATGTAATTATGTTATGTAGATATATATTTCAGCTTTCTTCTTCCTGCCTGATGGGGAGTATATCTGATGTTTCATGCCATATGGAAGTCAATTCCTGACTACAATTTCCTACAACAAATTCATTAAAAAAAAATCCACATTTTTTCTCACTGAGAAAGCTGAGATCAACAGTTTTTTCTCTTTTGGGATTCTGAACTTCATAAAAAATTACAAAGCAAAGAACCTTGCTCAGAGGTTGAGCTGACAAGTCCTAACATGACAGTCAGAGAGGTTTCACAGTGTGTGTAAAGAACAGCAAACCGAATTTGAACACCCAGGGCATAGTCGCCAGATGCACAGATGTGTATCTGTATGGAAAGTTGACAAGTATGGTGCCGCATTTACCTTTTCCCTGTTCTTAAGGACAGCTGAAAGTTGAACTATCTCTTAAACAGTCTGGAGTTTGTGGCTCAAACCTGTGCTAAATTGATCCAGGGAGTGTCATTAACTTAGATTACATCTATAAACAATTAATTCAGAGACATTACTCCAGCTATTCATCCCATCCTATGAGACATGTTAAGGTACCTGGAATGAGTTATCCTTTGCAGCTGCACTGGCTACAGCAGAAGATAACTTTAGGCTGGATCTTAACTTCTGGAGAATAAAGTTAGGTGAGAACCTTAAGATCAACATGTGATGCTAATGCAATACTGCCCTCCCTCAGCCCAGAAAGCTTCTTCTCACCTTGACTATTAAGAGTACCCTCTGCATTTGTAGAATAAGGAGGATGTGCCATAAACAGTAAGGGAATTTAAGTTTTGGTTTAAGGCAATCTGCTGAAGGCTGAAGACCCACTCTGCACTTCCTGTGGGTGATTATTACATGGCAGTACCGGATGGTGTGTTACGAGCAGACTTGAGATCATTGTATCAGCACTCCAGGGAATCTCCCACTGAAATTTCAGTCAGTGCTGTGCTGAGCCAAGCTAATATGCCCTAATTTAGCCCAGTGGTATTGAGAGTTGCTTATCTACAAGATTTCCAGTCCTGTTCTTTGCTTGAGCTCTGGCAGAGCAAGCTCAATTTACTGGTCAGACATCTCTGTTCTACATTCTATTCCATACTAGCTTTTTTTTTTCTTTGTTAACATGAAATTCTCTTAAGAGAATGGCACTCATCTGTGTCCTGTATAATCACATGAGCACATTTATATCTTGGCTGCATATTTCCTACAAATTAACTTCATTCACTGTGAAACAGTACAGTTCAAACATTTTCTGAGCACCATTTTAATATACATGCTTACTGTGAAGATGGTGGTGGGTGAACTGCATAGTTATGCAATGGATCTGTGTTTCTTCTTTAAGCCCACTAATTACTTTAAATGAAGATGATTCCAATTACTTTCTGGATAGGCCTTAGTTTAATTTATGCCTGAGCTGTTCATTTTCCCATGCAAATGCAACTTTTTGGCTGTGGAATCAAGTAACTTACAGCTCACAGACAGCCCTTTTAGATCTTCTCCTTTCCAAAATTAATTAAACTGTAATACAGTTTTATATATCAGTATGCAGAAGGGAGGTCAGTAACTAACAAAAAGTACCATACATATCATGGATCTGATCTTGCCTCTTTAAATCATCTTGAGCATCAGATGAAGTTCAATGACACTCTTCGCTACTTTGGATATTAACAAAAGAATTAAAACCAGTGACACAATCTTAAGGAAAACCCTTGATGAACCACTTACCCTGCAGACCCAACAGTCACTGCCAAATATTCTAGAAAAACAGATACTAAACCTTTTCATTTAAAGGGGAAAAATGGTATCTGCTGAACTCAGAGAATGTTATGTCACTGACTACAACTTGCATATGCTTTACCAGGTCTTACCAACTATTGTCAGGATAGGGAAGTGTGGGAGGTAGGGAAGATTTTATTCTTCAACCATATATTTATTCTTTCAAACCACAGTGTTCCGTAAGCCCCTCTGTATGCTGAGAAGTAAGTGGCATCAATAATGAATACACCATTTTCAAAGGCAATTTTATAATTTCCCATCCCATCTGACTCTTATGAGGCTTTTCTTAAGTAGCCACATGGGAGAGGAGCTAAAATACAATTTGCAAAGCATATTTTATTACTCTTTGTCTACAAGCCTGCATTACAAAAGACATCCTACTGGAGCATGTGGCTATTGTTAACACAATCCACAAGTCATTAAGTACAGTAAATAATTTATACATCAGAAAATTGATTGATACTCAGAAATGATTGCAACTCCTGTTTATTAGGTTTTCAACCGTTTTCTCCTTACAACAGTCAATTAAACTCACTTTGAAAAGTCTTTAATTTATCTAAAAAAGAAACCCAAGATACATAAAAGTGTTAATACCAGTCCTTGTGCACTGCATTCATCCAATACACTGCATAGGCTGATGGCAGAGACACAGGCTCTTCAGGGATACGAGTAGTTGTTTTCATTTTCATCTCAGTAAGTATTTTGCTTGTAAGAGACGTGAGAGGAATAGGGGTTAAAATGAGCACAAATCTCTCCCCCAACTTCAATTTCCTTTTCGAGCTTAAAACCAGTGTTTTAGAACAGTTACCTTACTTGAATCCAGACTTTAGTCCGGATATAGCAAGCAGCTTAAAATAAAAGATATTGCACCCCAGTATGAGCTGAATTAAATTAGTGGATCATTTTTCAGTTTGCATAGTATATTGGGAACAAAAGTATGAATAATTCAGGGTGTTGAGGTTGTTTCTGTTAGAAAGAGAAATTGATGATGAAATCAAATGTTTTTGGGCTTTTTTTGCCATAGTTTTAAAAATTAGGCTACAAGCTTTTTCTCAGATATCTTTTTCTCAGAGGGGATGTCACTGCCTATAGGGATTTCTGGTCATTCTTAACCACTTTCTTCAGACTGTTCCCCTCTCTTTGCCCGGTGAACCAACCACTACGAAAAAAAAATCCATTCATGAAAATCTCTGCCTGCTTATTGAACACGTATGTATATTCTACATGGTACTAGGTACAACTTTTCTGTGGTGACAGTATCTAATTTTCTTAGGGAGCATATCTAATTACTTTAACTAAAAGTAAATAAATTCATGATGTAATTCAAATATTTTGAGAATTCTGACAAACTGAAAACAAGTTAAACATATAGATTTGTAACTTATTTTCTATTTATTTGAATGCAAGTAATGATAAATACTAATAATCTATTAAAAAATATTCTCAAAGTTTTATATTTCAGAATAAGTATGACAGTTGTCTCATTTGGAAAGTCTCACCTTCAGGAATCAAACAAGATATTGATTGTTCCAAACAATTATGTCACCATCTGAAAATGTAATTAAAAAGAGCTTTTGCCTGACTTACTGTCTGACTAACCATGAACAAAGAAGTGCACACATGGGGACATATTTTGCAGTCCTTAATCAAATGAAATTCTGTTGTTTTCAATGGTAGTTCCGCTCAATTAAGAACCACAGATTTGGGCCCATGCATTATAACGCACAAGGGCAAGTAGTGGCGTCAGAGATAGTTTTAGGATGACAATTAGCTTATTTTCTATTGAATATATGTGTGAAGAAAATGCAAGAGAAAAGGATTGATTCTGTAGTTCATTCTACATGGAGTTTTACATATTTGTTATCACATCAGAGTATCTTCTTACTTTGCTGTAAGGATTTATACAATGCTGGAGAATTAGAAAATAAAAGTTTCATATCTTCTTGCCTTTTTGCTTACTTCAACCATTTCATAATATGAAATGTCTCCCAAAACCAATAAACTGAATACATCTACTTAGCTCTGCAAACTCCATTCATTACTTTGACTAGAGGCTGAACTGAATTGCTTAAGATTACACACCTATTGTTGTACCTTGGAAAGTGAAAATAAACCTCAAGGGTTGGCAGATATGGCAACAGGACCTATGTGACCCCATTCTGGAGCAGCAGACCAGGAGGTTTTTCCTAGGCTATGGCTTTTCCTTTTCCTTTATGCAACTGAAATGAGCTCTAGTATTTCATTTGTTATCATATTCCAGAGACCAATCTTTTTTCTGGCTGGATACCTTTGAGGAAATAAGAGCACATCTGAGTGTTTCTGTTACTTAGTGGAAATACTTGAGTACAGTTTAAGGTATCTTCCTTCAGGGGCCTCTAGCAGCAGCAGCAGCAGCAGCTGGAGCAAGGATGACTGAATTCATCACACAGATTTCTACCAGCCAGAAGCACCTTCTGAATCCTCTCTGAATGGAGCAAACAGCAGAGTTTGAAACTCACTATCTTTTAAAGGCGAAGATCTCTGTGGCTTTTCCCATTCCCTTGTACAGTTTGGATGTATGTTGTGTCATGGCAATAGTACAGCTCTGACAGAGCACTTAAGTCAATGCAGCTACTGAGTGAGAAGATGGTACAAATTTACAATGACCCACAGAAAAGCCGAAACATAGTAATAGGAACAAAAATAAAGCACATGACTGAGAACAAATAATTCATGAATTGGAACTCACATTCCATTCTTGGCACCTGAGCCAATACTATTTGTCAGTAGTAAAAAACCAGATTCCAGCTGAATACTTAATTGCTGTTTGAAAAGGGCTTCCATTCAGACTTACCTAAGCCTTGTCACTTCATAGGATTCTTTGTGGTGAGAGAAAAATGCTTTGAAGGAAGCAGTTATAAAGAACAATTTCAACTCATGGTCCTGAAAAACTGAAAAAAATGAGTCAAGTAGAACTTTCCCCAAATGTAAATCTTTTTTTGCATTGGCAAGTATTAAAAAAAAAAAAAAAAAAAAAAAAAAGAATAAAAAACCCCAGAACATTTCCAGAGTATAAGCAAATGAGTCTGCAGGCTGATCAGCTACAAGTAATCTCTTGAGTGTAAGATGATTTTATCACTTCCTAAGCTACTTGTTCCTTACTTTTCAGTTGGGAAACGCAGTACCATTACAGACAGCTGCCACAGTGGAATAAGTCCATTGCACCAGATTTCTTATGTTAAAAAAAAACTAACAAAATGTTGACAGGTGTGTCTTAATTAGTTTTGATATGTAATTAAGTTGTTTTCTTGAGAACTGTCTTCCCCCTTCAGGTTTACTGTCTCTTGTGTAATTTCCAGACCTATTCATCATATCTCAGAAGAAAAAAATCTGCTCAGAGGGTTACATACAGCCTGACATGAACTCGCATATAACCTTATAAATACGACAAAAAAGTACATGCCCCAGAAGCTGTAGAAGAATGAGATTTTATCAACCCAAGAGTACATTTAATTTTCTATTCAAATCTATATTTGGTTAATTTATTGTGGTAAGATATTGACCTTCCATTTCAGAAAATTAACCAAACACATAAACCAATTGGATCTCGGTACTCTCAAGACCAATATAACACAGGACTACACAGCAAATCACAGAAATAGCATTGCATAGTGGACAAATGTTTTCTGAGGTACTATTTATGGGGAGCAAGGCCCTATTGCATTGGCAGAATCTGATTAGTTAGCAAGAGAAGATGAGGTTTTTTTCTCTTGGGGCTCAGAGAGAGATTGTAGTGAAGAAAGGCGTAATGTAAGAAAAAGGAGGATTCTGGCCATGTTGCAAAAGTATTAAGCCCAGTAACAATCTGTGAATCTACCTGATTCCATCTTCCTCATAGGCATTGACCTGTGTGGCATCAATCTAACAATTCAAATCATGACTAACTTGATGAGCTGTGAGCTTTGTGATGTTATATATTCTGTAAAGCTTCTTCACATCATCCTTAAAGGACTAGAAAGGCATTTGTACAACTTGAATGAAACACCTTTTCCTTTTCATGTTGTTTCATCAGTCTCTTCTTCAAGATTCATTAGTAAATTACTAAGTAGGTAATAACCATATCAATAATAAAATGAATATGTAACAATGATAAAATCCCTTTTTCTTATTACTTATGCTTATTATTGTTGCAAACTGGAATTATCTGCATACATTTTACTAAAGACAGTGAAGAACAATTGGTAAATGTTCTTTGTGAAAATAAATCAACTGTAACTTCAATACCCATTTCTGTTTCTAAATGCTTTATCTAAGGAAAAAGGAATAGCATTTACTTGTAATTTAATAGTAATAATTTGGCTTTACAACAGTTAGTCACTAGGACATTGGTTGGCTGTTACTTTCACACATAATTATGAAACCGTAATACATATTCTGCAATGTTCTGTTAAGATGATAAGAAAATGTAGTCAGTGTAAATATTTTACTTTTAAAATGAAATAGTTATTATTTAATTGAAAAATAACAATTTTAAAAGTCTCTGACTTTTTTCCACAAAGTTAAGATAAACAACTGAGTTTTCAAAGGTATATCTTTGCATCCTGAACTGCTTTTTGGGGGAATAAATGACTTATTTTTTTAATTGGAAAATCCTAATTTTTTAATTGAATAATAACCTGTCAGCACTGGTTATTATTCTGAAAGCCTAGATATTCAAGAACCAAGAGGAAACTTGGCTACAGTAATCCTCAAAACAGTACAAGTGCTTTATATATCTCTTCTTTCCCAGTGTTGCTCTTCTACTTTTTTCAAACTGTTTTGTACTTCCTCTTTCCCAAGAGGTCAAATTTACAAAGAAACTGTCGTCTTTTTTATCTTTAGACCACTGGTTAATCCCAGTATTTGACATATGCATCAGCCTCTTCAGCTGATGTTGCTTTTCAACTTAGCTGAAGTTCTGCCCAAACTTCTTATTGTTTTAATTGTGATCCCTTTCTTATTTTCTTTGCCTTCATTTTGGTGGTGTTTGTTTTGTTTTTTGTGTTTGGTTGGTTTTTTTTTTCTGTTTCTCATATCCATCTTACTATCATCCAACTTTTAACCTACCTATTCTTGACTTTTGGCCTAAGTTCTGAGCACAGTTATTGCCTAGATTTTTGTTTTGTCACAATACTCAATTTCTCTTGAATTTTGGTTATCTATTTGTTGACTATATTTGCCCTCCAACGAAGATAAGACATATGAAGAAGGTTGGGAAAAAATGCTAATGGCACAAAAGAATGAGGAAATCTAACCCATACATTGTGAAAATTCTCTAATCTAATAATATCCTGGGGAAAACAAATGCAATCTCATAGTAATTCTTTTCAGTTACAGTAAAAAGGGGACACCAGCCCAAGGGAGCACTTTGTCATGACACAGTTATTAGGAACAGCTAACTGTGGGGTTATTTTAGAAAAAGGAAAGATTTTTCACCCAGTACAAGAGCAACAGAAAAAGATCATGCAGGAAATTCTTTGCAGATTAAAATGTGAAATAGGCTTACATAGAGATTCCAGTTAATGTACTTATCTAAACTGTGTTTAAGGATAGATTAAATTTTTGAATGTCTTCCAAAAGTCACATTTTTTTATGAAGGAAAAATTTCTGAGGGAAACATATTTTGAGTTGTTCTAAAAGTTTTCCTTTTATAAAATCAAAACTTTTGATTTCCATTTATTTTTTAGACATTATTTTATAACTTTTATAACACCACTGTTTTATTTGTTTGATCAAATTATATTTGTTTGTTCCTTTGTTAGTTATTTTGTATTATGTATATAGGCAGCAGGCTGCCTATCTGCTTTGTCTTACTTGTTGTCGTCTTAATCATGTGTTATCTAATCTTCAGGAAGACAGAAATTTTTCCTTCTTTTAGAGGAATAGGGGACATTGACACAATAAAACCTGTAGAGTGCTAGGTGATGCAGACAGTACTTGCACGACAGACACGGCAAAGTGTAAGGTTTCAGCACATGTAGGGACTGGGATGCAATTTATCTCACCAAAACAACATAAATTTATTTTGCCTGCTTTTTGTGTCAGCCATATAGATGTACATCTAACTTTGTGTTTAGGATCCTGTTCAAATGAGCAGAATTTTATGACTTAGTCCAGCTGTTCATTCAGACAGCTAGGACTTGAATCAGAAACACAAAAATTTAACCCAAAATATCTAGATACATGTAGGTATGACACAGGATGCATAAAAGACCTTCTAAAGTGACAGCCAGAGGTGATGTGGAATTCCCTAGTATATCCACACCGCACAAACAAACCTCCTGTGCTGTTGTCAGTGCAGATGAAAGCACATTTCATCTGTCTAAAAGTGCATGTTTGCTATAGCATAAACTGAATTGATCCTTTCACTGTATTGACTGAAAGCTTGATTCAGTTACTCACATATAAATATCTAGTGCTCTTTACCATGACCTAGCATATCCCAGCTACCTTCAAGTTTCCTACCCAGGATCACGGATCACTTTTAGTCCCTAGGTCATAAATGCTAGCATCACGTAGATGCCTTAGACGCTCTAGAGCAGTTCAAAAGACATCCAAATGGTGACTGAAGCCAAACGTCGGATTTCTACTGACTATAACAGAACTGCTCAAAACTAACAGATATCTGAAGAGGGATTATGCTGCATTATCAAAATCATCTAGTGCCATGTAAGAGATCCTGGTTCTGTAAAACACCTGAACCAGGCTAGCAGACATGACACAAGATCAACGGGGGAGACATCCTTTTCTGGAGTGGCAGCTAGAGGACAGACAAGCTACACTAAGACATCCCAGACAAGACTGTAGCTGTTGGAGGGTGACTGGAGTGAACCTCGGCTGTCTACATCTGAGCTGGCCAGCCTGGATTTTCTTTGCAGTTTGTAGAGGGAATTAAATTCTTTCTGGGCATGATTCAGCTCATCGTAAAGCAAACAGCTGAAACAGCTCAGAGAAATAATGACTGAGAATGACTATTTGTCATCATTGACTATAATAGGAGCCTAAAATGAACAGCTCAACTTAGACATCTGCTATATGGACATCTAAAGATATGCATGATTAATATTATACCAAAAAGCTCTTGACAAAAGCAGGGAGAAGGCATGCAATGAAACATTACAGAACATCTCTATGGAACAAAGGGACTATATATGGAGGTATTGGTAACACAAGAAGTCATTTAAAGTTGAACTGGAAATAAGGTTGGAAGACAGAACTTTTCCTGCAGGGACAAAGTAGGCAAGATACAGGTTTATTTTAAAATTATTTTATTTTATTATTTTATTCCAATTTGCCTCAACCAGTAAATAAGATTTTCTCTACATTTCAGGACCTGGTTTTGATCTGTTTTGTACTCTAATAACAGAATAAATTAGGGAGTTCCCCTTCACTTTAAGGGAAAAATTAAGACAACTCTACTTTAAAGCTGGAGCTGAATCAGGCTCCTGGGTTTTTTTTTTTGTTTTGGTTTGGGTTTTTTTTGTTTGTTTTGTTTTGTTTTGTTTTTTTGTAAGGGAGACAGTCCTTCTAAGGTGGCAAATTAGAAGATGAAACTCCAAAAATTTTAAATATCCTAATTTTTTATACATAAATATTTCCCTATGTTTTCTGCCAAAATAAAATGTTGAAAAACTTTATTTTGGAAAGCAGTTTGGTTTTTGGTTGATCCATATTTAGAAAGAGAAAACAGGCCTGTGTACATTTTTCTAGTGAGGTCTAATAACATGTTTAGAATTTGAAATTCTTAGATGGTAATAACAGATTGATTAGGCATTAATTCATGATTTAAAGGTCAAAAATAGAGTAAAAATGTGTTATTACTTACCAACCCAAATGTTTAAAGAATATTTTAAAGAATAATAATTATAATAACATCATAAAAAACTTCTATAATTTTTAGAAATGGAATCCAAAGGAAAAGGCCAAAGAATTGCGCATGATAATCTTATTAAAAAGCATACAGAATCTGTATGTAAGGTAAAGATACATGCCACTTCCCTAATGGCAGAGTTGCAGTCAGTCTGACTACTGGGAGGATCTTAGAGACAAGAGATAAGCTTCTTACAAAACAGGCAGACAGACACTGCTTGAACTGACATGTCTGTGCCACAGGTACAGCAAAGGGTTAGCCTGGGTCAGTTAAAACAATTTCCTGTGAGTTTTGTTTCTTGATTTGAACACCGTGATGCCATGATTGAATTTTTGCGACTACGAGATCCACGTAGCTTTAGTTTAAAGCTAAAACATTTACTTTGTGCTGGATTGAGATATAATTACTTTACCAGCAAGTTAAGGAGAGATGTGGAACACCACCGGCAACTAGAGGAATCTTTCTTTCTATATATGTGCATGTTTATATATATATATATGCGTCTATACATGTATGTGTCTTTGTGTGTATATATATATGTCTATACAAAGTCCTCCTAATTTTTTAGAAGAATCTCAGCCATCTTCTTGGCTTGGGTCAGTCAGTATACTGACAATTCGCAAACATAATTTGTAAATTAACCTGAACCAGAGACCATATACAGTGAGCAATAACTCAATTTTGAAAGATATACACGATTTTAAAAGCATGGATATAGTTTGCTCAGTAACATTTGCCCTCATTGACAAAGAAAATTCTCAGAAAGATTGAGCCAGCATGTACAATGCAGATAATTCAAAGCTAACTGTCAGTATTTCCACTTAGAAATAGTTGCAAAATATTTAGCAATATGAAGTAGAAGATATATTTTGTATTTTTAATAATAAAAGCCTTATATTTGGAAATAGAAGTAGCTTTACTTTTCAGATTAGAAGCAGAGAGGAGAAAAAGACAACATTTTGGAAATCTTCTCTGAAAACAAAAAAAAAAGTAATGATGTGATTTGAAGTTACAGAACTTCCTTATTCATCGCTTTGTTCAAACTTTTGAATGGTAATATAAATTTCAGGTAGGCAGAGGCTGAGATGTTATAGCTGATATGCTGTACAAAAAGCATAATGAACATGACAAAAAAGAAATCCTTAAATGGGATTTTTAGAATCTGTGAAGGTGGGGTATGAAATCAAGCTAAAAGACCTCTAATGACAATAATTAGGAATTCTAGAACAATCCCATGAGTTCTCCATGTAATTGCCAGTATCTGCCTGAAGTTTGGATAGTTGCAAATACTATTCCTAAGCTACTTTCATAATTCCTTGAGGGAACACAATAGTAAGAGTTACAGAATGTGTAAAAAACTCTTTATCATAGTGCTGCTTTGTTAATTTTTCAATTAATGGAGCTCAAGTAAATTTTGGCATTTGGTATGATTATTGAGGAATTGGAGTAACCATTCCTCAAACAATGTAGTGATTTAGACACCTATGGAGACTTTTCTTTATGTATCCTACTTTCTGTCCAGCTGCTGCTCCAGAAGTGTACAGGTGTTGTACACATGCTGGGTCATATCTGATCCTATTCAGATGTCTTATGTACTGCAATATCTAGAACATCGACTCCCATGGGAGACATCTAAAGCCTTCCTTCCTGCAGAAAAAGGAAAGGTCATTGTTATTGATTTGCAGAATTCACTTTGAAGGTCTACTTCTAAACTGATGCTTGTGGGAACAGTTCCTGGCTCTCCAATTTAGGTTCCTGTCCTGTCCACATCACAGGTCTATTGTGGAGTGAGGGCTTGAGTTCACACCAGCATTTCATTTTCTTGTATATTTAGTCTCTCAGCAACAAGTGAATGCAATGTGTTCAGGTAGGTTACTGAATTTATGTCAAAAGGCCAGGATTTGAAGGTATGCTGTGCCACCTACCCTCTTGTCCAGCCTAGATGCACCCGCTGGTTCCTCTTTATATTCATGCAGTACTTTGATCTGGAATGACTTCCTAAATATGTATGCTCAAAAAAATCAAGTATGTTATTAGCACCTTCAATTATTACAGTAGATCTAATGAAAATGTACTGTTTACCTCTTGAAAGAGGTATGTTTGAACCATTATTTTTTTTTTTCATTCTAGAAAGACTTTCTAGGTAATAGCATTTTACATTTTTATGTATTATTATTTTCACAGTGAAAAAATATGTCCTCACTGTAACCACAAGTGATGTTGATTTGAGTTCAATTTGCAGCTGGAGAAAGCTGATTTATCAGAGCTAAGCATTCCTACTGAGCAGGACAGCTAATTGGTATGTGGGTGAAGCAGCCTTTGTCAGACTGGGAAGATGAGTACTCCGAGGTGTCCATCCTAACAACTCTCTCAGGGGTGTCCTGTCCTGCCTGTTGAAGTTGCTCTTTAGAGGAAGAGAGCCAGAGCTCACCACCATGAGTACATATCAGCTAACTTTAAAATCCGAATAAATAAAATCAGGTAGGAAAGATTTAATTGGTAATTAGGGTCCTGAATGCATGTCTCAGTTTAGGCCTAACTTCCTAATTACAAAATTCTGATTAAAAATAAAATCCTGCTCCAAATATCACCAACTCTGGAGGTATCTAAATTCATCAGGAAAACTGAGTCTTCTTATAGATCTCCACATGACCAGAAAGCAAGCTGGAGAACGTATCTACCCAGCTCCCTAAAATACAGAAATTAGTGATACTTGAGTGTTCCTTTTTACTGGGATTGATCCAATAACTGCATTATAGACATTCTAATGCCCGTGAACTAGATTTTCTGCAAAATCTATTCTACTTCAAAGATACAGAAGATGCTGATTTCCTTGTAAAAAACACGGCTGTGATGATTAGTGCATTAGATCAGTATGGGGGATGCACATCCACACTTGGCCAATAGCCTGAATAACATCACTTGTTAAGATAAGAATATGAGTGCACACAGTGTGTTCGAGGATTGAATAGACAAAACTGTCTGGATGGTGTTTGTCCCAAAAATTATTGTGTTAAGGAGGAAGATTACCACCTGTCCCCAACTGTCAATGTTAAGCAGGAAGGCAGGAAGGCAGGAAGGCAGTGGATTAAACACCACCTAAGAATTTTCAGAGACTTCTGAAGCAAAGAATGAGACAATCAAAAAAAAAAAAAAAAGTATGTTAAACAAACAAAATCCACCATGCAAATACACCATGAGAATGTGTTACAGAAGGGAAAGGTCTTGGAGAAGAATCAGAGAAGCAGCAGTAATCACACTGATTATGTGCCTGCCATTGTGGCCCCGCAGCACCCCAACCTCAGCCCAGACCAGGCAGCACAGCTGCCTTGCAGGGCACCAGGAAGAGCTTGCGCCTGGAGGTGACGTGCTGCCAGCATGGAAGCAGGACTCAGGGCCACCTCACTGCTGGTTGCAGGGGACTGTTTGAGGGGCTTCCTCCCACAAAGCTGGAGGACTCACATCTCCTGCAAGGGGTGAGCAAGTGGGGAACAGGCACTGCTAGGAAGGGGTGCCAGTGACCTCTGACCAGAGCAGAGAAACTGACTGCGGAGGAAGGATTAAAATTTAGAGCATTATGGTTAAAAAAGGGTGTTTAGAAATGTGCAAGTGTTTATTAATGTTTTATGAGCATCTAGAGGTGTGGTTTGTCTGTTGCATTACTGATATTGATCCCAAATGCATAGCTCACTGATTGCTAATTAATTATGTGATATTAATACAATTATAAACTGTTTTGCTTCTGATTTTGGTTAAACTATTCAAACTGAGTATTTTTTTCTTGTGGCAATCAGGAAGAACAAGTTCATATCCCAAAATGCCCTATTCAGTCCTGGCATTGTTAGTTTCTCTCATGTGCTTGTGAGCAAGAGAAACAAGTCAAGGGTTGCATCCATTCTTTCAAATAGCAGGCATAGGTAGAGATATATTGAGGTCCAATGTATACATTTCTTTTTGATATCCTTTCCTGTATGTCCAGGATATCCAGTTTCCTATGTTAATGTGTCCAAGAAGTACATTAATATGTACTTCTAAATTTAGATATTTTCAATATAAGTATTTTTGCCTGGTTATCTGTCATCAACACTGAGTAACATTGCAATTCATTTGTCATGTTTTAGAAATCTATTTAGGGATTAAATGAACTGCATCTTAAAATACTTATTTTTTTCAGTGATTATAAAGACATTCTAATGGATTAAATTTTATCTGGTCAGGTGAGTACTACTTCTGCTTACAATTTTTTTTTCTCTATGGAAAAAGGTGCCCGCAGAAAAACCTGTCTTAGGCAATTAAACATGGGGAAATACTCATGAACACTCTTCTGTCTAGCATTTCCTTTTGCTGGTTTCTGAGCATAGATTATTTGGATCGCCATCCTCCAACACACCTGACTTTTCAGTCACTGTATTAGGCATGTTTTGGATTATGATTTGTTGTATGAATGACAAAAAGGCAGGCAATGTGATTTTTATATCCTTGTTGAGTCCAGTCAGTGACTGTCAGTTTAGCTTGAAGATTATGATACACATTTGGGATGTACTGAAATAATTTAAATTTGATTTTCTGGCTAATCTGAACCAAGATGTTTATTACAGGTCTTCCATTTCACATTTGGCGTGTAGTAAACTTTTGAATACTTAGTTACCAATGTAAAATGAAAAGATTCTTTAAAGAAAAAAAATAAAAATACAGCAGTAGGATACTTACACTGAGATCATCATGATGTGGAAGCACAGCTTCAAGCTGCTGTCCTGAATCAGGCACAGTGCAACCTGAAAAACCTCCAGGTATTATAGGCCGTGTTAGCTCATCTGCTTAGCAGCAGAGGTCATGATGAGCACATCACCCCAGTGGTCCATTATCTCCTCATGAAATTCAGAGACCAAATCAAGGATTCTTCTCTAGTACTAAGACTCTCTACAGGATTGGCACTAACTGGCAGAAAAATTGTCTTTCCCTGCATGATCCTGACCTCCCAAGGCATTACCTTCGAGTGAGGCTCTGAAACTCTTGACCAATGGAATAAAGTTCATGAGAAATATCTGACAGTATCTAGACACTGAACTGTGAAAAAGAATCACTGTCATGCATGTATATATTTGCATAAGTAATGCAAGAGTAATTGCTTCTCTTTAGCTTTCCTTTAAGTTTCTTAAATGTGTGTAACTTCTATATAGCAACAAAAAGGCAAACAATCTCCAGTCTGCTTCCCCCACCCCAAAAAAACCAAACCAAAACAAAAAAAAACCCACCAAAAACAACAAAAGAAAAACCACAACCAAAAAAAAACAGACCAAAAAATTAACCAAATAACCAAAACTATCAAACCAATAGAAACAAGTTATAGGCCAGATGAAGAAGCAGAGGAAAGAGAGAGATTGTTATTGACATTTTTCTCTTATACACATGTGTTGAGGATGAGGAAGGTATATGAGACATAGAGGCTCATCCACTGGATTTCAAAAGGAACTAATTTTAAATTAAAACTGTCTATTTTTATTTTTATAAATAAACAAGTAAAAAGGACAGAGTATCTGGATTGTGGGTACTGAAGAAGTCTGTTGATTGAGTCATATCAATTTCACAAAATGTACTATGGAATGATGCAGAAAATACCCACATGTATTACACTGAACTTGGAGGATTAACAATGAGACTAGTAAAGTCCATGTCTATACATTAACCCACAACTACTTCAAGGTGTGTGTGCACCTTCCACGTTAGATGGCACGTAGACACAGCCCAATCCATAGTTCTCTCTCCACAGCCTTATCCTTACACAAAGCAAATCTGAGTGTATTGCCAAAAAAGTGAGTCTGAATGAGAAAGGAACTGAGTTCCCAAGTCACTGCTCAACGGAAAATAAACAAGCAAAATGCTGAATGGATGTGTTCTTGAATCTACTATGACTGCATCCTTATAATCTTCACAGGTGCTACTTGACTGTCAGTATGAAATTTTTTGCTGCTTGTAAGCATATGCAAATCAAAAACCAGGTCAACACCTACAGTTGGAATTGTCAGGTTGGTGGTTCTCCGCAGACTCCACTTCAAGGTCAGTGAGGAAAGCACTCCTACAAAATGCTGACTCGTCTCTGCCAAGTAGTAGTTGACAGGTAAAAATTTTTTTGGTATTACATGTTCTCTGTTTGTTACGGGTTTAAGGTAATTAATGTGAAAATTATGTATCTATCTAGTTTTGTTAGAATTATAGAATCATAGAATATCTCAAGTTGGAAGGGATCCATAAGGATCATTGAGCCAAACTCCCTGCTCCTCACAGGACTATGTAAAACTAAATCATATGACTAAGAGTGTCATCCAGATGCTCCTTGAGCTCTGACAGGCTTGGTGCCACGACCACTTCCCTGTGGACCCTATCCCAGTGGCTGACCACCATCCCAGCGAAGAACCTTTTCCTAATGTCCAGTCTGAACTTCCCCTGACACAACTTCATTCCATTTACTTGTGTAATATCACTGGTCACCAGAGAGAAAACATCAACACCTTCTCCTCCACTGCCCCCCTTAAGGAAATTGTAGACTGCAATAAAGTTGATGTTTATGTCATTTTAATTATTTATAACCAGAGTTGGAACTTAGGTTTGCTAAATGCTGGACTTAGATATTCTGAAGCAAAGTACATTTCAGCTATTCCTCTACTAAAACTTTTGCAGTCCATATATACTATTAACTGTCATCAAACTAGAGAGCTAACATTCAAAGATCTACTTTGCAGTTAGGTGGATAAGATGTTCATCTGATATAAGGTGATGATCAGGTTCAACTTCCTACTTATTTAATATTCATTTGAATTGACAGAGTGGTAAAGATCTTCAACAAATTAAAGATCAAGATCCATGTCATCATATTCAGTAACTTAAATTTAGCGTACTCTTCTAGAATGCAGGAGGCCTACATTCATATCTTTATGTCAGTCAGCCAGAATAGAGATTTGATAACAGGATTCCTCAGGGAAGATGTCATCTGGCAATTGTAGGGAAGATGTCATCTGGCAATAGTAATAAAGAAGTGGATGATAGCTTTACCCTTTTCAACATGTCCAAACAAAAACAGGCTGTGGAAGATGATTACCAAATGACAGTTTTGCATGAAAATGAAATCAGTTTTTGTCTTGCAATTAGGAATCTAACTCAGGGACAGGACGGGGTGCTAGAACACCTCTCAGTTTCCTTTCTTATTATCCAGCTCCTCCTCTTCTTTACTGAACATTGTAAATCTTTTTTTCAGGGGCTCAAATCTTCCACAGAATTTTGTAGGGAATCTGGGTGATAAATTAAAGGTTAAGGCTTCTACCAGAGAAGATAGTGCCTAGAGTAAATTTCTGCAATTCATATCATAATTGGGTTTGGGAGGGACCTCAAGAGGTCTCTAATCCAACCTCCTGTCCTGGAGTAGGGTTATTTATGAGATCAGACCTAATTTCTGAGGCCTTTGTCCACTCATTCCTTAAAAATATCCAAGGATACATGCTGAATATGTGTGTGTATGCGCACACGTGTGTGTGCATGTGAATGTGTACCAGCAACCAAAGTGGGGCTGCAGCCTCAGGGGCTCATATATTCATACACCAGTAACAAGTGAGACTGAGATCAGTAACAAGTGAGACTGCATCTGTAAGCCCAGATGCTGGAGGGATGCACATTGTGTTTATGTACATATGTGTGTGTGTATCCTCCTCCTGTTCAGCAAAAGAAGGAAGCAGCACAAAGCCATTGCTGCTATTTCTGTTTGTGTGAGTGCAGAATATGTCTGTGTTGCTCTGTATGCCCTATCATGTATATATATGTGTATTTGTGGTGTAAAGGTGTTTGTGTGCTTTTGTGTTTGTGTGCCTACTGGGAATGGAAACTGAGGTACTAAATGCTTTCTTCACCTTGATCTTTACTACTAAGACTGTCCTTCAGAAATCTAAGGATTCAGAGATTAGGCAAAAAGCTGGGAGTAAGGAAGACTTACCCTTGGTGGAAGAGGATCGGTTTAGAGAATGCCTAAGGAAAGTGGACCTACAAAATTCTAGGGGATCTGATGAGATGCGTCCACAAGTGCTGAGAGAGCTGGCTGACACCATTGTGAGGCCACTCTCAATTATCTTCAAACAATCATGGTAATTGTGAGAGGTACCCGAGTACTGGAGGGTAGCAAACATCACTCATATCTTCAAGAAGGGTAAGAGAGAAGGGCACATGGAACTACAGACCCATCAGCCTCACCTCAATCTCTAGGAAGGTGATGGAAGAACTAATCCTAGAAACCATTTCCAGGCAAGAACGAGAAAATTGTCAGGAGTAGTCAGCATGGATTCAGCAAGAGGAAGTCATGCTTGACCAACTTGATAGCCTTTTGTGATTAAATGACCGCCTTGGTAGACAGAGAGCAGTGAATACTGTCTACCTGGACATCGGTAAAACCTCCGACACTCTCATATAAGTGCCTTATAGGCAGCTTGCTGATGCGTGGACAGGGTGAGGGTTCAAAGGGCAGTGATCAGTCAGACAAAGTTTAGTTGGAGACCAGCCACTAGTGGTGTACCCAAGGATCAGTACTGAGTCTGATCCTGTTTAACGTCTTAATTAATGATCTGAATGATGGGCCAGAGTGCACCTCAGGAAGTTTTCTGGGGAAAACAAACTTGGAGGGGTGGTTGGTATGTCAGAGGGTTGTGCTGCTGTCTAGAGGGACTTTGACATGCTGGAGAAATGGGCTGAGAGGAACCATATGAAGGGAAATGCCAAGTCCTGTCTTAAGTGACCTTTTTCAAAGTGATTTGACAGTCTTTCTAGTTTTGAATATAGATTTCACAAAATTGCATCTGAAGTAAATCAGTGTCTAAGTATTTCTTTACCAAGGACAGGTTATCAACTATCAACAAGTTGTAAAAACACATATGGGTGTATGAACACAGACATTAATTTAATAGTATGTATAACCATGTATAAGTACATACAGACCTCAATGCATACATACACACATATGTTCAGAGATACATTTTATAGGAAGATGTTTATGTGTACCTGTGTATATAGAAAGACTTATTGAAAGTTGAAAGATCAGGCATGACAGCAACATAATTTAGACAAATAGGATTTGAATACAAATGTCAAAGTAAAATAACTGTTTTAACTTCAGTCCTATCTCTTGTGGTTTGTATGGATAAAACCTCTTTGCTAGAGGTTTTGGGAATATAATTTCTGCTGAAGTATGCTGGTTTAAGCTCCTTGTGTTTCAGTCTTATGCTTCTCATTTATAATCATTAAAAGAAAATGAAATCAATAAAGAGATTCCTTCTAGAACTCCAGAAATATTTGCAAATGCTGTAGCAAATACTATTTGCTAGAAGAGAGATAAATACATAAATTTAGCTTAGAAATAATGGAATTCACTGTAGAGTTCTGAGATCAGAGCTCAGGACTGCACACTAAACAGTTCCAAAAGCATTACCGTAAGTCAGAGAATCAGAAGACTTCACAGCTTAATATCCACCTGGGAGAGCTTTTTAGATAGGGGTGTCAGGAAAGAACAACTGATCTGAAACACTAACACAGCAGTGGAAAGTACTTCAGTGTTCTCCTGGATAGAGATGAGCAAACTCTGTTTTTCTGAACTTGACACACAAAATGTAATTTCTAAAATATACTGAATAACATGTTTTGATTATACTACAGTAATCTACATGTGTTGCATCTTAACAGAAAATTCCAAGTAATGCAGGCATCAGAACAGACCTTTGGTAGTTCTAAAGGGCTTTTTACTCACAACACCATGTAGTGTTGTGAGTAGTACACTTTTCAAAGTAGTTACAAACCCATTTTGTTGGACCATGGTACCACTAATGTCAGATTGCCTTCTGTCT
>JAHREE010000279.1:33523024-33566578 GCA_033628505.1 Tringa tobata
AGAGGGTGAGGGAGGCTGTTGGGGGTTCTGCTTGCCTCTCTGAGGAAGGACCAGCCTCCATTGCCCCCTTTCTATTAAGTCCCCTCTCTCTGCCTGGTGACAAGGTGGAAGGGGATCATCTACTTTTAATGGAGCCTCTTCTTGCTGCCTTTGCATGAGGGTACGGCTCCACCAGTCTATTTCATTTTCATATTCTCTGATGTTTCTTAACCTTTCTACCTCTTCTCTCAGTTCCATCACCTGCCTGAGCAGCTCATTTATCTGCTCTCACTGCACACAATGTGCATCTCTGGGTCCCAGTGGTACCACAGCCAGGCTCAGGCATTCGCCGCAGCCTGGGCCCTGCAAGGCCGTGTCTTTGCATGGGAGCTCAGTCTGAGTTCCCACATTCTTTAGGCATGTATTATGAGATATCCTTAATATTCCACAACAAGAAGTTATGGCTTTCGGTGTCTGGATTATTTTTCCTCCTAACATATTACCCAGAAAGAAAAAAAAAAAATAATACTACATCGGAACACACAATGGAATAATTTTTTTGAGCTGATCTATGAGATAAGATCTTTTGAAACACCAGAATAGTTGCTAGTATACTTCGTGTTTTTTGGAATTTACGAGAACTTACCTTGTCCAGTCATCCTCAGTGAGACACAGTAATGACCAGAACACAGTTCAAAAAGCTAGCTATGCTTCTGCATCCTGTAAAAGCTGAGTTGCAATGACAGCATTGCCACTTTATTACAGCATATAGAGCATTGGTAGCTGATCAAACTGCCTTCTGGCAACCTTCAGCAGTTATTTTTGAGGGTAAGTGGCTCATTGCACACCAGCTACACAGCACTGGGAAATGAGGTTTTGTGGAGAAGTATTCTGTATGATAGTATTTGAAGTGACTAGGAGATGAGGCACGGGGTGATTGCTCTGCAGTAGGATTGGTTACTGTAAGTACTTCAAATGTTTGCCATTATACAGTACATTGACAAGCTTTTCACCCAGTTTGATGTCTGTTAATTCAGCATGCTTAACAAGCATATCTGTCCCAACACTGAATAACAAAATAGTGTTTACTACATCTAAGATGAATAAATAACAAAATTCCAACCAGGACCGTGAAGTCTGTAGGTTCTTGTGCATATAAAGTCTTTCTTTGTGTTTAGCCCTTTATATTTAGTTTCTACTGCAGGTTTTCCTTTTAACCGAAAAACCAGAGTTGCAGTTAACAGCTAAATAGGAGAGGCACGTTCCTTTTATACACAGAAAGTCATAGTAAACGCGGAAAAATAAATAATTTTCACTGAGTGGAAGGGGACAGGGTGTGACATATTAAGATACATTTGCAAGCATGGCTGTTTTCCAATTCCTCATGGGTTTGAAGATATTGCTTGGCAAGTGGCAAGCTTTTACACGAAGCAAAAATCCCCATGATAGTCTTTTGTGCATCATGTAGGGCTGGCTAGAAACTTCATAGAAGTTGAGTTATCCTAGTACAAATAAAAGCAGCCACTTCTTATTGACAAGTCAAATTATCTAAGTTCAATTCATGATTTTTCCCATTTCCAAGTCATTACATATAGAGCCACAGTTCCCACAGAAACAAATGCACCTGTATACTGGCAGACAGCTAGGCAGGCGTGTGGCAGACAGGTAACCAGCAAACACAAAGAGTGCACCCAGTTACTTACTTATAAAGCTAAGTAAGGCTTAGATATGGTCTTATACCTGCATTACTTTTCTCAAAGCCACAAGTCAAGAACAAATTTATTCACTATTATTAAGTTTATAAGGAATATAGTTCTCATGGAGATAATAAAATATAATGTTTTAGGCTACTAGGGTGCTTACAGAAGATCTTGTCTTTGAAATTCTGATAATGGCAAAACTCCCATTGGCATCAAAGAGAATTTTGCCTGCCAAAAGACTGCAAGATCAACCAGACAGCATTTACAGTGAATTTACAGTACATTTAAGGGCTTTTATGACTTCAAAAATCATTTTGTGATTTCCCACATAATAGGTCTCTAGACTTCTGATGAACTAATTTACAGATTCTTCTTCATGGATATTAGTTTACACACTTGAGAGAAAGATACAAATTAGAATATCTTAGAGTAATGAATTTTGCCCTATCTTAAACTTCAGGGATTTCAGATAAAAATGAACCATCAGCTTTTTTTTGGTTTTGGTCCAACTCTCCACATAACCAAACAGACTCATAATTCATCAAGAAGGTACTTTCTGCTGGAGAGTGAGCTATATTTTCCCTAATTATGTCATAGTAAGCAGAGGTACTTACCTCTTTTATTTGCATGAAGAATACATTTGTGCCTTGTGCAGTATCTTACTCCACTTTAGTTAATGCTAATAATCTAAACATATATTTTCTAAATTTGCATGAAAAGGGGAATATTAACAATATCCTACTGTAAGAGTAATTTGAAAATCTCCTTGGTGCTCTATATTACCCAAGGAGTGAGTGGGAGAGAGACAAAGAGGGAAGGAGAGAAAAATCAAAGAAGGGCAAAGAGAAAGAGAGAGGGGAAAAGGGGAGGGAGAAACTCTTCCAGAGGGTGATTCAGAGCGGAAACCTTACTGAAGTATTTTGATTCTGGTTGGAAATTCCCATGTCAGTTGCCTGTGTTCAAGCAATATTAATAACCCTCAAAATATCACGAAGAAAGAAAATAATGGAGTCATTTTTACTACACTTTGCACACTGATGATTTTATTCTCACTAAATGGTATGGATCTAGACATCATGACAGATGTTTTCTGATAGAGTAACATAAGGTGGCTTTTAGTCACTTGTTAATTTTGCTCTTTGCCCTCCCAACAACATCCTAGCAAAGTCAAATCTGAAGACAAAAATACTACCTTGTAATTATTATCACTGTTTCATTAAACTGTTACAATTCCACTTTTCATATAAAGAAGTCTAGAACTGGATAATTGCAGCGTGATTGCGGTAGTGATTTTCTCCTTCTGCCAATGACTTTGTATTGCAATTCTATTGCTCATAACCTTTGAATATCTGACATGTAATTTTGTTCTGATTTATTATACTTTAAATAATATTTGATTGGTATGAGCTACATGATGATATCACTTGCTCTGAGCTTTACAAATGCATCTGAGTGTTTGCCACACTGAGCAATTCATCTTAGGCATTCTGAAAAAGGTTACGGACACTAAATAAAATGGCTTATTTCGTAGTGGCTCTTTTAATAGATTTTAAAATTTCACGTCACTAGAAAAGTCAGGTTTAGAAACACTATTTTTTTCTTATGATAAAAAATAAAGTTATATTTTCTATGTCTAGATATGCACATATAGATTACAAATCTGCTACTAAATTGTCTGCTTTTGAAAATTACATACAGATCCAACAACAAAAGGCTACAATGCAGTTTTTTAATTCCCCTATTCAATATGATCCCAGTGTACTTTTTATGAGATTACACAGAGGAGACATACCCTACTGCACTTTTTTTGATGGAGGATACAAAAGTGAATTGTTCAAAGGAAATGGTCCAAAGGCATACAGAAGCAGCTACCATTTTTATTTAGAAGGATATAAATCTCCTCTTCCACTTAGCTCTTCTGATTAGTTCATAGGAAGGTCAAACATGGGAAAACAGACCAGTGGCACAGCAGGGAAAAAAATAGAATATTATCAGACTTATTCTCAGCACTGAGATGCCAGGACATCATAAATACAAAAGATTCCTTATACACCTCCAGCTTTACCTAAGATACGAGAGTCATCTGGTATTTGTATGAGACCAATTCCCTTAGTGAATGATCAATAAACAAAAGAGGTGTTTTCTTGTTCTGAATGACTTTTCTGTCTTTTAAAAATTTTACACACATATAAAGTTACAGCAGAAAGATTCATTTATAATGCTAAAAGTATAGATCGCAAATATCTCATTTAAATGCAACTCTACAGCCAGCTGAGAAAGGAAGGCAAATGTTATCACAATTTAAATTTTAGGAAATGAATAATATCTTAGCACTGGGTATTCAAGCTTATGGGTAACAGAGTATATTATATGCAGAAACTGAAAAGGAACTTTTGGGAACAGAAAAGAATTAAAATAAAAAATGTACAGCGGTATTTCTGTTCAATCATAGTGAACTGGCATTTTAAATATCTCATATTTATTCTTCTTTAATTATCATTCTACACAGATATGCGGCTTAGGCTGAACTGAAGTGTGTGCTACAGAACTAGCGCTGCTACTAGCAACTTGCATTATATTGCCTGTCAGTCATTTTATTAAGCACCTACCACCTTGAGTTTTATCACAGAGGACAGTACATGAATAAGAGAATTTTAGGAATTTTGAAAACACTGTTTTATTCATTTTTATAGTACGGATTTCCACAGTACCTAAACACTTTGGTTTAAAAAATTAAAAACATATGAATTGCATGTACCACTCTCACTAGCAAGAATAAATAAGACAAGAGTTCCTGCTAGATATGTCATTTAGAGGCATCATTAGAAAACTAAGTAGTAGTTATTTGAACAAAGTCTAGGAAACCAAGAGACACAATTCATTAAAAAATAAATGACATAATTGTCTCACTCTGAAGGCAGGTTCTCCATCAGAGGAGCAAATTCTAAAGGCAATGAGCATCCATGCAGAGTCCATTTTGCTCAGCCTATAAAGATGATGTTCAGTGCATCACATCAGTGTCTTAACAGCTGCACTAAGCCCTTTTTGTAAGTAACAGGTTCTGAACTACACAGAGCTTTAGAGCTTCAAATTTGAGCAGCATACAGAGAAAAGAAAATACGTTAAAAGCATGAGCAAAGGTGGAGGATGCAAGCTGTGAAGGTCTATCTACCTAAAAGGGACAGAAAAGTTCAGACAGTTTTCTGCTCAGCTCATTCCCCCCTGAGAAAATATATGTTGAAATTATCTGTTCTTCAAGGACTGGATACGCTTGGTTGCATACAGACATCTTCAGCCCTGAAACCATCAATGTCTTTCTCTAAACAGTCTGACTCAGGTTTAACTAATGAATGGAAATAACCACTCATTCTGTGTTAAGAACAAGTCAAATAAATCATGTCTTAAGAGTGCCATTTTTTTCCTCTAATATAGAGAAAGACTTGGATGACTAGTTAATCTGTGTTTTCCTGAACTGCAGATGTTTAAGATAATTGCATCCAAGAGAACCAAAGTATGTATGCCTATCAGAAACAACGAGCTATGTTGAAAGGGTTGTAGACTTCTAGCTAGTCCTCTGTGGCAGAGGAATCTACCAGAAGGTACGGGAAAGCTGCTGAACTCTATAGTGCCAAAAAATAACAATGCTTTCTGTCATAGTTTAATTATCAGGGAAAGGAGACAAGTGGAAGATCTTCCATAAAGACACATACTTTTAGATAACACCCTTAATTTTCTTCACCTCATATCTAAATGTGACATATTCTAGTCACAAATGTTTTGAATCCTGTGTTTTATGACACCTGGGCATCATTAATAAATGCATATATTATATGTCTCCAATTTTTTAACTTACAGTAATGACCTTCATGAAAAAGTTATGCTACAGGATTTCATTCTTGAAAAAAAATTGATGGCATAATATTCCTCCAAGCTTGCTGTCTGATTGAATATGTAATGTAACTCAAAA
The DNA here is from genome assembly GCA_033628505.1 of Tringa tobata. Lineage (NCBI taxonomy): Eukaryota > Metazoa > Chordata > Aves > Charadriiformes > Scolopacidae > Tringa > Tringa tobata. Next base: position 33,528,671 of record JAHREE010000279.1, read on the forward strand.
TATGAGAATGTCATAGGGCATCAGAGGAAAGGAGCTAGAAATACACACAAGCACATATACCATTGCAACTTTGAAAATAATAGAATTTATTTTATCTTTATACTCAATTTCCTTTTCTAATTAGCTTTCCTCCATAGCTTCTCTTATAGTTCTTTAGCCTCTGGCTGGGATGACATGTGGAAAAATTCCTCTGAGGCCAATGTTAATGTGGTTCTCTGGATTGCCCAGTAGTAATTACAAAGTATTGTTGATAAAATCTCTCAAGCACAACACCTCCAGGATAACAGCCAGTGGCCAAGAAAGTAGGAATGACCTGAAGTTCATTTCCCTTTGTGTGTGAAAAAAGAATGACCCTGTCTCTCCTCTGCTGTTCTTCATTTCAAGGTCAACTCAACATACTATGTTTTAACTGTTATACACGATTACTCATTACATACCCAGCGCTCTCACATTTTCTAACATTTATTGTCTATGGTTAATCATTGAAATGGAAAATGAATACCATGCTATCATATGTAAGATGAAAATCTGTGTACTAGTGACCAATGAACACTCAGCCAGTTCTGGCTGATTGTTGAATCTGATGGATGTTCTAAAAATCAATACCTTTGCAGCCTCCTGTGTCCATAAATAGGGTTTGTAAGAGACAAGTGCTGCATCTCTGATCCTAACCCTGAGAGTTTGGAATTCAGAATACTCAGTGTTGTGCATAAAGTGTCAGTGATTAAAGAGATATTTAATGGGCTTTTTTTTTGTTTGTTTATTTTCTGGGAATCTACTTCATTTTATATTGTTCCATAATGAAAACCATCTTGTAGATCCTGCTGTAATATGCAGAGCATAATTACTCTCTTGTTAGAATGCTTTTGATCCATCAATAATGGTATGTAGATTAATAGAGATGTGCAACATATAGAAGAGCCTTTCTTTGTTTCTCAAATGTCAATTATTTCAAAGTTTCATTTTAAAAATAATACCAGCCGTAAAATTTCCTTTTTTATTTAAAGTTCTTTACAGAATTGTTGTCACAAAGAGGGGTCATTTACTCAGTGTGCAGACGCCAATATACACACAAAGTAAAGGTATCTTAAAGTACAGCAGAACAGAGCTTGGATCAGAAATGCAGATGAAAGACATTTTCAGGTGAAAAAAAAGAATCATTCATCTCAGAAACTCCTAATGAAGTCTTAGTGCATACCGTACGCCTTCAGCACATAGGACTAGTGAATAGCAACATAAGAAAAAAATCAAGCAGCCATTATCATTACTATCATCATCATCAGTCATCAGCTCTATCACACAGGTTTGTGCATATGCTGTAATGAAAAAAAGAAAAAAAAAAAAAAAGAAGAGAGAAAAAGAGAAAAGGCTCCTGTTAATTCTAGATTGCTGAATAATTTTAACTAAGCAGCAGACAATCCCTCTGAATGACCTCTTAAAGGAGATTACAACTCATCATCAGCTCTGTCATTAGTCTAATCAATATAATCCTGTTATATTTTCTTCCTATTTATAGAGGCACTCGTAGGAAAGGTTATCAGCAGTCCCTGTGTGAGCATTCTTCTGTCCCCATGGATGCACAATATGTCACCAACTGTCAGTCTGATCATCACCGACATGAACAAGAAACAGTGGCTCTGTGATTGGCCTATGCAACATACTATGTTCTTCCAGAAGAATGAACATGAGTCCAAAGGGACCATCGTAGATGTTGTCGAGCATGGAGATTCAGTGCGAATTGCCTGCTAAGTCAGTCAGACCAAATTATTTTTATGATGTATTCCTAAGGAGGCCCTTGGTAAAGATAGTGGATTTGCTACTTTTCTTTCTGCTTGTCTGCCTGTCAGGAGGCTCAAAAATTACCTTTTTATAATTTTCCCATAATCCTTACAGGAGTACATCTTCAACTCCAACAGGAGTTTCAGTGTGAACTGCTAAAACTTTGTTAGAAATATGCCACTGAGCATTAACATGGCTATTTCCAACATACAATACTCACAAATAGAGAACTTAATTTTCCCATAATGGCAGTTCTTTAACCTTCCTAACAAACCATAGTAAGCAGCAGAGGTAAAAATGTCATTGTGGCTGGCTTAAAATTTTATTAGAGACCATGTGATTTTGAGAATAAACTACAGGTGAGAAAAGTCACATCCAAATTGGGCAAAAATACCATCTAGAGGGAGGTGTTCATATGCTGTTGTTTTGCTTTTTTGCTTAGTATTATCACAAATCACTGTGTTTCTGTGTGAACTGAGTGGGAAAACAGTTGTGTAGAGTTAGGCTATTTCAGAGTTCCATGAGCAGAACTATGTGAAGTTTATGAGATATCCACATATAGAGCTCCAAGAAAAATCATTTACTAAGCCTGGTGCAATCTTTATGTTCCAAAGTTCCCTAGATAAGTTGGAAACAATATTTTATTAATGCTGTCTAAGCATTTAAACTTCCAGCAAAATGACATAGGAAGAAATTAGTTTATTAATCTCTCAGAAAGCACCTAACATCTAAATAACCACATTAAAAAATCTTATCTGTCAATGCCACTGCACTATAATCTGTTATCTTAGACATCTGCAGGTACTTCAGAATTAGACACCAATATTTTTTTGATAACTTTATGGACATGTCATCAATTAAAACTGATCAATACTTTCTTCTGACTTGCCTGGAATACTTAAAGAAGAATTCAATGTAAAATGCCCCAGTATTCATACGAAAAACCAAGTTTAGCAGTTTATGTTATGCATTTTCTCAAGTCTCAGCTGTCAAGACAGCTCTTGCAGGGTTTGAGAGTTTTTTTGGTTTTGTTTCGGTTTCAACCTATGTATGATGAGCCATATTCTGTGTAACTTTGCTCTAAAAACATTCAACTTTGATATCTAAATACAATGTTTTAGGTTATTTCTTGTTTTTTGTTTTGTTTTTTTTTTTTTTAAATATTATTATTATAAGATTTGTAAAATAGTAATTACTTCAGGTCTATGCTATGATGGCTTATATAGGTGTCTTTTACTTCTTATTGATTTCCCTTCAGAAAAGAATTGGGCACAAAGTGTTCTGGGTTTCCTTTTTATCATTCAGGTGAGGGGAAATTAACTGCTATGCATACAGAGCAAGGCTGTTCCTATGGATAAAGCATACCTTAAATACCGTCAGAAAAGCCACAGATAGAAAACTGCCAGCAGGTGGGTGGCAGAAAGCCCCTTCTCCCAGTCAGTCCAGACTAAGTATGCTGAAGAGCTCAGAAAGAAATTAGACTAGTATAAAAAATGGCGCCAAATTATATTTTCTAGATCCTGTTAGAAGACAATAGCCACACCTTGGACAGGGTTTTGCTGTAGATTCATCTCCACCAATACACTTCAATAGGCCTAATAAGGTGATTTATCAGGAAAATTATTCATTATTATTAGCTAACAAGTTTCTTATGGCAACTCTGGTCTTGAAAGAAAGGAAGGTAAAAGGGAATTTTAGTGTAAAATATGTTTTAAATGCCAGTTACTTATACAATATTCTCAAGAAAGAATCAAGAAACTAATTCAACTTTTATGAAAAGGAATAGATTCCTTTCTTGTGTGCCATTAAGAATTAACTCAAATCTTCATTTTCTTGAGTAAATTAGTTCAATGATAGCAATGAGTCAAAACGTAACTCTTTTTGAGTAAAAATTCATCTACCAAACATTACAGCAAAATTTCTAAATCAGTAGTATTTTATCAATATTTATGTATCATATAACAGTCATTAAAATAGGTTCTTAGGCCTTCCTTTTTAAAATATAGAGGTTTTTTTTAGAATCTTGCAGAAAAAACATAATTGTTATTCTGGTTCTTATGCTTTCAAAGATACACTGTCTTATTTATAAGGAGCCCTTAAGCATTTTAAAGGGTTTTTCTCAAGTAGTAGATCACAATGAGGCAGTTAACAAACCAAAACAGAATGATACAAAACATTTTAAGCCAATTTTTTATTTCCTTTAGATTCTTGCATTATGTCCTATACTCTGCATTCTCAGCAAATAAATATTCATAAGAACTGTTTCAGCTCTTTATTCCTCCTGTACAACCACACTGACCAAAAAAACCCCACAGGAAACAGAGAAAATCAGACAGTCTTAGCATAGCATCTCATTGTAGATAAACACTGGAAAAGATATTATCCCTTATCAACGTGGAATTACCACAGACTTTGGTTTGACCCTTTTTTAAATATATTGTATGTATGAAAACACAAAGTATCAACACTCAACATAATAAAGCCAGATGAAAAATGAGCAGAGATTACAGCTATTCTTATCTTTTCATATGCTTATATAGCAAACAGTTCTTCCTTCTCTCTTTCATTAAATCAACTTAAAACACACTCCTGGAAACTCACAAATGAATTAGTGATACTGTTGACCCATAGTATTCTATCAAGATATTTATCTAGTTTTCATTAGCAAAGAAAAATAACATAGAAACCCACTATCTATATGGAGTTAGATTTTCCATATTTGCTGTACTTGTTTTCAGAGAAGTGAAACTTAGGCCTGTGCCTAATACTGGAGCAGTCTCTGACAGTTTGCCTGTATACATTAGTGACTACGAGATCAATTGTTTCTGATATATTTAGTTAATGTTGGAAGTTTGCTGATGACACCAAGCTCGGTGGCGCAGTTGACACGCTGGAGGGAAGGGATGCCATCCAGAGGGACCTGGACAGGTTGGAGAGGTGGGCTCGTGCAAATTGCATGAGGTTCAACCAAGCCAAGTGCAGGGTCCTGCACCTGGGACGTGGCAATCCCAGGCACAAATACAGGTTGGGTGGAGAATGGCTAGAAAGCAGTCCCGAGGAGAAGGACTTGGGAGTGCTTATGGACGAGAAGCTCAACATGAGCCGGCAGTGTGCACTGGCAGCCCAGAAAGCCAACGGTATCCTAGGCTGCATCAGGAGAAGTGTGGCCAGCAGGTCTCGGGAGGTGGTTCTGCCCCTCTACTCTGCACTTGTGAGACCCCACCTGGAGTACTGTGTCCAACTTTGGAGTCTTCAACACAGAAAAGACATGGACCTGTTGGAACAGGTGCAGCGGAGGGCCATGAAGATGATCAGAGGGATGGAGCACCTCTCCTATGAAGACAGGCTGAGAGAGCTGGGATTGTTCAGCCTGGAGAAGAGAAGGCTCCGGGGAGACCTTATAGCAGCCTTTCAATACCTGAAGGGAGCCTATAGAGGAACTGGAGAAGGACTCTTTGACAGTGATAGAACAAGGGGAAACAGTTTAAAATTGGAAGAAAAAAAGATTCAGATTGGATATAAGGAAGAAATTTTTTACTATGAGGGTGGTGAGACACTGGAACAGGTTGCCCAGGGAAGTTGTAGATGCCCCATCCCTGGAAGTGTTCAAGGCCAGGATGGATGGGGCCTTGAGCAACCTACTCTAGTGGGAGGTGTCCCTGCCCATTGTAGGGGGGTTGGAACTCGATGATCTTTGAGGTCCTTCCAACCTTAACCATTTTATGATTCTATGATTCTGTGATTTCGGTACTCAGAACAGGGAATTACCTTTTCGTAGGCTTGGACAATGTGCAAGTCATTCGGTGCTGGCAGAAGCGTGTATAATAAGCCCAAATTGCATTCACACCGACCTGCATTTCTACCTGACTACAGCTTTTTTCCATGTTATGTCTCTTCCACAGCATATGATTTGCAAACTCAGAGGAGACAGTAGTCATACAGGCCTAATACCATGGATGAAACAAAGTAAGCGTAAACAGAAGTGAGCAAATTTTAACAAGTGTTTGACAGAAGTCTCTTACTCAGTTTCAGGAAGATCATTTAGTCTAGACCTCAATAGCATTGGTAGGCATTTTTTTTTCTGGGCCTAAATAATATTCTTTTGAGCTGAACAGCTGTAGATGTAATGCTACGAGGACCAGGTTGTTAGCCAAAATAAGAAAGGCAATTAAAATCCTTTTTAATGTCCATTTAATGAAGGCAGCAAAATACTCATTGGCAACTATGAAATCTACTTTAGAGATGACCCCAGTTGTCTTTTGATGCTTGTAAGTTATGTGTTTTCCAAATAAGGTTTGCAGTTCATTGTTACCCATACGTTTTCTATTATAATGAAGAGTGCAACAAATTGGCATGTACAATGGGTTCACGGGATGAATGACCTCCTGTAAATGTATTTGTAAACACCACAGAGTGCTGCTATTGTTCAGTACTATTTCATTTCTTCACTGGTTATTAGAGTTTAAATGAATTTAGTGCATCTGAAAGTTGCCAAACCGACCTCCAGGGAAGATGCAGATTCTTGTATATAGAGAGGAAAAAAAAAAAAACACAACAAAAAGATCCAAGGGGGGAATATTATCCACTCCAATAAACTCTGACCTTTTTATGGAACGATTGTCTGAAATGTGCATGTCTAGACAGCATTCATTCCTTCACTCAGTTTATTTATTTCCTATGTATAAACCACAATTCTTCTAAAAATCTGAAAAGGTTCATACACAGGCTGTTTTTTTATACTTAAAAGCAGACTTACGATGAATACGAGAACCCAAAATGTTGATATCTTTATTTATGAATATTATATATGGCTATACACAACGATATAAGAGCTAAACCAAACCTTTTTTTCATGCATAATGTAATTGGAGTTTGTATATTTTCCTCTCAGGTGACAGATTATCATTGGAGAACTAAAATTAGTCTTTCAGTATAAATAAAAAATTAACTCTTCTAGACATGATGATCATTTTATCTATCCATTTATCTGTCTATTAACAATGGTTTTAAAAGATTGCAGCATTTGCCAAAAATTCATCCCCAGTTAAGCACTGAATTGCCACGTATTTCAGAAACTGAAGTGAAGAAATTTGTAACACACTGACTATAATGTGTCTTTCCAGTGGGTATCGTATGTTAAAAAATGACAAAGTATTTTATTATTACCAGCTAATGAAGCTATTTCTTAGTTAAATTGTTTGCTGTTTGATACCTAATTTTTCCCCAAAATTTTCTATTTCTTTCAGTTTTATAATATTTAGTGCCCACAGCCAAACTAAGTTGTGCTGCTGTAGTTACAGCCAAAATCATCTCACTGTACACTGTTGATACTATTGGTAATCTCAAGTCTAAATTTTCTCTTCCCTCCTAGCTCTGGGTTTCTTTCAAAATTGCATCTTTCCACATTTGTTTCTCGCAGTCAATATATTCCTTACATGAAATCTGTCCATTCTCATAAAAGTTATACTCAAGCCTGTCTTTAAGGACCAAATCAATCTAAGCTAATTTTAGCCATTTAGTGCATCAGAGAATAGCAGACACTCTGTAGTCAGTGGGAAGAGATGGGCTTTTCAGGATCAGCTCCTAGAAAGCCTACAGTCCTAACCCCGACTTCTCAGATAAGTTCCTTAAATGGAATGGGATAAATCCAACAATTATGACTGATGGTGGTTCATGAAATGTCAAAAACTTTCCCCTAGGAATTGAAAGGAAAACTCCACCTGAGCACAGGCATGGCACAGTAACCATTTTTTAATAATTTACCAGTTTTTCTGGATTGATGTGCTACACCCTGAACTCTAGGTCTGAGTCCACAAAATAATAGTGCTTTGTAAATTTATCATGAACTGCCATGGTTTTCTAGTGGTTAGATTATTTCTTGTAATATTACACCTGTTTGGATTTTTGTGTTTGAGTTTGTCTTGATTTTGTTTAATACAGCTGAGGGTATTTTCTACTACAACTCATTTTCTATATCACTCATAGGAGCACAATCAGAATTTGCTGGTGATGATAATTTATTGACAGCACAGAACTTTCTCATTTATAAGTAAAATGATCACCAGAACAATTTTCTCACTTTTGATGGGTGATTTAGTAAAATTATGAAAAATATAATCAGTAAATAATTATAGAATTGTAGAAAGGTTTGGGTTGGAAGGAACCTTAAAGATCATCAAGTTCCAACCCCCCTGTCATGGGCAGGGACACCTCCCACTAGAGCAGCTTGCTCAAAGCCCCATCCAGCCTGGCCTTGAACGCTTCCAGAGATGGGGTATCCAATCTGCATTTGTGCTTGGGGTTGCTTTGCCCGACATGCAGGACCTTGCACTTGACCTGGTTGAATTTCATGAGGTTTGCACAAGCCCACCTCTCAGGTCTGTCCAGGTCCCTCTGGATAACCTCCATTCCCTCCAAGTGTGTCGAGTACACCTCATGGCTTCATGTCATTGTTAAACTTGCTGAGGGTACACTCAATCCCACTGTCCATGTCACCAACAAAGATATTAAACAACATCAGCCCCAATACAGATCTCTGAGGAACACCACTCATTACCGGTCACCACTTGGAAATTGAGCTGTTGACCTCAACTATTTGAGTGAAGCCATCCAGCCAATTCTTTTTCCACTGAGTGGTCTACCAGTCAAATCCATGTGTCCCCCAATTTTGAGACCAGGATATCATGCAGGACAGTGTCAAACGCTTTGCACAAGTCCAGGTAGATTATGTCAATTGCTCTTCCCTTATCCAGCAATGCTGTAATGCTGCCATAAAAGGTCACCAAATTTGTCAGGCACAGTTTGCCCTTGGTGAAGCCATATTGGCTGTCACTAATCATCTCCTGATTTTCCATGTGCCTTAACAGAGTTTCCAGAAGGATCTGTTCCATGATCTTGCTGGGCACAGAGGTGAGACTGACTGGTCTGTAGTTCCCTGGGTCTTCCTCTCTACCCTTTTTGAAAATGGGGGTTATGTTTCACCTTTTCCAGTCAGTGGGAACTTCACCAAACTGGCACGATTTCTCAAATACGAGACATAGTGTCTAATTATGAAGGATAGCTGATAATTAGTTTGTCATTTAGACAAAATATGTAAATGATGGTATATATATACAGTCAATTATAAATTAACTGTATAACTTCTTTTAACTCAGTATAAGCAAAATGGTTGCAATAATCATTTGGATGAATTATGGATAACAGGAAGCTTAACTCTTACCTAAAAAAAAAAAAGGGCAGGGCAAAGTCAGGTAACTGTAGCAGAGAACTAGAAAACTGTAGATAACTGTCCCTAACTTAAACTTTCTGAAATCTTCAGCAGCAAATAATAAAACAACCTATTTGCAAATGAATAGGAGATAAAAATGAAATATACACAGAATGGAGTGTGAAGGACAAGTAGGGTTAAATCAACCTAAACAATCTAATCTTTCTACAAAATTACAAATAGGAAGAGAGTTGTGTGCCATGTAGTTTCACTTTTGTAACACATCTGTTACTCTGACATACGACATTTTCTTGAGACAATAGGAGAAGTGTAGTTAAATGACATTGGGGTGGATGTAAACCTCACTGGATGTCCAGAAGAAAACAAACTGTCCTCCATAACCATGTTGTATCACACTACTGTGGTTTAGACTGGGTTGGCCAATAAATGAATGTCAGATGCCCTTTTTAACCAAAAAGTAAAATTACTGAAAAGAACGTTGGTTCTGTTTTACCTCAAACCCAGACACAGACAAGAAATAATGAGCTTCAAAAGCCACACAGAAAATTCTGAATAGCACTGGAGAAACACATAAAGGTAAGGTAGTGAATTACAGGCATAGATTGCTGAAGGAGTCTCTGTCATAGAAGTCTTTAAGAAAAGTGGAAAAAAGTCTATGCAGAATCATAGAGTGCTGATTCTGCCTTAGGCCTGGGAAAAGAACTAGACGACCTCTCAATGTCTTCTTAGTCCTGTTTTTCTGAGATTCTATTATGTAGATATCTAAATGTGAATACATTATTCAAAATGTTGTAATATCATAGTTAATATTTTATAATAATACTAAAATAGTTAAGACTATCCAATGAATGTTGATAATGACAGCTGTACTTTTTTTTTTTTTTACTTATAGTTTAAATTATGATTGGTATTTGAATGAATATTACTGAGTAAAAGTGCCATCTATTACCTAAGATTTAATTTGTGAATCCATATCCAAAGAAAAGATTCAAGGTCACTACATTTTATTATAATTTCATAACTATAAATTTTATTTCCTGATAGGACCATTCAGATTGATAGATACAAAGTTTTTATGACAAAAAACAGTGTAACAGTTCCAAGGATTAAGGATGCATCTGCTCTGGTCTCTTTTATTGCCAATTAGATGACTTTATACATTTGTACCATTTCTGTGTGGCAGAGTATCAAACTTGAGCTTCAGTTGTGAAGGGAAGAGTGAAATTCAGCCTTTTCAGGTGATTCACAGGCAGGATTCCATGAGAGGCTGTCCTGAACAGCAAAGGGACTGATGAAGTCTGGTTTTCTTCACGAAAAAATTCCTTAAAACAACCGAAGGTCAATCCCGCTATGAACAAGAAGGTGTGGCAGAAGGCCAGCTAAGTCAATGCAGAAATCCTGATTGAGCTCAAGCACAAAAAGAAAGTATGCAGGGTGGATCTAGGGACACTCCACTCAGGACAAATACAGAAACAGTGTCTAGGTGTGTAGGAAGAGAACTAAAGAAACCAAAGTTCAGCTAGTGTTGAAAATGACAGGACACGTGAAGGGCAACATGAAGCGATTCTACAGGTAAGTAGAGCAATAAAAGGGGGATAAAGCAAAATGTGGGCCTGCTGCTGAATGAGATGGACATCTAGCTCAGCACCTTCTCCAGCCAGCAAGGTTTACTACCAGTCTACCTAAGTCTCTGTTCCTAGCAGCAGAATACAGGGTAAAGAAGTGCTACAAAATGCACCAGAAGTTTCATTAAGTGGAGGATGCCTCAGTGATCACTACAGCAAACTTTATTTATAGAAGTTCATGGGACCAGAGCATATGCATCAAAAAGGGCCGATGCCATTCTTAGGCTGCCTTTATCATCTTTGAAAAGTTACAGAGACTAGAAGACGTGCCAGATGACAAGAAAAATACAAATGCGATGCACATTTTCAAGAAGGAGGAAAACTGTTAGGCAAATCTGTCTCACCTCTGCCTCTGAGACAATAGGACAAATCCTGCTGGAAGTTGTTTCCGGACATGTGAAGTACAAAAAAGAAAAATCATTGGAAACTGTCAATATGTTGTGTATGACCATAGCTCTTGTGTAACCATGCCAATTACTTTCTGTGACCAGATAACTGACTCAGTGGACAAGAGGGGTGGTAGTTGTCCTTTATCTTGACTTTAGCAATGATTTTGATGCACTTTTTCACAGTGCCCATGTAGCTAAACTGGAGTTATAGATAGACAGACTATGAGGTGAATAGAAATGTGGCTAGATTGACAGACTGCGAAAGAATGCAGACAGACATCACTTTGAATTCCCACTGGCATCCAGGGATTAGTAGCATTCTGCAGAAGTGGGTACTAGAGCTGATGCACAAGGTGAATGATGGGAAGGACTGCACCCTCGCCAAATTAATTGACCACAGGAACCCAGGAGAAGCGGAAGATATAGTGGAGGGCAGGAGTGACATTTTGTCAAGCTGGAGAAACCCAGTGAAATTCAGTAAAAACAAATGTGAAGTCCTGCACCTGGAATGGAGTCAACTCATGCAACAGGACAGGCTAGAAGCCTGCTATGCAGAGGAGTCCCAATAAGCAGAAAATTGAGCAGAAGACAGCAGAGTACCCATGCTGACTGCAGAGAAAACAGTCAGGTTTTCCTCAGATATGTTCAGTGAAAGACTGAGGCACAACAGACAAAAACAAGTTACTGCAAAGAAAATTCTGATTAGATATAAATAAAAATTATTCTTCAGGGTGATGGTGATCAAGAACTGGAACACTTAAATCTATGAAATATCCATTCCTGTTAGATATTCTCAAATCTAACAAGGCTAACATAGCAGTCTGAATTCAAAGTTAGCCCTGCTTTAATCAGGAGCATGGCTAAGATGAGCTTCAGGGTCCCTTCCATCCTAACAATTTTTGGTTGTATTTTTATTACCACTTTCCCCAAAATTATAAGAAATCTAACTGTAATAGCACATTTTTTGATTTCACCTTAGCTTCTCCTTTCAGAATCTCCTGTTCTTTCTTCTAGCTTCCTTAAGACATACAATTTAGAAAATTCCTGTTGAGATTTATTTCCTTCAGATGTTGTACTCTGTTACCATATTAGCCACTGCTTGGTCATGTTGTGATTATTCCTTTACATTTCATTCCTTTTGAATGCTTAATCATTTTTGTTACACTTTCCTGTACTCCCTTTGATGTGCTAATATATGTGTGATATTGAGGTTCCCAAAACCGTCTTGCAAGCGTGATCACACTGGGGTCATATAGAAAGAAACTATTGTCTTCCTGCTGTGGGACATTCATGTGATTCCTTGGTCTCTAACAATAATTCTCATTTAATTTGAAATAAGAAGGGGAATGATCATTTCTGTATCTTTGCAAGCCAGATCCACAAACACAGACATGCACAAACATGCAGACATATACAGATCCATAACATCTCCTGTTCCAAAATGATTGCAATAGGAAAAAAAAATGTATTTGCCTTTTTACGGTAGGAAGAATGGCTGGAAATAGAAATAGTTAACAAACACCATCGGAACAGATGTAGGGGTATATTAGTCATTGATTTGTTTCCCCTGAATGGTACACCTGGTCATATAGCAATCTGGTGAAATGCTTTCATAAAAAACTTTCAATATGACAGTAAATTATAACAATATTTGATTAAATAAATCACAAAGTATAACTGAGCATGAGCTGGAGGAAGATATCTAGGGATGCAGGGAGCAGAAATGTTCTCAAAAGCTGTCTGCACTTAAAGCTAAGCTCTGCCTCCCTGGCAGACTGTCATCTGATTTCAAACTAGCAGTGTCGTATAAGCCATCCCTTCTGTTTTAACACAATTTTCTTTCTCTGGTCTTGATCAGTTTGGGGAATCTCTCTCAGACTATCCCAAGAGAATCATCTTCACAGCAAAAACTTCTGACTCCACTTCACACCTGACTCTCAGTGAGATGAAGCATAGACTAAAGGATCTTGCTCCCCCTCAATTATATTCCTAGATGAAATACAGTTCAGACAGGTCCACAGGAGAAGGTTATGAACTACAAGCAAGACGTGAGTTCAGAGGGTAAAAGTGACAATTATTTTTCTACATGAACAAAACTGAGAAAAGCATTGGCCTTTTCCTTAAAAATGTGTCACGCCAAGTCCAATACTGATGTTTTTATAGTCTTGCTACACACAAATGTACCAGTCAAACTCCCTAAAAAAAATATCTGACAAGCAACAATTTTTATAGGATAATCTAATTACACTTTTTAAAAAAGAAGTATATGGAAAGCACTGCAGCATTTCATGACAAATAATTCTTTATAGATGAAGCAAGAACTTGACATAATCTACATAGAGGTATTTAACCATATCCTGGTATCGACCCCTTAAAAATCACATTTTGTGCCTCCAGAAAATTCAGCTGGAACATGGCCTCCTTAAAACAGATCTGGACTGCATTCCATGTCATAAACTTACAATCTTTGAAACCAAAATGAGCACAAAAATGTTATTTTTGAAGATATTTTTGCATGCATTTTATCTGCTGGCACTTTTGTCAGCTAATCCTCAATGGGTACACAGTGAAATTAATTTCTGCAGACATAGCTAGTGTGGCTTCAAAGCTGATCAAGGAGCTGACCTGGAGAAGCAAGAGACCAATATATCTCTCTCCAGGAGTTTCTGCCACTGAAAAACAATTTTAAAATCAATCTCTTGTCTCATCTTGTTGAAAAGAGACTTTAAATCAAAGGAAATTATTCAGAGGTAACTGGGCTTATTTGGGTAGGATCTAGTAGGGAGTTGATGAGTGACCATTTGACCCATTCTACTCACATTCTGGGTTCATAGTCTTCCTCTGCTGGTTTTTTTTTGGTTGTTTTTTTTGTTTGTTTGTTTGTTTGTTTGTTTTCCCAAGCAAATAAATATATTGCTTTGGTTATATACTGTGCTTTCAATTGGAACTACTCACTTAGGCATATGAACTTCACTCTGAAATCCTGCTAAAACTCTTCTAGATGTTTGCTGAAGAAGAACACCATGAAGAAAAAAAGCAGATAGAAAAGCAACTTCTTTAATACCTTGTACCACAGTATAGTGGCAGTTGCAGTATGTGTTTCACTTATTCCACAAGGAATTCTAGGTGTAGAAACATATCTGCAGCTTAATTGCTTGCTCAACCTTGTGGTTGTATTCCTTTGCACAGTGATTTTCAGGTTTCTGTTCAGTGTGATCAATTAAATCTGCCTTTTTAAAAAGCAGTCTCCACTTTTCTTATCTGTTTTTTTTTTTTTTTTCCCAGATATGTTAATTCTTTAAAAACATCTAAGTGATTAAAAGGCACCTGACTTTGCTGACTAGTTTCCCTTGTTGTCTGCTCAGAAACAGAAGAAAATCCCATCATATCTTCCATTGGTTTGACTTGCATAGCACCAGACAGACGAATTTTGTCTTGTATGCTTATATTGTTGATCTTTAAAAAGGAAAAATTTTCAAAAAATATATTAATTTATTTTCTTGTGTCGTAACTAATCCAAGGGCATTTTGAGTGTGACCATAGTTTCAAAATGCTTGTGTAATAATCTACAATAATATAATAATAACTGTAATAAGAAACTAACAGTATTTTACTTATTATAATGCTGATGTTAGAGAGATCACAAACATACATACCATCATCCTTGTTTCTTGATCTTGAGTGTAATGACTGTGTCTTTTTTCACAAAAGCTCATGTTTTACTTGTCCTATTTTCCTGCTGAAAACACAGAGGTTTTAGTGGATATTATTTATGCTTTGTGATTAAGGATAAGCCTCTCCTTGAACTCAAGTTCTCTTCACATGTAGAGCCAGAAAACAGTGTACAGGACAAATAGAATTAATTATAACACCAGCTATGAATATTAATGCATGAAACATAATCTTACCTTTTAGGATAAGTATTCTGATTCAAGACTAATAATCAGTATCTTTTTATCCTAATGATGGGGCTCCCTAATCTCTTTTTAACAGCACAGCTGCTAATCAACACAAAGCAAACCACCACATTATTCAAAAAAAAGCCAAGCCTTTGTGGTCTGAACAGTAATGGGGTCTGACAACACATTATAAACCAAACTTTATTGAGGCAGTATGAAAGATAAGCAACAAGGGCAATTCACCTGATCACTGATAGCAAACACAGGGTCATAAGTGATGCCATGGCTCCAGTGGACTATCAGGGACACCTAATGTCCAAGTCATGTGACAGCAACAGCCAATCATGCAAATGTCTTTTGAATGCAGGTAAGAGTTACACCACTCCTTGGCTCCACCAATGGTAGTATAAGTTGAGAGAATCATACCTTCCATGGCAGTAGCATGCCCCACATGTCATCTTAGATGATGTGGGTAGCAACCTGCCTTTGTGATGATGTTGATCACAGGGCAGGGTGTCAGACTACAAGAAAAGAGACTTGCACAAACAGAACAGTCACATAATAAAGACACTCCTATAAAATTCCCAACTATTCTCAACTTCTGTTGTGCACTCAAGATTAGATCTGAAGGTACATAATAATATGAGTGAATTTTTTTTTCATGTTTGTCGAGAGTTTTCCTTCATATGGCAAACTAAAGGTTGAAGGCAGAGTGAAGTTCAAGCTACAAATAAGATGGAAAAATACTGAGAGCATATTACATGATCTGATTGCGTACAGCACCAACAGATATACATCTGGAAACTTTAGATGAGTTGTGTTCATTTTTCCAAACAATATCCTCTGGTTCATTTGTTGTTGCTTGATAGGAACTCTGCATGAAATGAAAACTGCCACTTGCCTTCTAGACAAAATGTCCATCAAGAAAAAATCAGACATCAACATAAACTTTATGGAATGACATTTTCTGAACACAATGTTTTTGAGAAGCAAGCAATCATTATTTTTTCCCCCATTTAATTACAAATTAAGATTTGTGTGTGCAAACAATATTTTTTTAATTGGTGGTGGGAATATGATTCTGCAATGGAAGCAAAAAAAGGTGTGGTTTATGATTATACCTCCTAAAAGAGTTTTCTGTTTGTTGCTCTGTGTATGACAGGACAAAACAACATACACAACAACTGTTTATACCTTTAAAGCCCATTCTCATTACACTGCATTGGACTTCAGGCTCTCTCTCCATCTGATTTATTTTCACCTTAAGTGACTGACCAAAACTGGGCTGGTACTCTATCTGAAGCCCTATTAGAGCCAAGCAGTGCAGAGAGATTAATTTACATACTTTATGCACAGCACTTTTGTTTCTATACTCTAGGATATACTCAGTTCAAATTCAAGTTCTATACTCAGCATGACATACTCAGTTCAAATTCAATTTGGGATTATGCTGACCAGATACTTTTCTTGAGAGCATCCTCCTGCTTGTTTTTGGTTTTCTAAGACGTGTTTGCACAGTTCATTCATTATTCCTGCCTAAGTACAGAACTTCAAAACTTTCTTTGTTAAATTTTATCAGCTTATCCATTTGTTTGTTTTCTGATCATTTCCTCAATGGATCATTTATGAAATTAAATAGATAATAATTATGTATTTCAACACATAAATCATCCATAAAAAGACTGAACTGTACAAGGCATATGAAAGACCTCCACAGAACCCGTCTAAATACTGACTACTGATTTGATAGCCAATCACTGTTAATGACTTTCTGGGCACAAGTGATCATTTTGCACGTCTGCAATACTAATCATATTAATCTTACCTTTTACTTATAAGTGTCATGTAAAGCAGCTTCAAAAGACTTTGTAAATTCAAAATATCTAACACAGCATATACATTTCTTCTCCTTTATCTCTAAGGCCGTTATCCTGTCACAGAAAGGAAATTAGATTATTCTGACAAGCTTTGTTCCCAAGAAATCTGTTCTGGCAGTTACTCTACTCTTATGTTATCTCCAGGTGCTTATAAATTGTTTGATTATTTGTTCCAGCTTTTTATAAAAGGAACTAAAGCTGACTTGCGTATAATTCTCCTTTCCTACTTTTCAACTTTTTTGAAGATGAGAACTGTGATTTTCCTTTTTACCAGCTTTCCAAAACTTCATAATCTTTCCTGAATTCTATAAGGTTTCAGAAAGTCTTTAAAGTTTTCTCAGTAAAACTCAATTGGACTATCCAACGTAAAACTTCTAACTTACATTAGAGCTCTTTAATGTACTTTTCCTTCCTCCAGACTGAATCTTTACCCTTTTCTTGTTGATTTTGTGTCAGTTGCCTCATCTCAGACAATCTTTTTAGCAAAATCTGAAGCTAAGAAGAACATTAAACACTTTTTCATTCTTGATATCATCATCAGTTCTTCCTTCCCTCGATCAGTTTTTCCCTTTATCTTCATCGTGATACTAACATGCTTACTGAATGTCTTCTTGTTGTTTTTTATGACTCTTGTCAGTTGTGTATTATTTTACATCTTGGTCTTTCACACTTATTTTTTTCCACACAGTTTTGTCCTTAATAGTTTGACCTCTTTTTCTGTGTTCTGTATACTGCCTTCATGCAATTGAAATCACTGAAGAGTCAATACTTTACTAAAGCTTGTTTTTTTTCTACACTTTCTGTCCTTCCAGTATTTGCATAGTCTGTGAATATGCTTTTAATATAGTTTCTTGATTAAACTGCCAACTGTCTTCTTCTTTAGACATGTTTCTCACAGAATATAAGTTCTCAAAATTCTTAATTATTGTTCAAAGAAATTTGCATGTTCAAGGTTTATTTATTCTAACATTTGAGAGTCAGAAGTTTTCCCCAAGGGAAATTTATAAAGGCAGTTGAAGGCATTTTAGTCTTCCCTGTTCTGTGGGTTTTGACCTAGTGCCCACAATCATCCAGACATTTTCTTCTAACAAATCCCCTGGTATTGAAGGACATATCCTGGTTCTCTCCTGCTCTCTTGCTGTGACACATTGTAATTTGTTATTATCGTTGTTACTGGGCTTTTTTTTTTTTTCTTCCTAAGTAGCTAAAGATAATCTTGAGGTTTGGGGATATGCAGAAATATGTGAAGTAAATGTTTAGAACAGCCTACCTGTTATGCACTTAGTCATAATTATCCAGGGACATTGACTTAAGGGCCAACAGATCTTCATTAATCTATGTTCCTTTGACATTCAATTAATGTGTGCAGTTGTTAAATGTTTTTTTTTTTTTTGCATAAAAATTAGCATTTTTACCTTAGTTCTAAATACTTATGATCAAAGAATTCTTTGCCATTTGTTAGCCAATTATTTGCACTAAAACAGAGAACCTTAATTTGTCCCTTTCATAAGTTACTTTTATCTTCTCTCCCCAAAGATAACTAGAAAATAAAGAGAAACTCAGGAAAGCAAAAATTTACTCTAATTTTCTGATGACATGTGAAAACTTTACATTATGGATATCTGATATCTGTACTTCTGCTGCAGTTGTATTTATACTATGACTATCTTGGCCAGGACACAGAGAATGAGAGGAAAGAAAAAAAATCGGAATTGTAACTTCATTAAATTGAAATAACAGTTGAAGGTCTTCTTATCTAATTCAGAAATATCCATCCCAAAATGCAGCATCTACTTGACCTAGCAAAGGTACTCATCAGATTACCATATGGCTTAATTCAAATCAAAAAGGGACACTGCCACAGAAAATTAATCAGACACGATGCTCATAATGTAATATGCATCACAATAACAATCCTAAATAGCCATTGTGGTAAGAGCAGTGAAATGGAACTCAAAATAAACAGTGCAGATGAGAGTGTGTCAGTTAGCTTGAAAGGACAGGAGCTTTCCAATGGAAGAAAAGTGACCAAATACAGTGTCTATTCAAGGACTATTACATGCAAATGTAAAGTGTCTCCCTAAAGCTAAGCACAGCGATTTACCATGTGAGTGGGAAAAAACCCAAATAAATATCTTTGTTACCATAGGATGTTTCCTTATTTATTTCCAAAGTATCTTCCCTGTAGGATTCTTAGGCATCTAATAACGTGGTTGAACTCAGATTGCAACTTTACTTCAACATGGGTGCTAATCTGTCTCTATTCAGTGCATGTTTTCAGTAAACTTGTTCACGATGTTTTCCTACCATGAAATCTGTTTTTTTCACATTTTGCAACCAACCAACAGATTCAGCTGTTACTGGAGAAAAGGGATGGTCTGTCAGAGAGAAATACAGACAAGACAGTGTGATTTCATCATCCCCATTTAAAGCAAAGGTGTTTTTTTTTTAAAAAAATAGCATATCTCTTTTTTTCAGGGGAGGTAGGGTAGACACGGAATTAAGAGGAATATCCTTATAACTAGCTTTCTTATTGCTGACAACATAATAGATACAGGCACAAAAACTTGGGGATGCTTGTGGCCTCAAATTCATACTTTCCACTTAAATGACTGTCTTATATTTTCAAATAGATCTCCACCCAGACAAATGAATTTGTTGTTACAAGGAGACATCCTTGGACCCATCTTGTGAGTGAGAAAGGGAAGCAAGGAGACAGTATTTGTGATGAATAACCTGGTCTCGAACATGAATTAGCAACTAGAGGAATGATCTCTGGCTGTTGACCTGCTGGCTTCGTGCTTCAGTGTCTTCGCAGCTATTTTGTGCAAGTGGCTTGATAAAAGCTACTGCACGGTAAGCTGGTTCATATTAGTCATTCTAAGTAATAAAGGCAAGCAATTTATTTTTTTAATATTGTTCATTCTTAACAGAAGATATTAGGGACTCATCAGTCTGCAAACACCACCACTGTGATCTAGTTTGTTCCATTGTACTGCCACCCTTTATCTCCTTTTGGTGAACTTCCCCATGACTTTGTCGTGCAAAATAGGAACAAATTACTTATACACAAAGTTGTATTAAAGTGAAACCTGTTCAGTATGATTTCTTAGAGTACTAAAATATTCATCATAAGAAAAGGCAAGTGCTTTATCAAAAATAATTTCTTACATAAATGTCTGCTTCTTCAAACTAATAAAGGTAAGAATTTCTTTTCTGACTTTCACTTGATGAGTGCAATAAACATTATGGGGATAACATTAGGATATGCCTCACTGTCTGCTGGGTAAATTATATAAGTTTTTGGAGCAATATCAAAAGACTAAATTCACCCACATTTTCACTTAGCCTCTGAAAATACTCAAAGCAGACTTCAGGTAAAATATTGAAATATGTAAGCTCATCGCAACAACAGATATATGAGACAAGAGGAGAAAGCACACACAAAATTATGGCTATATATATGCTATACTTTGACTCAGGATAATAAACCTGCTTAAAATATACAGCTCTATTCTGAGACACAGCTGTGGAAATATTTCACCCGTATGCAACACTGGTTTGATTTCCAAGGCTTACTCTCTAGAATCAGACAGATGTCTATAGGTAGCATGCAATACGTAAGTACGCCCAAAGGAAATGAAAGAAGATTGTCATTTATATTTATGTTTGATGTATACTGTGTGATGGAAATTCACTTTAGTAAGGAGTTTATCTTTAAAAGTGTTTGCAGTTCCATTCAGAAAGGACTCAAGATTCTGGCTATCACCAGATGTTATCCACGTCATTGTTGTCTTGATGCAAGATAAGATTTCAACAAAACAAGGCTTCTTACAAACTTTGCCACACCTAACAAAACCACAATATAACCAACCCAGGGAAATGCTTTAAACTAGGTTAATCCGATTTATTTTAGGTGTCTGCATTGGGAAAATATGATTCACTTACTGCAAGTGTCTGTCTCTTTCCATTGACTGTAAAAGGATCCTGATGCAAGTAGCTAAAGACTAAACATTTACATTGTCTAAATCTAGATTAAATGAATTCCTTTTAGATTACAAATCAATAATTCAGAATTAATATCAATTATCGACCTGTGTTAACAAAAGATAATTACAGATGTATGAGCATTCTTAATAGTGAGAATAAATTTGAAGGTAAAAAGTGTGCCCGAACTAGGCTTTGAGCTCTGTGGCCCTTCCTAAGACTACATATTCAGCCAGTGAAGCTAGAAATATAGTCTAAGAAGCCACTATGAGACATACTCCAGAGGCTATGTATCCAACCTGGCTTGTTGAATAGTGTAGCCATTTTTTTACATCACATTAGCAGCTAAGGTATGTTACAATTCAAGCTGTTTGTAAAAATTTCTTGCAGCCTTCTGGGATTTGGGTAGCAAGCAGATTATATAGTGTCTAGTGTTTTGTTTTGGGGTTTTATTTTGAGATAAACATTTAATTTGTAATTGTCTCTTCTTCTCCTGGGGAAGGTCAAACATTAAAATCATTGCTACACCAACAATTCCAACAAGTTATACTCAGAGCTCAACTTCATTCATGTAACTCTGTGGTAGCTCCATTGTTCTTAACAGCTTTGCTATGTACCTAATCAAATAGTTTATGAACTAAATGAAACAAAACAGCTAGCCCAAATGTTCTCAGTAGTCCCTGTGTTGCCATGTAACCCTAATACATAATAATTACTATTATATTTGCTCAAAAATGCCTAAAAGGATTCATATAGTATATTATTGTTAATACCAAAGTGATTTGTTTATAGCATGGTGCCAAAGGGGTAGATAGAGGGCTGCACTGGGAAACTGCACAACAGTGGGATGTTTGAGAGTGAAAGGTCTGAACAAGGTGGAGGGAGTTTAATCCCATCCATACCACCTAGAAGGACCAGTTTCTAGAACCTCTGGAACTGGACTGTAGTTTCATCTCATAGAACACTGGAAGGTTCCCTACAGAACAGAGCCTGTCTCAGCTCCAGTCTCAGCATGGAACAGGAATATGGGTCTGGAAACAAACTGAGCCCCACAAAATTATATGACACAGAAAGTGAATCTTATGTTTTTGATACCTAAATTTTATGTAGTCATTTCACATTGCTTAAAAGCTAGTCATGTAATTTAAGCTTCTCATCTTGCCCGTTGACAAAACTAGTCAACAAAGACACATGGATACCTCAGAAAGAAACAGAAAAATAATTTATTCTGTCTGGCTTAGACATCTGTGTTCAAAACAGAGGTACTGGGATGGAGGTAACTCCTAATTTTCATTGCTAATTAAATAAAACTAGATGACCACATTAAGTTTGCTTATTTTTTAGGTGAACTGAATGTAAATGAGAAAAATTCCAGCCCTAGCCTTTAACTAACTACAACTGAAATTTAACAGGAACTGGAGCAATTCTTTCCAAACCTTTTCATTCCTATCATTGCATCATGATGCTATTCAAAAGCTACACTATGCTAGGGAAATTTAATTCTGTATTTTTTGTAAGCTGATCACCTCCTCAAAATAAGAGGAAAAAACCTTCTTTTCTTCCGTCCAGAGATTCGGTACAAATTGAGTGCTGGACTGCAGCATAAATGGCCATCTTCCAGATTTTCCACACAGGTTACTGAAATGTACAGTGAAGAAAAGCTTTTGCTAAAGTGAAGTAAGTATTTGTAAGTCAACATATCATTTCAGTATTAGACAGGCTAAAGTTGAAAAATGTGCATTATTTATTTATTTTATTTATTTTAAGAAAGGGCATACAATACTGAATTTGAGATAAAAATCTCCTGAACCATCTGATATCTGTTCAAATGTGCTACAAGTTTATCACAGAAAGAAGGAAAGAAAAATGGAAAGCAATGTTTAAGGTCACATAGTTCACACCTTGCTATTGCAGTGTTTGAATTTAAAAGTTAGTATGTTGGGGTTTTTTTCTGTCAATTTTGCTCACTCCAAATCCCTCATGTTGATTTAATCTTGCTTGTTTAATATATATAAATATACAGTATATGTACAAACATATTTAAACAAACATATGGGCGTTTTCAGCACGATGAATTCACACTAGTGAATTTGGCAGTTCTCTTCTCCTCCTACATTCAGGCTGTTCTATATAACAGGCTTAAATCTCTGCTCAGTACAGTAAATTTTATCAGTGTCAGCCTGCATTACTGAAATTTAACCCCCCTCTTTTAGTTTCTCTTTCCACTGTTTGTGATTTCTCCCTCTTATACACATGTAAACACACTCTCCCAGCTTCTCTCCCATGCTTTGTCTCTCCTTCCATCCAACACACAGAGAAACACTCACACATCTAACAGATTTTTCAGCTGCCTGACATTCTTCAAATCTCTTCTGCCACAGAAATCCTCCTGTGTTCACCCCAGGTTTTGTTGGTTAATTTACTATCACCACAACCCAATTTTCATCCTCAGAAAGGGTCAGAGACTGCAGTGCCTAGGGAAGGAGGAGCAGGTGGGCAGGGAAACCTCCGAGAGAAAGGAGGAGAAATGGAGTAAGCTCTTTGGTTCACAGCTTTGAAGAGCCAGAGAAATGTTTTTGGATATTAGCTGTGACTTTCGCTCATGGTCAGTAAGGTTACTGATTACAGAATAGCATCAAGATGTTGCCAGAACTCTCTAGATGTCATGTGTAAAACAAACATTTCCAAGTTCTGTTCAAAATGGAGTGTTGCAGTTCAGACACAAAAAATGTATTTATTAAAATGTGTTGTGTCACCAAACTAAAGCATGAACGGGGACATATACCAAGATTATAAATGTTAACAGTATGAATTGTTTACTTATTTTTAGCATTCATTAAAAAATACACTAAATTCTATGTTTTTAGAACAGAATGAATCCATGGATTCAATAGTTTGACTCTGACAATATGCAACAGTGATATTTTTACTACTGATAATGTCCGTGTATTGAAATGTACCTATCTCCTATCCGGGCTAAGAATACTTTAAACTTGGGAAAAACATATACTTTTTTTTTTTACTAGATGAATGTAAATGGTATATAACTGATTAACAAAGCACGGTGCTGACTTACAGCTACGGGTTAGGAAACAGAGTTTCTATTAATTTACTTTATTTGATATATAAGCACCCAGGCAAAATTAGCCCACATGGAAATTTTTTCCATTGGATTACTTGGTATTAAAAAGTATTTTGTCTACCTTTTCTAATTCAAAAAAATATCACAAATGTTGTTCCTATTTAAAATATAGATGTAAACAATTGAGTTAATTTAATTCTTATTTTAATTCCATAGATTGAGACTTAAATTTAAAATATGTGTATATGTATGTACATGTGTGCACCTGCCTCTATATATGGATATATATGCATGTGTACGTAGTGTAGAATTACAAACAGAACAAATGAGGAACTGGAAATTGCTAGTATTATACACAGTTACTACCTGCTTTTTGGAGATAGTCACCTTTCAAGAGGAATGTTACAATAGAAGGCTAACCAGGCTCTTCTGCTGTAAACATCTGCTTATATTAGTTAAGCTCATCAACAGAAGTTTGGTGCAATTAATGTATGCAGCTTTAATGAAACATACAAAACAGTAATTGCAGCCATAATTATAATATAATTAAATTGTAATCATATAATTAAAGTCAGCTATATAAAAACTTTGCCTTTGAAACAGCTCAGAACAGCACTGTACCTTTTTTAACATATCTACTTCTTTATAACTTTTCTTCCAAATATATAGACAATAGTACAAATTTAATAGGAAAAAACAACAACAAAAAAACTTACATAGTTTACTTGACAACCTTGCATGGGTTTTCTGTACATTTAATTTTTACTGAGAAAAGAGATACTCAAGTGCAGATACACTAAGAACTGTGGCCTTGTCAAATTTCATTAGGAAAGCAGGTTTGGGTCTGGTCAACACTCAGGTAACAAACCTCCAAGGAGACATCAGGTGCTGCAGGATGCGATATTACATACCCCATAAATAGCATCTTCTAAGTTGGTCTCACAACAGTGTTAAGTGACACTGTGATTTGTTCATGCTGCCATTGGAGGATAAGACAGGATATCTACTGTCATTTATGGATACCAAACAATGTATGGCAGTGTTGTATTAGTAGAAAAAGGAGAAAAAAACCAACCAACCAAAAAAAAACCAACCAAGGGGTCAGCATGCCTCTGAGGAAACCTGATTGTTTATTCCAGTTATTTGGGTGATTCAATCTGTTCTCCTTGCTGCCAAGTGACCTGTCCATCTTCTCATACCGTCTGTGAAAAAAAGATTATAACGTAGCCCCCCCCCTTTTTTTTTTTTTTTTTAAACACAGAAAAGGGGCATTTGGCATTGTTTTGATATCTTCTCCCTCTTTTTCCAAGGAAAATGATATTTAAATGGAGATGTTGTCTTTTGGGCACCTCTCTCATTAACAGTCGCATTGTTTGGCTCTTTTTCATTCGTTTCCTAGTTGTAGTTAGAAAATGCCTGACAACTTTTTCGCTTCTTCAGAACATGATACTTCATTACAAACAAGACATATCAACACTACCAACATTTTGTTTAAGAAGGATCTTTGCTCCCAGGGCTGTGTGCTTATTGCTGAGTTACTTATATTCTCCATAGATCTACTTTGGAATGATCTACAGTGGAAATCAAATATCATCTGTTTCACCTTTTTCTTTTTGTCCCCCCACCATCTGATGGCTGAGAGTCACAGAGTCTAGCTTTGAAAGCAAGTTTTGTTTTCTTTAAGCAAGAAAACAAAATAAATATTGGAAATTTTTTATGGCTTTGTATTTTT
Source organism: Tringa tobata (assembly GCA_033628505.1). Taxonomy (NCBI): domain Eukaryota; kingdom Metazoa; phylum Chordata; class Aves; order Charadriiformes; family Scolopacidae; genus Tringa; species Tringa tobata. The sequence continues at coordinate 33,554,269 of JAHREE010000279.1, forward strand.
ATTTGAATGAAAGCTATGAGCTGAAACAGGAAGAAAAATCAGCATTGCATAATGAATGCATTGTTTATATCAGGTTCGAAAAACAGAAAATCATCAAGTCTTTTTATACTGTCAAGTATTTAAATCTGAAGATAGTTGCAGGAAGTTATAATACAAAAGCAAACTTCAGGAAAAAGGAGTCTCACAGAACTCTTTAAACCTTTTTCTCAAGTATTCGTGTCGTAGGTGGTTTTGGTCAAAATAAAAGAATTGTAACAGGGTGAAAACACCATGACGGACTCAGGACCCCCACCTTTTACACTCTCCTTTTTTTCACCCTAGTCCATTTAACTTCAAAATTTCATTCACAAAACTTGTAGTGGTTGAAGTTCCTGCCTTGTGTGAGATTTACATGTACAGTTTATAAACCAGGAAGAGTTGCGAACCATTTACAGTTATATATGCTGAAGATGGATTTAGGACTGAGATAGTCAATTAATTTGCATGTTAAAGTTCTTTATGGTTTTGTTTTGTTTTTTGTTTTTGTTTGTTTGTTTGGTTTGGTTTTTTGTTTGTTTGCTTGTTGTTTTTTTTAATTCCAGTTATTTAAGCGTCATTGTACTGGGTTTACATGGCAAGGTTTTGTAGCGGCAGGGCTATAGGGATGGCTTCCATGAGAAGCTACTAGAAACTTATCCCATGTCCAATAGAGCCAACGCCAGCTGGCTCCAAGACAGACCCGCCGCTGGCCAAGGTTGAGCCCATCAGTGATGGCAGTAACATATTTATGTGATAATGTATTTAAGAAGGGGAAAAAAACTGCTGCACAACAGCAGCTAGAGGAGTGAGAATAACTGAGAGAAACAACTCTGCAGACACCACAGTCAGTGAAGAAGGAGGGGTCGGAGGTGCTCTGGACACTAGAGCAGAGACTCTTCTGCAGCCCATGGTGAAGACAATGGTGACTCAGATTGTCCCCCTGCAGCCTATGGAAGTTAACAGTGGAGCAGATGTCCATCTGCAGCCTGTGGAGGACTCCATGCTGGAGCAGGTGGTTGCCCGGAGGAGATTGTGACCCTGAGGAGAGCCCATGTTAGAATAGGCTCCTGGCAGGACCTATGGACCCGTAGAGAGAGGAGCCCACATTGGAGCAGGTTTGCTGGCAGGAGTTGTGACCCCGTGGGTGGCCCCATGCTGGAGCAGTCTGTTCCTGAAGGACTGCACCCCATGGAAAGAACTCACACTGGAGCAGTTTGTGAATAACTGCAATCCATGGGAAAGACCCATGTTGAAGTTCATGGAGGACTGTCTCTTGTGAGAGCGACCCTGGAGCAGGGAAAGAGTGTGAGGAGTCCTCCCCCTGAGGAGGAAACAATGACGGAGACAACATGTGATGATCCAACCGCAACCCCTATTTCCCGGCCCCCTGTGTCACTTGTAGGGAGGAGGTAGAGAAATCAGGAATGAAGTTGAACTTGGGAAGAAGCGAGGGTTGGGGGGAATGTGTTTTAAGATTTGTTTTTATATCCTGTTTCCCTGCTCTGATTTATTGGTAATAAACTAAACTAATTTCCCCAAGTTAAGTCTATTTTGCCCGTGACCTTATCTCAACTCACAGGCTTTTTTGTTATATTTTCTCTCCCCTGTCCAGCTGAGGAGAGGAGTGACAGAGCAGCTTTGGTGGGCACCTGGCAGCCAGCCAGGGTCAATGCACCACAATTATTTTCATTACTTTCTGTAACTCTTCTTTTTTTAATCTGTTTACATGCAAGTCTTTATGCCTGAATCCTTCGTTCTCTTCACCAAAACTTGAAAATTATTCTGATACAAATCTCTTCATAGAAAGTATTTTCTCTGTGACATCTAAAAACTGTAATAATATTCTCATTGTAAACGGGTCATTTAAATAATACTTTGGAACATTAAAGAAGCATGCAGTAGCGAGCTATCGATGATTGCTGAATTTTCCCCAAACAGCTTCTTACCATTGTAGTTACATTTTACCTTGTTATCTATTCATAACTGAATTGCCAAAAAATATTAAACTAAACTGAGAAGTAAAATGGATATCTATTCACATGAGGAAACATCTCTAACTACCAGTGACCCCTGTGATTATGGCATGTTTGATTCATGTATCTCACTTACCTGTGAAAATTATGAGCTACTGTCATCCCAATGCTGTCCTTTAAATAATTTAGAAAATATTTTCAAGCTCACAGTTTCTTAAGAGAGGCCTGCATTAGGAATAGTAAACAGTAGCTCTCAAAACAAATAAAAAGTGCATATTTTACTTTAGTCTGCAGATGGGAAATTTTTAATTGTTTTTTCCAAGGTAATGTATATATAATGTATACTGACCACCTTTGAGGTATCTTGACACCCTATACGATGTCTACTAGGTCTGCTTGCTAGCAGAAGTGCTAGCAGATTATGAAAAAAATTAAGATTTTTGAAGATCCCTAATTTTACTGATCTACAATTGATTTTCAGACAAATTATTATATTTACTTACAAGATGAAATCCGATGTGATGCATGGTTTGTACTAGCATCACTTTTTCAAAACAGTAAGCGCTCCTTACAAACATTTTCTGTCTGAAGGTAAAAAGAATAATTTCAAAATGCACACTAGTCAGTTTGTGTGTGCCAACATTTTCTTATAGGGCCTGACCTGAAGATTTTTTTTGAGAAGACTCTTTATGTTATCACCAGCAACCAACTATTAATAGAGACTAACCACTAAAGCAAATATTCATAAATGTACACAGGATGTTGCTGACTGTCCAATAAAATCAGCATTTAACATACGGTGTCTATATAATTCATTGCTAATCCAAAATGTTTTGTGAAGCATTCATTTTAAAAGCACAGTATAAATACCAATGAAGTCACAACAGGAGGCAAATGCTGAATAATTCCAGTTTCAGAATAAAAGAAAAGCAATTAGCAAAAGAAAGAAGTAGTCTTAAACAGAGTATAAAGGCTTTATGCTTTTTTTCTGCCAGTTTTATAGTTTTATCATAGGCTAGACAGTTCTAATGATACCTTTTAGTTCTTCAAAACATAGTGCAATAATCCAAGATTCCCTACCTATTTTAAGTTACTAATTCATGAGAAAAGTCTGATATCCTAAAACTTTTCTGTTAGTCATTAGTGAGTAGGTCTATGCTGGTTCTGGATAACAATAACCTACAATGTGGCCAAAAATAGGAACATAGAATCAGAAAAAAAGGCATGAAAATAGAAAGAGCAGAAAGCAAATGGTTAGACAAAAATTTTCTTGATAAAATGATTGACTAGATAAAAAAATATTTTTCTGTGTAAAATATGCAAAGGCACAGAAATCAGATTTGATACTAATTTCTGGTCTTGAGAATTTAGACTATGATGAACACACATTTCTATAGAAGACCTTGGGAATAACTACTATACAATAAACTTTTTTCCAGTCTTGCAAAATTCTAGTTTGATTTTTTTTACCTTCAACTTGTGAATGCTTTAAGTTGTATTCAACCCAGAGCATTACTCTTTTCCTGAACATGAATATGTAGTACTATCCTGTGTGCCCTCAGGTGCATCTCATGGTTTCCATTGCAACTTCAGAAGGACATAGGAGTGCCAAAGGTCTCATGTCACACACCAGATCTATGTCAATTCTTCTGATATCCTAGGGTGTCTCGTACAGTATTAAATACCTGCATTTGGATAAGTGCATCAGTTCTTACTGTCTTTCACAGTTGTTCTTTCATTGACAATACAACTTTGTGTTTCTTAGCAGTGGAGCAGACTGAATATTTTCACTCTTTGTTACCTGAATGAGTGGTGGAGAGGAGTGGGTGAATGTCATAGAAATATATGACTGAAATTTTCAGGGAAAGTTTCCCTTCTTTGTTTGTTGGGGTTTTTAAAGTTTCCTAATCTTCTTTTCCAGAGTCAAAAGTAGCAGTGTTCCAGTGCATTATTTGCTCTTCTAGGCAACTTCTTATCATTTACATGTTGCAGCATGGCATTAAATTCCTCCAGTATATTTCATCTAGCTTTCTGTCCTTTCTCTGTGCTGTCTGACCACCCTTCTGCTGCCTAATTTTCTATTTTAATGAAATAATGTATTTCTAATATAAGGAAAAATATAAGAAGAAGATACTCACAGACCCAAATGAACCTGTCTGAGTCCTGTAATAACCTCATAGCAGATGCTGACCTCTATTCACTTAAAGGACACTAGAGAAGATAAGCAGCTGAAGTTAGGTAAAATTTATTTAGGGTTCTTTTTGCTGTTGCTTAAAAGTTTGTCCTCTTATGCGACACACTGTTTTCTCTAGACAAGAGCAAACCTCAAATAATCTGATGTAATATAATGGATAACAGGAGAAAAAACATATAAAGGTATTTTTCCTAGTATTTAAATTCTGCTTTGTCTCGATTTTTTTACTTGATTTCCATAATAATAAATATTCAAGTCCTTTGTCCCCAGATTTAAAAAAAATGTTAGTGGAAAGAAGAGATATATTACCTAAGAAGCATTTCAAAGTCTCTATAACTTATAATCACACTGGACACTGATTTCCTTTTCACTGCAGACTCCTGATAGAAAAGTAATACAGTAATATATTCTTCACCTCTACCACAACATACAAAGTCAATAAGAATGAGACAAATTTTCTAATATTGTTTTTCAAGTGTTAGATAGTCTCTATACACAAGAAGAAACTCATAACTCAAGTAGTAGCATAACGTATTTGTTCATTTAACAAAATAATAATAATTTAAAAAAAAATGGAGGGGAGGTGCTGGAGCAGACATTCTCTTGCAGCCCATGGAGAGGACCATGGTGAAGCAGATTGTCCCCCTGAAGTCCATGAAGGACTACAATGGAGCAGATGGCCACACTACACCCACATTGGGGCTGGTGATTAGGTCCTAAAGGAAGCTGAAGCCTATGGAGAACCCACATTGGAGATGGTGGAAAGTATGAGGAGGAAGGAGGTGCAGAGAGAAGCTGTTATAGACTGATTACAGACTCCATTCCCCTTCCCACTACATTGCTCTCCCCCATCCTCCTCCACTGGGGTGGAGGTAGAAAGAGAAAAACTGAACTTCTGGAAAAGGGGTAGGAGTGCGGAATGGCAATTTTTTTTAGTCTTTTAATTTAGTCTTTTTTAAGTGTTTTAAGTTTTTAGTCTTTTTTTTCTAACCATCCTATATTTTTGTTGGCAATAAGTTCATTTTCCCAAGTCACAGAATCATGGAATCAGAATCACAGAGTCATAGAATGGTTGGGGTTGGAAGGGACCTTAAAGATCATCTAGTTCTAATCCACCTGCCATGGGCAGGGACACCTCCCACTAGAGCAGGTTGCTCAAAGCCTCAGCTCAGCCTTGAACATTTCCAGGGATTGGGGCACCCACAACTTCTCTAAGCAACCTATTCTTGTGTCTCACCACTCTCACAGTAAAGAATTTCTTCCTAATATCTAATCAAAATCAACCTTCTTTCAGTTTAAGACCATTACCCCTCGTCCTATCACCCGACTCCCTGATAAAGGCTGCTACAAGATTTTCCTGGAACTTTCCCTTCTTTAGGCTAAACAATCTCAGTTCTCTCAGCCCATCCTCAAAAGCGAGGTGATCCAGCACCCTGAAGATCTTTGTGACCCTCCTCTGGGCCTGCTCAAGCAGGTCCAAGTCATTCTTCTGCTACTGTCCCCAAAGCGGGACACAGTACTCCAGGTGGGGTCTCACGAGAGCAGAGCAGAAGGGCAGAATCACCTCCCTTGATCTATGGTCATTCTTCTTTTCATGCGGCCCAGGATGTGATTGGCTTTCAGGGCTGCAAGCGCACATGGCCGGCTCACATTCAGTTTTTCAGTTGAGTCTGTTTTGCCTGAGAGTGATCTCCCTGTCTTTATCTCCACCCAGGAGATTTTTCATCTTATTTTCTCCCCTTGTCCTGTGTAGGAAGGGCAGTGAGTGAACAGCTGAGTGGGCATCTGGCAGCCAGCCAAGGTCAATCCACCACAAAGATTAAGAACAGGATGAGGATGTTAAGTGATTTTAAGAACAGCCACTTTCTCCAGCAGGTCCACCCCAGGACTCCTTCTGCCCAGTGTCCTGTGGTCTCTGCTCAGGCTGAGGGATGCAACTGCCACTTTCCAGTTCTCAAGTTTAACCAGCAACAAAGCTGAAAATGTATCCCAGAGACACAGACATACAGATGCAGAAACACACACACACACAAACAGAGGACACGGACATGGCCGGTCACACAGACAAGGCCCAGCCTCCAGCAGCACCCACATTCAGGACTCACAGTAGACACAGTCACAAACACGTCCCCTCCTCCACTTGGGCTGGTAGAGGCAGAAGGTCACTAGTGGAGCACACACATCACACACCCCAGGTTCACAACCACATGCACATTCACAGATTCTCCAAGCACCTGCCAGCACCCCTGCCCAGATCCCATTGTTAATGCTGTTATCTTAAAGTATCTTTTATGTCCAAACTTATTTTTACTTTGTTCCTTGGAATGTAGCCTTATTCCTCCAACTGCCTGCAATGGCTATTTAATATCAAGTTACCTACTGATCTCCCATGCTTATTTAAGTTTGTTCTTCACTGTAACTATGGACATAGCTCTTCAGATGAGTGCTAATTATGTTGGAGGAGCTAATCCTGTTTTTGTTATTAATAGGAATTATAAGGATGAGATACAGTGATATAATACTCTAGCACCTGGATGTACCAATTCTTAAATGTTTTCTGTGTTGCAATGATGTATTTGTTTGACTCAACCATGAATAGCTTCCATTATTTATTTACCACATTTTTCAAGGCTATCAATAATTAAAAAAATGAATTTTTAATCCAAATTATTTTCGTCTGGACTTCAAGGAAATGGGGTTACTTCAGTATTGTTAGAAGAGAACATGGGCCCACAAACATATTCATGACTCACAGATCATGTGATAATTGCCATTGACAATTGCTGTTTGAGGAAGCTCACTTTGTCCATTTTTAATACTTTAGGTATACTCTTTATTGATCATAAATCCATGATCACAAAGAAAGGAAAGGCTGGCTTCATGACACTACTTTGTCATTAACCTCCGTTGTACAAGTACAGTTATCCATGTGTAAAGAACAGTCCAAATTTCTTAAATCCATACATCTCATCATGCTACAACAGCTGTGGTCACCTGCACTAGGGTGCCCAAGCAATATAAGCATAGAAATCTTTAAGCTTTTATAGGAAAATAGTGACATTAATATTTTGATTAAAGTAAAATTTGAAGAAACTATATATAAAGAGACTTTGACAATTTTAAGCAGTAAGTAGGAAATCTATCCCATAGCAAGCAACTTTGGATTTATGTAATTTTTTGTGGACCGTACAGAACAAGATTCTAGAGGGAAACAGGGCAACGGTAACATGAACCCTCAATTCTCCAGTTCCACCTATGGAAGAAAGAAATGGGCTTCAATTTTCCACAAGCCAACAAGAACTGCAACTCATATTAGTTAAGAAACTGTCAACAACATGTAGTTCAGAAAACCCATGGTTTTAAGACTGACAGAACATTGGAATAGTCTGAAAAATCACAAAAAAGATACTTGTAGGAAATGGATAATTCTCAAAGAATTCAGGTACTCATTTCAAATAATCACAGTGCTGAAATGTTAAATATTTATAAAAGCTTCTCTAATCTTGGGATTTATCCCTCTAAACTATGTATCATTACAATATTATTCCGTACTCTACTCGTATGCCTTATAACATTATATCTCCTCTCTTTCTCCATGAGCTATCTGTGAATATTTACTTTTCCTCTCTGACTAGTGAAGTCCCATCATCATCAGACTTAAGAGGCACATGTTAAAAATGAAATATTTATCCCATTGTAATAAATATCTCACCATGCTGTTATAGTCTAGGAATAAAAAAGAATTGCAACTCATTAAAAAGTAATATAACAATAAATATTTCTTTTTAAATATTTACAACTACATGCAACTTTCTACATCACAGAAGTAGGGCAGGCTGCATAGACTGCACAATGTATTCAGTGAGACTGTCAGTTTTGCCTAATAAAATAATAACACAATTTATTCTAATTTAAAAATTGAAGTCTAGAGCCACAAATGCATTTAGAAAACCTTTTCTCAACTAAATCAATGGGAGGCAGGTCCCTAAAAGGCTAACTGCCTATAATTTAGTATAGATACAGTATTTTTTAGTTATATTTGTCATCTGATGTTAACCGCTGTATAACATTAATACGCAAGATCAATTTAATTTTCTATTCGTTATGGTGATTTTTACTGAAGACTTAATTTTCCTCTAAAAAAATAGATGTGTTTAAATGGAGTTGGTAATGTATGAAAATGTGCCTTTTGAAATGAAATGAATAGCATATTGTTCAAAAAAAACCATCAGTAAAATAAATAAATAAAAAAATATTCAAGACACTGGTTAAAGAATATAATGAAATAAGTTTCCTAAATGAAGAATTTGGGGAAAATTTCTAAAACTTCCAAAAGGAAGGAAGAGAAACAAGACACACTGAATTTCAAAGTTATTTTTTATTCCTAAGCAATTAAAATAATTGTGTTTGTGTATGAGTGCGTGTATAAATCCTGGTAAATGTTACTTTCATTTTGACATTGATTATGAATGTTAGAATTATTTCTGATACGGAAAGGAGATTCGGTAATAGTCTTACAACAATGCTGTTTAACTCCTACTTTGCAATGCTAAGCGTGATAGATTAATACAAATCAAAGCAAACTACTAAATTCCCTTAAAGGCATTCACTCCCTATAACACAAAAGCAAAACAGTAAGAGAGAAAGTAACAGGAATGCAAGGAAAATTACTATTAAGTGACGACCCAAAACTTGATCTCATTCTTCTGCCAACACCACTGGAATTGAAAAGACTTTGTCACATTTTCTAGATGCATTGACTGTGAATAAAACACATATCTTAGATTACTGAGGAACTGGTCAAGGATTAGACCTGACATGACATAACTGATTTTGAAGGCTTGGAGTTTAGACCACTGTAGCTAAACAGAAAAACTGTCTAAGTACATCAGAGTAATAAAATCCCATCTTAAATGAAAGCTCACTGTTGATAAAGGATACATGAAAAACCATTGTCTTAAGATTAGTCAACATAAGTGAATTCATAAAATACCCAAACTTTGAGAAACATATAGTAAGTTGAATTTGAGTTTATTAGAGAAAAACAAAAACCTCAAGCCCTTGTGGTCTACTTAGACATGTTGTATGGGTCTAATTGAGCATTGTGGACTATATAGTCCACAGACATTTTTTGAGGCATAAACCATACAATTGTGTTAGGAAATGTTGTATGCTGTAACAGTGCCAATTTCTCTGCCTTGACTGTAAAGACATCCTAAGATGACTTTCTTTTAGACAGACTGCTGCCTACATATCCTTCCTAGGAGGAGAAGCTTTCAAGCAGCCCTGGAGTAAACATGTAAACACTAACAGGGAAATGGCCTATATACTCTTCTTACAAGTTTTCTGTTTTCTGCAGTTTAGCATGCAAATCGGTTTTCTTGTTGGTTGGTTGGTTTTGGTTGCCTTCTCAGATTTTTAATGCCCTCCTTTCAGTGTGTGTGGCAATAGTTAGCCTGAAAGGTCCTTGGTTTTCACTGGAGTCAGGCCCACAAACATCGCAATGCCTGAAATGAGACCATCTCATAGACACACTGCAGAAGCCCTGATGTATATGCAACACTGACAAACAATCATGGAGATGTGTTTACTGCCTCACATACATCTGGTGAATGAAAGGGTTGGAGACTGTCTTCCATACAGGTAACAGTTCCTACATGAGTTATTTAGAACTTTGTGAACCAATATAAACTGAGTGATCTGCAGCATTAAGCAGAATAATGAAGGTGGTATAAGTATCAAGATGACCCTTCTTAAAAAAACCCCCATCCTTAAAGTTAACTTGATTTTTATTTTTTAATCCTGGAAAAACATCTTCTTCATTACTGCCCGGAAGAAGTATTGGACTAGGCCACCACTGGCTGCAGAAATAATCTAAAGGGAGGATTTGGAAAAAAAAAAAAAAAAAACAAAAAATCAAATCAAAGCAAAAAGTATTCAGACTTCTGCTTAATTTCCCCAAAACTTAGTTCTGAAGGTGTGTGAATAAATTTTATCCCTCATGAACGATCCGCTACATAGAAAGAAGTGTTAATCTAACTCATAAAAAGGAGTGATACAGAATTAATGCAGAAAGATTTCTTTCTATACCTTTCCTGCTGCTTCATTTAGGGACCATTTGCTCTTCTTTTTTTGCACTCCGTGTCTCATCTTTTTTCTTTTTCCAGTTGCTGTTCCACAGGATGATGCTTTTCTTTTGTGTTAAAGCACAATGGTTGGGGGACTCAGGATGTGGGAGAGCAGGTAATGAACAAAATATAGTATGTGTCTTAACAATGTGATAATTTACTTGAATGGAGCTTGCAAGCCATGATTCTTTATTTAGCTTAAAACCATTTTGTGTGTCATGAATTAGATCAAAATTAGATTGTCATTACCTAAAGAAGGAATTTCTTTCAGGAACCTTCTTAGGAACAGAACTAAAAAAAAAAAGACTTGGAAGCAAATACACTAGTTGGAGACTATACAAATCTGTTAGGAGTCTGAGCCTTATTGAATTTGCTTTGAAAGCTGCATCAGAAGTAATTAATGCTTAAACATTAACTTCTATTTGCTAATGCCATGATAGAGGAGATAAAACTTATTTGTAGCTTTTGGCAGTCATACTGTAAGGGTTAAAAAACCAGAGTTTTCTTTAAAAATTTTAGCTATGTTGAGTTACGTAAATTATCCACATCATCCAAAGTGAAGATTGCTTTTTTGACTGAATAAATACAATGCAGCATTTTCCAAAGAATCAGCATTTTTCCCTCTTGAGTTGTCTGAAAAAGACTCTGAATTCAGAAACCATCTAGCAAAATCTTGCTTAGCTGTGAAATAAGCCTGAGGATGCTCTGCCAAGCATTACAACAAACTAGCTAAATCATTGACTTTAACCCACAACAGAAAGGCTTTTAAATGGAAGACGATATGGGCTGGAAACCTTTTCCTGACTAGCAAAAATAGGAGCAGGACAGGGACAAATAGATAAAAGAATAGATTTCCAAGAGCAATCCTCTATTCCACAGACAGATGATGGCATCGTGTTATTAAATCCCTAATGACATTTTAAAACATGCCACTCAAGTTTTATTTCTGAATATTTTATTTATTTTGAAATATTACTTAAACATATACAAATATGACCTACAATAGGTCCTCTACTGTTGAATCTGATAATGTTAAATAATGTAAATTAAAAAAAAGGTAAAATTAAGGGACAAAGTTACATAACCATTGTTTTTGCAAGACATGAACTGGCATATGTTTGTGGTTTTATGCTTCAGACCTGGCATGTTTTTTGGATTCATCGGGAGTGTAAAGTATAGCAACAGAGACAGGTAGGAACCTTTAAATTAGCTTTTTTTCCCCCCAGCAGTCAAATGGTTTCCCATGGGCATCTTTATCATGTTCCTGTTTCACTGAATAAAAGCACTGAATCTAACCAAAAAAAGAGCAAACACAGGTGGGCATGCTTTCTTATCTGTGACTCTTCTATTTTTCTTTCTTGCTGAGATTTCAGTAGAACACTGGCAGCTGTTTTACAGAGCAATGAAATAATTAGTTTGGTATTTATCAATATTATTTTTATTGAAAGAGATGCGTATAAAGCAACCCAGGGGAAAACCCAAACACTTGTCATTCTAGTTGCTAAACTCCCTAAATTTAATAAGCATCCTTAATTTTAAACATTTCTAGCAGTCTTGTTATTTAATGAAATTATATATGGTGTCTAAACTTAAGCCTGATGATTGCAGGATCTTGATCGAAGCACCTAAATATACTGAAAGCTACCTGAATGAAGTATAGACCTGTTCATCAGTTCTAACACTCAGTTTTGGGGCTTTCATAAGAGAATGTCATTTAAAAATATTTTTTTTTTCTAGTATGTATGTTGAAAAGTACTGCATGAAGATAAAAAAAAAGAAAAAAGTTAGTTCATTTTTACTTCTGATTCTATTAGTCATAAAGATTTGAGAAAAATCACGATGCAACCAGAACTATACCAACCCTCCTTCCAGGGTATTCTGCAGTAAAAGAAAGGATGTCAGTGTTCTCTGCTGACCAGAAGCAATTCCAGTGAAAGTTCCACTAATGTAAAAATGCTTGGAGGTCAGGGAGAAAGACTGTGGCAATGCCGAAGATG
>JAHREE010000279.1:33591474-33613152 GCA_033628505.1 Tringa tobata
TTCCTTCCTTCCTTCCTTCCTTCCTTCCTTCCTTCCTTCCTTCCTTCCTTCCTTCCTCCTATTTGGAACTCTGTTTTCTCTTAAAATCTTTGCAAACACGTAGTCTTTAGTTATTTTCTTATTCCTGTATAATTTGTCCTAATGTTTTTACCATTTGATCTCCATTATTTCCGGGAAAACAAAACAAAATATACCCAGTCTCTCTTATCTAAAAAGAAGGCCACGATAAGCTATTTAGCAGAGGGTGAGAGGAGGTGGTATTTTATAATGGAAAGAGAAATTCATTCCTGTTTTAAGAGCCTTCATATAGCACTATAAAAATCTTATTTGCCTTAGTTCAACTATACTAAAAAGCTTTGTTGGGGTGATGTAGAAAGGATTTAGAAAATTGGTGTGAATGGAATGTCACAACAAGTTTTGAACAAAATGTACCCACAAAGCCAAGTGACCAGCTTGGTGACTCCTGAGCAACTATGAAATATGCAGAATGAATGGGAGACAGACACTTTATCTACCGTGAGTGGATAAAAGGTTTTTTTCTATCTTAATCTACGTAACTATCTAATTTAAACTATCTGATGTTGCTATGGGTATAGTAGATAAGTAAGATGGAGTGCAGAAAGAGTGAGCTGCCAAGTCATCTTAAAAAATAATCCCATCTCTGAAGAGAGTTTTGTTCCTTGTTAACATGTGTAAAATAGTATTACCCCAAAAGACTACAAGTGTGTACAGGTAGGGTATATCTAGCTTCCATTATGTAGTGTAGCATAACTTACACTTTATTTGGCAAAACACTACACATTTAATGAATGCAGTGAACACAGGAGAGTAAATGCACATCGAGTTTAGTCCATCCTTTTGAGTAAAAGAACAGAAGACCTAACTAGTGCATGCAACAATTACTTTTTCTGAGCTCAATTAAAACTGGAGTTGTATACTTCTTATTCTTTAGGTGGCCTAAAGGGTGATACTGTTGTAAGAAAGAGCTATGAATTTTAACTACAGAAAAAACCCTATTTGACCTCATTTTAAACAAGCACATAACACTGTTCATCAAATTACAACTTGGGATACATTCCCACATAAAGCAGTTCTATCAGTTCCTATTCATATTGAAAACAACACTGATGTTGGGTCCTCGAGATGTTTGCCAGGTCCTCAAAGTCAGTATTCTCACCAGCACAGCAGATCATGACATATAATTTTTGTAGGAAATGAGCCGAGTTATAATTTTGTTAATTTAAGACCATCAGTGGAGTAAGTTTACCCACAGAAATCATCCTTAATATAATTAATGGATATAACCATAAATAGTATTAATGCGAAGCTGTTCTCCAAGTGTTAAGTGGTTGTTATGGTGACAACATATTAAACTAAAAATTACTATGAAAGTTACTCAATATTAATTCTAAATTTGCAAAACTATCAAGAGAGATAGGAAATGAAGATTTTTAAAAAATTATTCACAGCACCTGCATGTGTTTCATGTGCAAAATTAATTGCCATATTAAATTAGCAGATTGACATTAACATTAAGGGACCATTAGTATCATTCATAATTATTCATTATCTTTAAGTTGAATCATATGTCATTTCCTTGACATACTGTATTTATTATTAAAAAGGTTAGCTTTCCAAAACCCTAATTATGGATACAGAACATATGGAAGACATAATATACATAGTAAGGGAACCTAAAGAAAAATATTCTGAAGCAATTTTTCTGTAAAGAACAGAATATTTTATCTAGAAATTTAATCCAGTTGAGACGAAAGCTGGGACAGAGAAAGTAAGTTAGAATAGCATATAGTGATGGAAAATGAAGAAAAATGAAAAGCAATGGCATGAAGGCAATCAGTCATTGTTTTCTTTAATAGTCCAGATGTTACAGCACATACTTTTCATTAAATTCTTTAAGCTAAGGTGTTGCAGATTTCCCCAAAGTGCTATTAGGTCTATAGCATAGTTTCATGAGCTCAATCTTTAATTTTTCATAAATTTAAATACTTTCAGTATTCATATGAAGAGTATTTGCTTCCTTTTGAGACGCTACATATAGACTGTACAACCAGTCTAAGGTATACTTTGATTCTGGATTATTGGTTTACACACACGTACAAATATAATTTAACATTTATTCCAGTACAGATTTCTGCTAATATAAACCAAAGTTTATTGAACCATGAGTTTAATCTTTACTCAAGTGCTCTGTGACAGATGGATTGGCTGCTTGGTCCCAGTTTTCTCCTGACATACCCCTAAGTGGCAATTAGTCTATGTCTTACATAGTCTCAGCTGTTCTGCACTGACAATGATAAACAATAATAAAAGCTCTACTGGCTTCAGTGGAGCCACACCAGCTGAAATTGTGATGCCATGTTCTCAAACAATTAACATAGTGATAGCTACCAACAAACGCAAAGCCCTACATTTCAAAATTATCTTAAGGTTTTTAGGAAAAAAAAATAGAACTAAATAAATTTTTCAAAAGTCAGCACTCTAACAAAACATCACCAATTTCTTTATGTTTATACATGTGCAAATATGTTCAGTGTGTTTAGGAGACTGACATGAAGTACTTACTCCTCCTACAAGCCTACTCACATATATGAAAACATCTTTAGACATTTAATGCCTATCACCCTCCTGGATACAGTTCTGATTGTGTCAGAACAGTAATTCCAGAACAGACCCTTGCCTCGGAGTCACATGCACATCTTGAGAAGGAGTATCTCTTGAGCCATTGCACATTCTTCTGTCTTGAGTTTTGTACTCTTTTCACATTTCTCTGACAGAATTTGGCACTATCATTTCATAATTAGGCACTAATATTATTCATTATTTACAGGAGTGCACAAAGCTTAAGAAAATTTCCAAAACCGGTGGATGAACTGTATCCTTCCCAAAATATACAATATATATCCAAAGAGTTCAGATTTGCATTTAGGATCACTTGAAAATCATCCCTTTTCTTATAAGCCTGCTGCTAGTTATGAACAATGGACCTCAGAAGAGCATCTATTATTCAGTTTTTCAATTAAAAAAAAAATCCATGGACATCAGTTATTCAGCTTCAGCCCTTTCTCAGTAAGGTCAAAAATACCACAAATATAAGGGCCATGGTTGGTGCAATTAAATTCTTTTGATTTCAGAGCATTCAAGAAATAAATTATGCTATGCCTGGCTCACCTTCGATGATCTTGTCAAATTAAAAAAAAAAAAAAAATATTTTTAGATAGGAAAAGATTGGGCATTGCATCACCAAAGATGAACCTGCACGCAGAAAAGAATGGTCACCTAACGAGCTGCAGTCAGCTCTTGATAGTAGTGCAAAGATAGTGATAGCTTACTATATTGCACTTTAGTTTCTCAACTTCCTCTTTCTCCATGTCTTCATTCTCTTATTGCTCAGCAACTACTGTAAATCAAGAAATTAATCTTACCTCTTCTTTCACAGTTGTTCTGCAGCAAGATCACTGCCTGTGATATACCCACTTTAACCCTAAAGGTGAGCACTCTTTTACTACCAGCCTCATGTGTTCTATGCACCTGGGTAAGGGAAACCAGCTATTCCACAGTGCTTTCTGTCCTGAAACAGTTAATGGGTTCCTAGTACTCAGAACTGTGCCTCTGAGACTACTTAGTGTGTCTCTGCCAGAAATCTCCTCTCTCCTTACTTGGAGTCTCCTCATTTGGCAGGACAAAAGTACCACCATTAATTTGGAACAACAAACAACACCCATCCAACAAAATCAATATGTATGTCCCATCACATAGAAAGTCTTATTTCCAGCTGATCCCAAGGGCAAGGACAACATTTGCTTGATTTTCTCCTTGCCTTTTTCTTCCTGACTGAAACATCTGTCCTAAAATTCACTCCTTTACAAGTTATACTGTGCACCACAAGTTAAAAATAGCAAAATGTTAAGTCATGTAAGAACTAAAACCCATAAAAATGAATCTTGGATTTTTTTTTCAGATACCTGGAGTTCTTCATATGAAATTATACACCCCTACTCCAACACATAAAATTTCACCTATATTGCAATATTTGAATCAATGATTTAAAAAGCTTTCTTTTTTTTTCCCTTACTTGTACAATTCTTGTCTTTTATTGTGATTGACTCTTCTCTGAAGTAAACCAAGTGCAATTGGTTAACTGGAATGGAGTCATCAACTGGAGTCCATTACCTGTACACAATTATCATCTAAATTACTTTGTAAAACTATTTTAAGTGTTTCCTGCTTAAAAACACAGTAACTTCTTTATTCTTGACCTTTTTTCTATTATTTTCAATATCCTTTAAGATGATTGACAATAGATTTTTTAGCTACTGATTTCATTCACAGTCAACTTGGCCTATTTCATACTTCTGTTTTCTTACCCACTTGGATTCTGAACAAACAAGATTTCTAAAGATCTCCCAACTCATTAGCCCTACACCCTTTCTTGGGGAGAAAGAATCACATATAATCCATCTCCCAAATCTTTAAAATTAAATGGAATCAGAGTGGTTTCTTTTGCATAACAATAGCAATAAAGGTAACAGTAACAATAGCTACTTATTCTAGGGTGTCACTGATGAGATGACTGTATGACATTTTCTGATTTTCATGCTAACTATATCAACTGACAGTCCATCTCATTTGATTTTTATTCTACCATTGTCACGTAGACTAGCTGTTATTTTCCTCATTTTTACCTCCATATAGTAGAATAGCTTTCATGGTACTTCTCCAAAGTAATCTTTGACTTCTTTAGTTTTACTGATATCTTTGCTTTATT
Source organism: Tringa tobata (assembly GCA_033628505.1). Classification (NCBI taxonomy): domain Eukaryota; kingdom Metazoa; phylum Chordata; class Aves; order Charadriiformes; family Scolopacidae; genus Tringa; species Tringa tobata. The sequence goes on from JAHREE010000279.1 coordinate 33,596,261, forward strand.
TGTACAAACTTTTAGTGATCTTATTAATAGGATGACACTTCTCACTATTTTTCTTTTATTTCTGTCTCTCTGAAGAGATGATGCATTTCAAACATGTTCCAGTCCTGATTGTGGTTATTCTAGGTTTCTGCTGCCATTCCACTATCCCTTTACAGAGTATGTATTAGTATTGCAAGTTCTTCCTTTCAGTTTTCTGAGCTTCTTATATTAACATAGAGCTGATAATTTCTGGATGACCACTTTCTCTATATTATTATTCTTATTCCTGAGGATCTCAGCAGTGGTGTTTTTTCCTTTCTTCCTGGTGGCTATTTTACAGAATCATAGAATCATTTAGGTTGGAAAAGACCATAAACTTAGCACTGCCAAGTCCACCACTAAACCGTGTCCCTAAGCATCACATCTACGCATCTTTTAAATTCCTCCAGAGATGGTGACTCCACCACTTCCCTGGGCAGCCTGTTCTAATGCTTGACAACCCTTTCAGTGAAGAAATTTTTCCTAATATCCAATCTGAACCTCCCCTGGTGCAACTTGCGGCTGTTTCCTCTTGTCCTATTGCTTGTTACTTTTGAGAAGTGATCGACCCTCACCTCTCTACAACCTTCTTTCAGGTAGTTGTAGAGAGCAATAAGGTCTTTTCTGAGCCTCCTCTTGTCCAGACTAAACAACCTCAGTTCCCTCAGCTGCTCCTCATAAAACTTGCTATCTAGACCCTTCACCAGCTTCATCACCCATCTTTGAACAAGCTCCAGCACCTCAATGCCTTTCTTGTACTGAGGGGCCCAAAGCTGAACACAGTATTCAAGCTGCAGCCTCACCAGTGCAGGAGGATGATCATTTCCCTAGTCCTGCTCACCACACTATTCCTGATACAAATCAGTGTACTATTGGCCTTCTTGGCCACTTGGGCATATTCCTAGCTCATATTCAGCTGGCTATCAACCAACACCCCCAGGTCCTTTCCCACGTTTTCTATTACTGATACTCTCTGCCTGCTACTGTTCCCTGATGCAACAGCTTTTCCCTCACCATGAATATTAATACCAGGATTGGAAATCGTCGTCATCACTTTCTTATCTCCAGTTCTTCTGTTTGCTAATCTTGATTAACCTGTCCTAACCTTCAAAGACTGAAGACAGTCCGGTGGTCCTTTTCAACCTCTACTTTTCTGTGATTCTATCATCCGAACCTCAGTCATCCTCAGCATCTTTTTAGTCTTGACAGAATTCTAATTAATTCTTGAGTGATTTCTCACTGCAATGTTTTCCAACTGCAAAACTTATTCATGATTTCTCCAGTCTTTCCAGCAGTCCTTAGTCATGTGGCACAGTTTTCCAATCTTCAGATTCACTGCAGTTACAAGACTATTTGTTTTTCTTAATAAACTGTCAACAGCTGTGCAATTCTGATTGGTACCTGTGAATCTCAGCTTTCCTTGTTCCATCTACTTCAAAAGCACCTTGTCTAAGACAATCTTTGGTGTATTCCTAAGTTAACATCAATACCCTTCTGCTCAACTAATAACTGCCACAGTCATATTGATTAAAATTCTCTAAAACTTTTTTATGTTACTAAAATAAACAAAAGGAAAATCTTAAACTTCCATTTCCCTTAGTCCAATATAGACAAACATTACAGGTACTTCTGATGCAGACAAAAAGCACTTCTTCGCTTGGCAAAAAAACCTACTACTTCCATCAGACTGATCTTGAAATGTTGTGCAGGAGTCTGTTTAGTCCTCAGGACTTGATCCCAAGTAAGACATTTGGTTGATTCCAGGCTGTGCCACTGGTGCTATCTTCCAAGAAGCTGGGCTAACTTCTTTTACATGACCCATTAATAGAATAGAACTGTTACTTTTTATGCTATCGTTCTTCTTCTTTCTCAGACTCCAGTACCTGAATATCTCAATTTCATGTTCCACTTATCTCAAAGAATTGGCTGCTCTATTCTTATTAATAATCTCCCTTAATCTTTTTCTTCTCCCCCATCTTTTCCCTTGAACTAACGTGAGTGAAAAAATAACTGTAGAAAGTCTCTATGTAAGAAACTCTCAAATCAATGAGAATTCTGATGGAATGGAGAATTACTTAATCATTCAAATGTTATTTGGCTAACATTAAAAAGTCAGCATGAGGAGTTCACAACATTAAATTTAATCAGTTGTTTAATAATTCTTCAAAACAGTCCCTCTTATATGAAATCTGTTTGCACAAATTGCCTTGGTATTTGGACACAGCTTACTCCCAAATATAACTGAACTTGTATTTAAAATTTAACAAATGTGATATATGCCTCTTGAGGAGGAGCAGCTGGACCTCTGGATGTAAAAGCTGTGAGTCCTTATTGCCTGAACTAAATGACGTGGCTTTCCTACCTCAAAAACTAGATTAGATTAGATTAGATTAGATTAGATTAGATTAAAAATGATTTGTAGTCCAGTCACTATGGAGGCACTGAAACCCTCACTAACTGTGGGCTATGTGCATATTCACATAATGTTTTACTTTATTATCTATCCTTGGTTACTGCCTACTCTGAGCAGACTGGTCTGAGTATGGCTTCAAAAATAGTTTTCATGTGTTTTGACCTTTTTCCTAAACTATTTGGAGGAGTCTGCACTTAACTTTCTACCTTAGACACAGGTGGTAGAATCCAGTGATCCAAAAATCAGTTCTATGGAGAAACACACTGAGGAGAGCAGTCAGAGATGGAAGAGCATATTAGGGCATCCTCCAGACATTACACTCAAGCATACACTCACTTGAGGAAAATGCCTGGAGCAGAAAATTGCACAATATAGATTTAAAAAGTTCCTGTGTGTAGTAGTAAATAGGCAGGATTTAAATTTAAAACTGATAAGAGGATATACTTTGTTGCACATGCATAATTAACCTAGAGAGCTCATTGCCACAAAAATATCACTGAGGCCTTAAAGATTAGCAGAATTTTTAAAAGGATTAGACGTTTATATGGATAATGAGAACATTCACATTTTCATGGGATTAGATTTATTTCTTTAAAAAAAAAATAATGACAAACTATCTTATTTCAGGACATAAACCAAGAAGTAGCCATTGGGAATAGGAAGAAATTTCCCCTCTCAGGAAAGTTTCTGCATAATTGTTCATTTCAGCTTCTTTATGAGCATGTGGTTCTAGTCACTGACAGCAGCAAGATGCTGGACTACACTCAAATGTTGCTTGACCAAGAATAGCAATTACCAGGCTCTTATTGACTTATGTTAATCACCACACAGTTACTACTGTGGAAAAAAATTATCTTTTGCCATTCAAATTTGTTCACAAGGAGAAGAAGGTGACACACAGACATAGAGATGTTTTATAAGGAATTCCTGCTTCTTTTTCAGCAAGGAATGCTTCTGGATAGACATCTCAGGGAGTATTTAATGAGTGAGTGGCATAGAAATAAAATTATTGGCATGAACAAGTTAATGACCAATTAAGTACAAAAACAAAACTAAATTACTTGCATTGGTACCTAATTTAAAACTGTGATTGTAATCCAGGTAATGGAGCTCTGCTGGAAGTGTTTTTAGCACTCCCCTAACAAAAAAGTCATTACTGACTGGCCTGCTGCTTCATGTAATTGCTGTGATAAGCCACTGCAAATATAATTGGCTTTAGCCAAAAAATATTTCATCATAAAGCAAGAACAACAGTTGTACTTTGATTTATGTATTTATAGCAACTTAAGGAAGATCATTAACACATCTGGTTTCCAGACATTTTTACAAAGCCAGAAAATGCAATGAAAAGATCTTAAAGGATCTTTAAGAAAGAATCAACTTTTCCTTGAATTGTGTTCCTTTTGAACACTGAAATGACTTAAATAAGCACACTTAGTCTGTTAAAGCTAAAAGGGATTCCAGATTCATTTCTGTACTCTTTTGGCAAGTTTTGCTATTACAGAACAGTCTTAGAAGCTTGCTAGTCCTAAATAGGTTCTGATTAATTGTGTATATTTCCTCTGCTATCATGGACGTTCAGTATCACACTCGGTTCTTTTGCTTGTCTAGCTCAAAGAAACAAGAATTTTTAGTAATGACAGATAAATATCTTACTACCGAGTGTGAATATTCAATAGAAAACTATAAAAAACCCAGAATTTTATTCTCTTGAGTAAGACCCCCAATTCTCATTCTTCCAATGTTTTTTCTAAGAAATAAGTTTATCAGTGGGAGCTTTCCTAGAAACATTCATTTTTAATTGAGTATTAAGCAGATTCATAACAAGCTCATTTAAAAAATATTTACACTGGAAACCTAATTATATAGAGCTGCAGTCAGACAGTTATGAAATACAACGTCAGATCATATAACACATGACTTGTGTGTCCGGTCAAACGTCTTCTAAACCATTTACAAAAAAATCAGTGCTGGCTACTACAATTAGCACTTTAGCTACACACTTTTGTATATACCTATTCTTCTACTGGCATATAGAAATGCACATACTTGCCATTCCAAAGGAAAATAGTATAGACTAGTTTGTTTATTTAGACCTCAGAGCCTCAAAATTTCAACTACCTAAATAAATAAGTATGTACATAAATAACTAAACAAAGTAACCAGCCATATGTTAAGGAGGGGGAGGCTTGGGTAGGGAAATTCTGAAAAAAATATGCTTTTCAGTAATTGGTACTCATATATTTTCTTCGTTAACCTGGCCCTGGTTTGATTGTTCATAGGAACAAATATACAGTATAAACTGAAGCAAGTAAAATTGATACATTATAATTTAGGAAAGAGACATATAACATGATGTTGTGTGTAGGCTAGTTGACACCTTTAATGCAAATCTTCATGCATTTGGGTAGAGAAATTACTACAGCTTTATTAATTTAAAAAATATGTTCTATTGTTTTATCTATTTGAGTAAAATGCTTCTAAAAGTAACTTCTTCCTAAGCATTTTTAACAACATTTTAACATTATTTTGAAGCAAAACTTCAGAAATCTTAGACGTGCTTTTGTAGATTATAGTTATCAATGTCAGCTAAGGCTTTTGATAAAACTTGATAGAATTTTTACTAGGAGCTCATAAAATTCTTCATAATAACCTGAAAGGTACATCTGGCCTAGTAATTCAGCCTAGTCTTGCAAACTCCTTGGAGCATGCTGACCTTTGAGTACAAAAGAAGTTCTACTGATACTAATGGATTTTGGATCAAACCATAAAAAGAGCAACCATCCAAAGTAGCAGCTCTCATCACCAGAGAACTGCATCTGTTCTCTTCCTATATCATTAACACAAGGAGCCAACCATTCATAAAGGTTACAATGTCATTGTGAAGAAATTCAGGAGTCACTGATACTGTGTTATAATCAGTGTGTCATTGGAAACATTAAATCATCCACTGAGCTAAAAGTGGCCTGATCTAGTGTTTCATCCCATGTATAATATAATAGTACTACTTGATATTTATGTTAAAGAGCTGAAGATAGGCAATAAGTATGATTATTTCAAGACAAAAATATTGAAGCTGGTCTCCCCTACTAAGCGGCAAAGATACAGTGGAGGAAAACATGCCCTATTCCCATTGGAAAGAATACAGAAATTTTTTATGTTAGAACATCTCTGTTTGAAATGCCAACTTTCTCTTACTATGAATATAACTTTGTTAGAAACAATAACATTTTCATAATGCTAGCAATTGTTTTTCCACTGAACTATTGTACTGGCTCTAGCTGGGGTGGAGTCAGCTTTCCACACAGCAGCCCACCTGGTGCTGTGTCTTGGATTTGTGCCTAAAATACACACCAGTATTTTGGCTGTTGCTTGGGTAGTACTTGCACAGTGTTAGGGTTGGGTTGACTTTGGGTGGCTGCCAGGTGCCCACCAAGCCACTCTATCACTCCCCTTCCATTGAAAACAGGGGAGAAAAACATGACAAAATTATGTCGTGTCAACCCACAATATGGCCCATATTGTGGGTTCGGATAAGGACAAGGGGGTAACTTACCAGTTACCATCATGGGCAAAAAAGGCATGGGGAAATTAATTTATTACCAATCAAATCAGAATAAGATAATGAGAAAAAATAAAATAAAAAAAAAATCTTAAAACATCTTCCATCCACCCCTCCCTTCTTCCCAGGCTCAACTTCCCTCTTTATTTTCTCTACCTCCTTCCCCTAAAGAAACACAGGCGGACCAGGAATAGGGATTGTGGTCCTACTGGTCTCTTCATAACATTTTGTCTCTGCAGCTCCTTCCTCTTGATGCTCTTCCCTGACTCCAGCATGGGGTCCCTCCAAAAGGAGACAATCCTCCATGAACTTCTCCAATGTGTGTCCTTCCCATGGGCTGCAGGTCTTCACTAACTACTCCAATGTGGGTCTGTTCTATGGGGTTTAGTCCTTCAGGAACAGACAACTCCAGCGTGGATCCCCCATGGGGTCACAAGTCTTGCCAGCAAACCTGCTCCAGTGTCGGCTCCTCTCTCTACAGGTCCACAGGTCCTGCCAGGAGCCTGTTTCAGCATAGGCTTTCTTCAGGAAAATCCACCTGTTCTGGCGTGGGGTCTTCCACCAGCTGCAGATGGATATCTGTTCCACTGTGGACCTCCATGGGCCACAGAGGGACAGCCTGCCTCACCATGGCCTTTACCAGAGACTGCAGGAGAATCTCTGCTCTTACACCTGGAGCACCTCCTCCGCCTCCTTCTTCACTACCCTTGGTATCTGCATATATTATATATCTCACATATTCTCACTCCTCTCTACCAGCTGCTGCTGTACATCAGTTTTTACCCTTTCTTAAATATGTTTTCTCAGTGGTGTCACCACCACCATTGATTGGCTCAGCTTCCTTCAGTGGCGAATCTGTTTTGGAGCGAGCTGGAAGTGGCTCCGTCTGACACAAAACCAAGGTCAGGTTGGATGGGGCTCTGAGTAACCTGGTCTAATGGAAGATGTCCCTGCCCATGGCAGAGGGATTGGAACTAGGTGATCTTTAAGGTGTCTTCCAAGCCAAATCATTCAATGATTCTATGATTCTATGACATGGCGGCAGCTTCCGGCACCTTCTCACAGAAGCCATTCCTGTAGCTTCCTCTCTACCAAAACCTTGCCATGAAAACCAAATACACAGGGCTTTTTCTTTTTCTCACTCTTCCCCCACAGCAAGTAAGTTGGGGGTCATCAAGAAACTGGGTGGGGACATAGCCAGGACAGATGATCCACACTGATCAAAGGGATATTGCATACCATATAAATATCATGTTCACGAATAAAAACTGAGGTAGACGAAGAAGAAAGTGAGAGTTTTGTCTTCCATGGTGGATATGGGTGAGACACTGGCTGGACATTAGTCTGCTTCTGGGAGGTGGTGAATAATTATCTTTGCATTTTTTTTTTTTTAATCTTTCTTTACTTATTAAACCATATCTTGACCTACGAGTTTTGTCGCTTTAGCTCTTATTCTCTCACCCCACCGGGGGAAAAGGGTCAGGGAAGGAGTGAGCAGCCCTGTGGGTGCTTAGCTGATGGCTGGGATCAACTCAACACACCTATATGCTTGATAAAGTCATAGTTATTTTATAAAGTTTGGTTGCATAAAAACTTGCAGCCAGTTCTCCGGCATAAATGAACTGAAATGGTCTGAAACTATCAAGAACGTGTTTCTGCTGACATCTCAGTAGACTGATGTCTGATGGGTTACATGATGGCATCTACTAGACTTGCAGAGATGAAAGAGCACTGCCTGATAGCACTCTGCTAGTGGAAAGCAGAGACCTACAAGAGGAAAGATCTTATCACCTGTGGTCTCAATTAGCAGAACCAGCATGCTTAAGAAGTAGGTACTACAGTTTTCTAAAGTAGCATTCAACAAAGATTATGTGACCAGATAATCTCACAATATTTCTCTGTCTATTTTGAATAAGAACCACAGAATTAATTTGCTCCTTAAGATATTCATCTGACTATGTAACCTATTTAGTCATAAAATTGTCACTCAAGAAGTAGTGACATGTCTGGAGTTTTGATCACTGCTGTATGTTACCTATAAACAGCACCAGAAAGAAACTTCACCAAAAATCAGTATCACCCAAAAGAGCCTAACCTTTACTGTGTGGCTCAAGTTTTTTAAATAGATTGAACTGTAGTGTTGCTTCTGTGTAATACTCCAAAAATACAAATCCATCTAGAAATTTTTCTTCTCAGTTTCATGCATCATTTAGGTATGCAATATGTTCACCCACGCAAATCTGTGGTCTCTAGAAATTATTTCATGTACATCAATTCTTTCTTCTAATCTTACTCACTGCCCACAAGAAGCTACTACTGCCTTTATGGAATTTCATATGAAAAAAAGGAAAACATTCTATCTATGCAAAGTCTGTATAATGCAAGCGTTCTGTCATTTACTTAGTATTGTTGTCCAAGTCCAGAGAAATGTAGGAACTCATTGACCTCAATTTTTTGTTACAGAATTTCTCGGTCCCTAGTGTGTTGTTTATTCTCTGCTTCATTAGAAATTAAAATAATTTAAGATGGTTCCTGACCTAGCTTTTTGAGGGTTTTATTGGGACAATGATGCATGAGAGAATTCCCCATCAGAATGGAACGATGAACAGCAACTGTAGGATGAGAGTAGGTCAGTGGGAGGTGGACACACTAGGAATTAGCAGATATCTCTCTAACTGATGCATTTGATGAACACATTGAACACTGCAGAAGACAATAATAAGAAGAAAGGGAACCTTGCTTTACATTTGTATGCTATTTTTGCTGCTTTTCAAAACGTGATTTTGGTTTTGCTTCCTAATTTTAGCCAGTAACTCATTAATCAATTAGAAGTTTATTTATTAGGAATGTCTTTAACAGATCTGAGATCAATGCAGGTTATCTACATCACAATACATGAAATAAATGCTCTTCTTTTAAGCTAAGGAATCTAGTGTTTATTTTCTGTGAAGAAAAATAATGTACTGGTGATTATGTTTTACAAAATTAAAATAATTGGGAGAAGGTTCTTCATGGTTCTGTACGTGTCTTGGGAAAAGTTACCAAGAGGTTGAATACAGTTTCTGATATTTAAAACTCTAAGTGTTTCTGCACTTACATGAATTTAAACAATTTACATATTGTTCTAAATTATGACTGTTCATTGCAATTCCCCAGGGGCTCACACTCTAGCTGGGAATTACCAAAACAAATTTCACTCCATCTCCAACTTGCAAACAACCTGATCACATCACACAACAGGAAACAGTAAGTTATCCTAACGAAATAGAAAAGCTATTAGGCATTGGTCCTCAGTTAATCTGATGTGCTAAAACAACCTCCTCTTCGATAACATTGCAATGACTAGCAACAGTAGAAAAACTGTTTTCAATTTGAATGAAATTTGCAATCATGTATACCATAAGTATGTCATTTGTGCCTTAACTTATTAGATTTCAACAACTCAGGTCCTACACTTCAGGGTGAGTTTGCAGGATGTTTCGTTTCCTTCTTTTAGTATGGCACAAATCATAGAATCATAGAATTGTCTAGGTTGGAAGGGACCTTAAAGATCATCTAGTCCAACCATCAACCTAACTCTGACAAAAAAATAAATAAGAAACAGGAATAAAAATTGCTAAACTATATTCCGGAGGACCATGTCTACCCATCTTTTGGACACCTCCAGAGATGGTGCCTCAACCACTTCCCTGGGCAGACTATTCCAATGTCTGATAACCCTTTCGGTGAAGAAATGTTTCCTAATATCCAATCTAAACCTCCCCTGGCGCAACTTAAGGCCATTTCCCCTTGTCCTATCGCCTGTGACCTGGGAGATGAGACCAACCCCTGCCTCTCTACACCCCCCCTTCAGGTAGTTATAGAGCGCGATAAGGTCTCCCCTCAGCCTCCTCTTCTCTAGACTGAACAACCCCAGCTCCCTCAGCCTCCCCTCATAAGACTTTCTCTCTAGACCCCTCACCAGCTTCATTGCCCTTCTCTGGACCCGCTCCAGCACCTCAATGTCTCTTTTGTGGTAAGGGGCCCAAAACTGGACACAATACTCGAGGTGAGGCTTCACCAGTGCCAAGTACAGGACACTCTCGGGTCCTACTCACCATGCTGTTCCCGATACAGGTCAGGATGCTGTTGGCCTTCTTGGCCACCTGGGCACACTGCTGGCTCATGTTCAGCTGACAGTCGACCAACACCCCTAGGTCCTTTTCTGCCAGGCAGCTCTCCAGCCACTCTGCCCCAAGCCTGCATGGGGCTGTTGTGACCTAAGTGCAGGACCCGACACTTGGCCTTATTGAAACTCACCCTGTTGGTCTCAGCCCATCGATCCAGCCTGTCCAGATCCCTCTGCAAAGCATCTCTACCCTCCAGCAGGTCAACATTGCCACCCAGCTTGGTGTCATCTGCGAACTTACTGAGGGTGCACTCAATCCCCTCATCCAGATCATTGATAAAGATGTTAAAGAGAACAGGTCCCAGTACTGAGCCCTGTGGGACACCACTTGTGACTGGCCACCAACTGGATTTGACTCCATTCACCACCACTCTCTGGGCCCGGCCCTCCAGACAGTTTTTAACCCAGTGGAGAGTATTCCCATCTAAGCCATGGGCAGCCAGTTTCTCCAGGAGGATGCTGTGGGAGACTGTATCAAAGGCCCTACTAAAGTCCACGTAAACAACATCCACAGCCTTTCCTTCATCCAGCAAATGCATCACTTTGTCATAGAAAAAGATCAGGTTTGCCAAGCAGGACCTGCCCCTCCTGAGCCTGTGCTGGCTGGGCCTGATCACCTGTGCGTCCTTCATGTGCTGCATAACGGCACTCAGGATGATCTCTTCCATGACCTTCCCAGGCACCGAGGTCAGACTGACAGGCCTGTAGTTCCCCAGATCATCCTTCTGACCCTTCTTGTGGATGGGCATCACATTTGTTAGACGCCAGTCGGCTGGGACCTCCCCAGTTTGCCAGGACTGTTGGTAAGTGACGGAGAGTGGCTCTGCAAGCACTTCCACCAGCTCCCTCCGTGCCCTCAGGTGGATCCCATCTGGACCTGTAGACTTGTTTGTGTCTAAGTGCTGGAGCAGGTCCCTCACTGCCTCCCTTTGGATTACAGGGCCTTCATTCTGCTCCCTGCCCTTATCTGCTGGCTCAGGGGTCTGGGTCCTTGGGGGACACCCTACTCCATCACTAAAGACTGAGGCAAAAAAGGCATTCAGCACCTCAGCCTTCTCCGCATCGCTTTGTCACTACGTTGTTCTCCTCTTGCTACTAATATATTTATAGAAATTCTTTTGGTTGTTTTTAACATCCAAGGCCAGGTTCGGTTCTAGCTGGGCTTTGGCCTTTCTAATTTTTTCCCTACATAGCTTTGCTACACCTTTATAATCTTCCTGAGTGGCCTGCCCCTTTTTCCAAAGGCTATAAACTCTCCTTTTTTCCCTGAGCTGTGACTCTATCTCTTTGTTTAGCCAGGCCGGTCTTTTCCCTCGATGGCTCGCTTTACTGCGCACAGGGACGGCCTGCGCCTGCCCTTTTAAGACTTCTTCCTTGAAAAACGTCCAGCCTTCCTGGACTCCTTTTTCCTTCAGGGCTGCCTCCCAAGGGACTCTGTCAAGCAGACTCTTGAAAAGACCAAAGTCTGCCCTCCAGAAGTCCATGATGGCAGTCCTGCTGGTTCTCCTTTTCACCTCCCTGAGAATTTAAAACTTTATTATTTCGTGGTCACTTTGTCCCAGATGGCCTCCAACCATCACATCCTCCACAAGTCCTTCTCTGTTTACAAACACCAGATCCAGCAGTGATCCCTCCCTAGTTGGCTTCCTCACTAGCTGTGTCAGGAAGTTATCCCCGACACACTCCACAGGAACCTTCTAGACTGTTCCCTCTCAGCTGTATTGTGTTCCCAGCTGATATCTGGTAGGTTGAAGTCTCCCACCAGCACAAGGGCAAGCGATCTTGAGACCTCTGCTAGCTGCTTATAGAACATTTCATCTACCTCTACATCCTGGTTGGGTGGTCTGTAACAGGCTCCCACCACAATATTGGCCTTACTGTCCCATCTGAAGAGCTTGTAGCCATCCATTGTAGCACTCCAGTCATGTGATTATCCCACCACGTTTCTGTGACGGCAACTACATTGTAGCTTTCCTGCCACACAATGGCTTCCAGCTCTTCCTGTTTGTTGCCCATGCTGCGTGCATTTGTGTAGATGCACTTCAGCTGGGCTAGTTGTCCTGCCACTTTTTTGGGGGAACACCCGGCCGTGCTCAGTCCCTTCTGTAGTTGCCACCCTACTACTACTTCTTATGTCTTGGCTACCATATGTATCACCATCCCCCACTGCCACTGAGATGGCAGGCTGAAGGCTCTCCTTAGGCTTATTTCTACTAGACCTGTGTTTAACAGCTTTGAGCCTAGTTTAAAGTCCTTTCAACAAGCCTGGCAAACTCACATGACAGTATCTTTCTTCCCCTCTGAGACAGGTGTATTCCGTCTGTTGCTAGCAGACCTGGTACCATATAAAGTTCCCCAAGATCAAAAAACCCAAAATTTTGTTTGTGGCACCAGTTTCTGAGCCACTTGTTAATTGTGTATGTCTTTTTATTTCTCTCAGTATTCCTACCTGCAACTAAGGGTATTGATGAAAAAAATTATCTGTGCCCCTGATCCCTCAACCAGTTTCCCCAGTGTCTTAAAGTAATTTTTGATTGTTTTTAAATTTCTGGTATTGACCTCGTCACTTCCCACCTGCATGATTACTAAGGGATAGTAGTCAGAGAGCTGTATTAGACTAGGCAGCCTTCTGGTCACATCTCTGACCCAGGTCCCAGGTCGGCAGCAGACTTCCCTGGGAAGCAGGTCAGGGCAGCATATTGGTCCCTTTGCCCCCCTCAGTAGAGAGCCACCTTCAAAAATGACCCTTTTCCTTTTGGAGCTAGTACTGATGCTTGGTCTATGGTGACATGTACTTCCTGACTTCTCTAGTCTGGGTGTGCCATCCTCCTCTTGATCAGCCAGTCCCTCCTGCAGGACTCCATACCTGTTCTGCAGGGGTAACTGGGGAGCTGGGAGGGGCTGGGAGGGGACTCGCCTGCTTCCCCGAGCAGGGACCTGTTTCCATTCCCCCTCTTCTCTGAGATCTCCTCCTATTCCTTGGTGACAAGAGGAGAGGGGGTGCTCCGATTTACACGGGGCCTCAACCTGTTCCCTTACTCTGAGGGAGTGGGCCCCCCAGTCAATCTCCCTCTCACACTCCCTGATGCTCCTCTCCACTTCATCCTTCAGCTGGGACACCAGGTTGAGCAGATCATTCACCTGTTCACATCTGATACAGGTGTTGTCTCCGCTACCCTCCATTGCAAGTGTCAAGCTTCAGCGCTCTCTGCAGCCAGAGACCTGGATGCCCATATGTTTGCATGGGGCCTCTGTCTGGGTGCCCACAGCTTTCCTAAAAACAGGCTTCAACTGGGTAGAAGCCATAGCTGAGCCCCCTAGAGTGACTGAACTTACCCTGTACACTAGTAGAGGCGCAGGGCCCGGCCGTACAGACTGCGGCTGCTGCACCCGCCGGGGCACACCCCAGCACTGGGTGCCCGCTCTGTAGGTAGGGACTAGTCCCCTAGTTTTCTAGTCTTCTCCTAGGAAGACTCCCTGAGGCTTCTTATCCCCTGGAGGCGTGATCACCCGGGGTTGGTGGTGGCTCCGTCCAGGCCCCCTCAGCTGCACTGCCCACCAGCTGACAGCCCCAGGACAAGCAGAGGGCTTGTCCCGGCTTCAAAAAGCCCCCAAAAGCTCCAACAAGAGCTTCTCGTTGGCCCTTTTTGCTGCAGATCCATTCCCCAGCGCAGTCTTACCTGCCCTGAAGCCGGTCTCCACGGCAATTACCGTAAATCCACTGTAAATATACGTTTTCTCAACTTTCATTCCAGATAATTCTCGCTGAAATCTTTCTGGAATTTTCAAAGAATCCAGAGCAACCTGGCATAAAAAATCCTCCTATAAGTGTCTTCAAAAAATACGCTTCCCTTCCTGTTCATGCCCTCTCCTTTTCTCTCTTCTCCATTCACAGGTTTAAAACATCAGGCTCAGTGATATCGAGCCACTTTGTCTTTCTCTCTCTTTTTCTAGACTTTTAGGAAAATCAGTGTGTTATTTTCTCTGAATACAAATTGCTATCACAAAGCTTTTTACTAAGACTGGAAAAGTTCTGCATGTTGGTCCAGAACTGGAGTTTCCACAATAACTGCCTGAGGCATTTCTAGTTTATTTATCTTTTCTCCTGCATTGTCTAAGGACAATTGTATTGTTTCAGTATCCATGAATTCATAATTCCCCATTGTTCTTCTCAGACCCTGCAGAGCACAGAGTCTGTAGAATTGTTAGTCTCTCGTTTTTAAAGTCATTGGAGGGAAAACAATTTTTCTTCCCCATTGTGCACCTCCACACCTCCAGAATCAAAGTCTTTCATCATCAAAAATCTGAGGCTCTGCCTCTTGCTATGGATAGATTGAAATCCAATGCTTTGAAATGGGCTTTTGGCAGAGTGTTTGCTTATCTTCTTGCTTCTGTTAGTTTATCGCCCATTATAAAGTACAGTGAGACATCCTGTATGAATAGCACTGTATAAATATTGCTGCTGTTCTTGAACCAGCATTATGTTCCATGGGTGCCAAGCCCTGGTAACACATGGATCTTTCACAGTTCAGTACCCAGAGTCACATTTTTGCAGGGGAGAGTTCTAAATGATGCATAGTTACCAGCTCCCTGAAAAGTGACTGGTTGCCAAAAAAAGCCCTCATATTAAAGAAACACATATGGTCATGAAATATTTTCCAGTTTTTAAACTTGTTTAGTGATGATATAGTGATGTTTTGATTTCATGTGCTTGAACCATGTAAAAATAGTCTGCTTCTTTTTTTAAGAATGTTGACTTCTTATGGCATTGACAGTACATTTTTCTTTGCTTATACTACTTTTGCCAGTTCAGATAAGACAAAGATCATATTAGCCTAAACAAAGAAGGACGAGAACAAAGAATTAACTGTGTATCTTTCTTTCTGCATTCTTTTTCAAAAAATATTAATGTATTTTTGTGCTACTGCCACAATCCTGTCTACTAAACAAGTTTTTTTTATTCACAGAATCACAGAATGATATGGGGTTGGAAGCAACCTCTGGAGATCATCTAGTCCACCTACCCCTGACAGAGCAGGTCCACCTAGAGCAGGTTGCACAGGAGTTGCACTTATATGTTCCTGAGATCAGGCATCTCTTTTAATACGTGAGTAGATTGATTAGTTACAATGCAACTGTAAGAACCTTAAACCACAGATTTTGATTTTCATTTGCAAAATATAAACTTATAGCAGCTCCCTAAAAAGCAAAACTGACCAATGAAAAAGAAACGCTAGTAAAATGTTGAGCAGACATCCATTGGAAATGTGTCTATCAAAAAAAGTTTATGTTGTCCCTTTGATTATGCATACCTGCAATGAACACAGACTACTCCCAAAACTTTATATTTTAATGGGCATTTTTTGACCTCTCCACTAAAGTATTTTTTATAACAAGTTATGGGTCTGAAAAGATAATGAATTAATGATTACTTGTCCAGCCTTGGGAAATCCTCCTCTTGTAGAGAGGAACACTGTGTAGAAACCTACTGTATTTGCATCTCTGGTGTTCCAGTTACCCCAGTCAGGAGATTACTTCCATGAGAAAAAAACATATGGAACAGCGTGGTTGTTTGTTTTGAGACCAGGCTAAGAACATCCGAGTTTCCATCAGTGGGACACTGTTGGACACAAACACAACATCCCATCTCCGCATGTGATACTATAGTAGGAAATTCAGGCATTTTTTCTCCCTGTCTTTTCCTTCTTCATATTAGATAGTTCTTTTTAATTGTCTTAAGGGTGAAATTCTAAAACTGTGTATCTTTGCAGTGTTTGAAGAAAGAAGAGGATTTTAATCTGTTCCAAAATGAGAACTGTTTCCATTCTGATTTGTATGGCTTCTCTTTTGGGGTTATAGAAATGTAACACACTTTGAAAAGTCTGTAATTCCAGCATAATAAAGGGAATTTTTAATATTTGCATTTTAAGTTATGTCAAGGGTTCCCAGAGTAAAAGAGTAGATATGAAATCAAAGTAAATTAATTAAAGTTCCTTTAGGAAAATGATCCACATTTCCCCAGAGAGATATTTTTATATTTTTAATACAAAACCATCCTGCAATTTTAAAGTAAGAAACTCCAGCTTAATGGTAATTTAAAATTTAATAGCATATCTTGAAAGTAAGTACTTTACTGGAAACAATGTTCAGTAGCAAAATACATGACTAGGTTTGTCGTGTGTTAACATGCAAAATCCTCACCTGGGACACATTTTCTTGTCATTAAAGGAGAAATTAACAAGTCAGTAATTGGCAATCTGAACTTTATTAGTGTATAGCTCACTAATAATCTACCTCAGTATCCGCAGGTCAGGAGAGAGACAGTGTAGAACAATATCCACTTCTTATGAGGGTTTTAAGTGAAAATATATGGATCCTTGCAATAACATTCACCTCTCTATTTGCATACATAAGGTTAGCTCCCAAGACCACTTTCATATGGTCACAGAGCACGGATCTGTCTTGTAGAGGTAGAAAATGAAGATGACTGTATTGGAGAAGCTCGCAGCAGAAATATTGGATACATTTTTTTGCTTCAAACTAATGCAAAGAAGGGCAGATACATGGAGGAGCAGGGCAAGAAAGAAAGAAGACACCGAGAGAAAGAAAGAGAGAGAAAGAGAGAGTGAAAATGAAAGACAGATATAGAGAGAAAGAAGGAAAGATAGAAAAAGAAAAACATAAAGAAGGAGAGTGAGAAATAAAGAGGACAAAAGGCTAAGAGAAAGAGA
>JAHREE010000279.1:33613384-33629358 GCA_033628505.1 Tringa tobata
GAAAAGAAAAGAAAAGAAAAGAAAAGAAAAGAAAAGAAAAGAAAAGAAAAGAAAAGAAAAGAAAAGAAAAGAAAAGAAAAGAAAAGAAAAGAAAAGAAAAGAAAAGAAAAGAAAAGAAAAGAAAAGAAAAGAAAAGAAAAGAGAAAGAGCTTGAGATCAAGGTCAAGGAAGAGGAAGAAAGATAAAGAAAAGTAGGTTATGCAGTGCCTTGTAATGTTTAGATTGCAGGCTGAATTATTTTCCTTATGTTGATATTCATGAAAGAATAATTTAAATATTGTATTATTGAATGATATTATTCAGATCAATATTTTTTCTCTTGCTTAATTTATTTCTATTAGTGAAGACACTAGCAAGTAAACTTTGTCAATTAATTGAACATATATTCCACACTGAATTGTAAAAGTTTATCATCATAGTGTGATGGAATTGGTACAGCAGAATTTTAATTGTGAGAATTCAAGGAAGTTTTGAGGATTTTTATTTTTTTATTTATTTATGTGGGTCTTTTTTTGCTATCTGATCATGGACTTGTCCCTATTTCTTTCGTGTAATTCTTATTCAAGTAGACACCAGTTTTGTTTATACTGAACAAGGACAGGGAAGTTAGGTTTCTAATTTCTTAATAAAGACATAATTCCCAGAAGACCAACATAGCCATATATACTGCTGAAACCAAATAGCCCAGTGAGAGGTGTAATATTTGTCTCATGATAGTTTTAATAAAAGTTGTAAATAATTGCAATTATTTCAGAAGACAAAAAGAGCGAAGGATCTGGCACTGAAAGCAGTCTGTAGAAAAATACAACTGCAAACTCCACCATTAAGACTCTGGCTACATTAATAAATAAGATAGTCCAGGGATTCTTTGGAGCTCAGGCTAATTGGCACAAATAGCCGTTCTCTTTTCAGTTAAGCTCTCTAACCCTCTAAATAGACCAGCTGTGTTCAAACTGTTATTGAGAATGATCCTTGGCCCAGGATTTGTCTGGGAGGAAGTTAGCTGGTGTAACATGATGACATGCTAGGGACTATGCTAGCAATTTTGCAGTATAGGTAACTGCATGCCAGTGCTCAGGCCCATGCCATGTCCTATTAGATTAACTATTAGAGAATTATCTCAAAATCACAAATTGCTTGGCTCACAATACTTGGGTCGGGTTATTACATCCAGTGATACCTGCAACGCTGAATAGTGCAGACCTAGACCTATATGTTTGGATCCTGACAGAGTTGACAAGTCTACTAGGGCATTTATATGCAAATCTATTTTATCTATATTTAAATTAAAATTGGGACTGCATTTACTCTATTTCTTTATGCAGACAATATAAATGTCTTTTTGTTTTGTTTTGCCTTTTTTTTTTGTTATGTTTTCTGAGGGCAGACCTGGGCTAAATCACATTTTGAAGTCTAGCTTTGTTTAAAACCTAAACCTAAACCTAAACCTCTTTCTCTAATTGTCGTACCTCAAAGTGACTTAAATATATGGGACAAATCTTGTCCCTGCCAGTCTTTTTCCTTCCTGAATCTTCCATGAATCTAACTGCTAAATAGTTCATAATCCTACTTCAGATTTTCTATTCAATAAATAGTGTAAAAGGAAAAAAAAAAAAGAAAGATGTAATTTTGTATATCACCTTGTAGTTATTTATGTGTAGTTTCCACTCCATTAAATCTTTTCATACAATTCAGAAATTCTTCTAATTTCTTGAAAGTAATCAGGGTGTAAATTTGACACTAATGAAGACACCTGTTCTGTTTCAGTCCAGTTTTCCCAGAAGGTGCCAAGAAGGGAACAAAAGATTTTAGTCTCCTAAAAATTTTTTATAATGAGAAATGTAAGAAAATATTCAGCTTATTAAAAAGCAGGATTTAGAAGCTGAAGAAGAAACCTATGGCAGTGATGGATGAAGAATTCAGCAGAAACAAAAGATGGAATAAATTCAAAGACTGAAAACATAAGTTAAGAAATGAGAGATGCAGTGCCGGATTTTTAATATTAAGATAAATAAAACATTAAATAACTTGCAAAGGAATATGGGAAAACCCTTTCTGTTGGAAACATAGTATTTTCAAAAGCTTACATTCTACCCTCAGTTTCCCTTGATGAGGTTGTAGCAGCTGACGTGTGTTAAAACTTTAGGTAAAGGAAGTAGCGTAGTTTTAAGAATGGAGGAGCATCTCCAGCATGAACAGCCTGTCAATCACTGAGAAGTTTGCGAAGACATGGAGAACTTTCCAGGGGGGGCGGGTTTTGAGCATCATATATACGTGTGTATGTATCTTGGCATGCAGCAGCCAGGTGTTAAGCACCAATGAAACTTGAACAGATTGATCAGGATTCATGTTTCCTCTACCTGATCATACCAGTGAAGGTATCCAGAGAGAGAACGAAGCAAGAGGCCTGGGACACCAAGGTCCAGCTCCAGGACAACACACTGCATGGCAGGGACATCAATGTCGACCTGCCCAACCTTGCTTCTTGACTGGTCCATACCTTCCACAGGACAGGGACCTCCTAAAAATGTTCATATATCTGTGGTTAAAATGTCTTGGTACCCAAGTGTCTGCACTGTCCATTGGTGTCAGAAGTGAGATAGTGTTTACATCATTCACAGACAGCTGTAGGAAGCAGAGCAAGAAAGAAGAACCTCTTGTCCCTGAATAGGGGGATAATCAGGACCTTTTAACATGCTGTTTGACAAAAATGCATGCTCCTGTCGGAAGGGGAGGGTAGAGAATCCAAGTTTATTGGGAAACGAACTTCAGGAAGGGTTCAACATGTGTAAGGGGAACAAGGAAAAACGTGCAACCTTAACATGAGGTTGTACCTTCACATGTAAGACTTCAGTGGGAAAAGTACAGAAACTGGAGGAACAAAAGGAAGATCCAGAAAACAATCAAGTGAATTAGAAAATTGTAATGACTTCCTGAAGAAAAACTCTGAGAACTGCCCACCAAGACTGTGATATAGAGCAGAAAAATTCAGAAAGCAGTCATGGAGCTGGGTTGCCCTAAAGTCTAAGTGGCTGCTAAGTGAAAAAGGCTGCATTCTCAATGTGTAAAGTCACTGCAGTTGTGTGCTTGTGACTGGAACCTGGAACACTGGGACAGGGTCTGGGGCAGGGACTGATCTTCCTTTTTCTTCTCCTCCAAGGATAAGGGGTTTTGTTTGCTCTGCAGCAGGGGGCAGTCCCCATCACAATCATTAAACAACAAAGGTAGGGGTGTGGCAGATACGTTTGCACCAGAGGCTGGTCGAGGCATATGAGCAGGGGGTCCTCAAGCTGCTGCAATGCAGTCTGACTGGCACAGTGACATGTCACCATCCATCCCTGCACATTAGCAGGATTGTGAGAGCTGGGAGGAGGAGTGATCACATGGTTACTGCAGTGAAAGGATGTCTTGTATTTTATAAAACTGCATACAACTCTGATTAAATGCTCTGGTATCCAAGTCTGTTTAGTCTACACACTGTCACTGAGACAGAGGAGGCAGGGGTGTGTGTCTCCTCCTGTCAGCAATGCTTTGTGACGCTGCAGCTATAAAGCTCTTACCACTTGCCATTTTCACTTATTATTAACATTTTGGGCTGTAGTTACATATTAAAAACAAATCATGACTGCCTTGTCTAAAGAGTTGGTGAAGCTGAATGGTCATTTAAGTTGCTTCCACCCTTTGGTCAAAATTTATTCCAGTGTGCTGAACTTTCTCCAATAAGCACTAGCTTGAATTGGGATCTCTCCAAAGGCAAATGTCAGAAATAAAGCTCTCAAAGCACTATGCAAACAGATCTAAAATCTCAAACCAGATAGCTTGAACTAGGCACTCAACAACTGCCTGAAGTCACATGAAGTGAATCAATCTCAATATTCCTTGCTTAGATGCCTCAGTTGGTTGCCTAAAAGCAAGTGGAAGGAATCTGAAACTTGATATCAATGAACCTCTTCATTTTAAAGAAGAGTTATTTTCAATAACCTAGTGATATCAAGAGAATATTCTCTTATCCCAGAGTGATGAGAGAATCCTCTTCCTATGTGTCTGTTGTGAAATTAGAACAAAGAAATCCATACAACTCTGACAAGAAATCCCAAGGAGCTCTTAGGAATGCAGAGTTGAGATCAGACCATGGGTTAGGCTCAAATCAGTGGGGCCAATGGCTGGGCAGTTCAGGGCTGTGATGGAGCTGGAGACTGGCATGCCTATGGCCTCATTAAGGAAGGGACTCATGGACCTAAGCTGAAACATGGCTCCTGGGCCAATGGGTAAAGGTTGGGGGGGTTTGGGGGAAGGCAGGACTAGTCAACAACAGTGAGGCTCATTAGAGCATTCAGCTAGGGCCCTGGAAATGTTCTGCAATGAAAGTTGTACTTATACTGCAAACATCAGAAGTTAGGCATGGAGAGGAACCATAAACTAAGTTTCAGCGTGTGATCTTCATTGCACTGATTTTGTCTTATGCTTGTGCTTTCCCAAATGTATTTTGTCATCTCAGACTGGAATAGTTCAATAAAAGAATTTACATGTGTGACATTTTGTCTCTTGATACAGTTTCCTGAAAGTCTTTTTAGACTGCTTCCAATTCAAAGCTTCAATGTAGGGGCAGAGTATTTAGCAGCTTCATCTGTAACAGGTTTTTGTTTTGTTTTCTTTTGCTTTTTACTGAAAATGGCAACACAGAAAAGGTTTTTTTTTCTGTTGTTGCTGCTTTTATTATTTTTTCCAAGACATGCTTTTTGTTGACATTCTTGTTCCTGTTAATGCTTCAGCAGAACTCAGAAGCATTCTTTGTACTGCCAAAGCTGACAAAGGAAGGTTAGCACTTCAGTGGAAATGCAGCAGAAACATGGACGACTTAGAGATGAATTTCACAACATTGAAATAGTTAAACACTGATCATAATGGCATGCCAATATAAAGTATAAATGGCTCACAGATTTGTGCTGACTGCTTACTTATCAAGGAAGTCTGGTGGTAGAGGTAAGGATATTTGTGCCCACAGAACCTCTACTTTCCAATTTAATTCTATTGATTAATAGGTTTATCTACTTCTTTATTACCTGGAGGCATTAGATAATGTGAATTTAAAAAACAGAGCAGAGAAGTAGTCTGTAGCCCCATCCACGTATTGTGCTCCTTATTGTATCTTCAAGGAGGAATATGTGTCAGAATCAATGGAGGAAGCAGAACACCACCACAGAAACTCTGGGAGTAACTGTGCTTGAAGCAAAAATAATTCTTTCTGTGACTTTGAAGAGTAGAGAGAAAATGTGGATATGGTACACTATTTGTTGAAAATTATCATTTTAGTTTTTACCCAACAAGCTTTTAAAGCGGTGGGTTTATAAAGCTAGCACTTTACAGAAAACAGTGACAACTCCAGGAGATAGTTGGGATTAAGACATTTTTTGCTCAAGAAAAATCAAACTTTCACATTTTTCCTGATCTTTATTTGATGAAACAAGATATTTAAAAAACCCCTTTTCTTTCTCACAGTCAAAGCAGGGATAGTTGTACCAAAAAGCTTTAAGGGAAACAAAGAACTACATAATCTCTGTTAGTAAATGACACTTCAGGTGTTCCATAATGTCAGCTTCTTTAAAATGAAATATATTAATTTCTATTTGAAGCTAAATGAACCACAGAAAATATTTAAATTAAAAATGCATCAAAATAAAATACAGAATGGATTTTGCCTGCAAGCAGCACACAGCTCATTCCATATTCTAAATTTTGCCACCAAAAGAAACTATATATCATTACATTCTATAGCCATGACAGGAGCCTTGCTGTTGGTTTTGATTAATTCATTTATCTGCTCAGGTTAAAACGTTTTACAAGCTAATCCACATTGTAACTGAGTACCATTGTAACTGAGTATCTGACCTCCTCCATCCCATCGCTATGACAGCCAAGGTTCTAAAACAATAGTACCCAGTGCATGGATTTCTCATCTGTAGGATTAATAGGGAAGTGTGAACCCTGAACTACAGTGCTGAAAAGCTGCAACTTCAGACACTTTTGAGACTTTTTAATAATAGTTACTATCGAAAATTAGCTTTTCAGAGGATTTAACGACTTCTAAGAATGATTTTGGAAAAAAAAAAACAACCAACCAAACAAACAGAAAACTCTTCACCCCCTAAAAAAGTCTCTGGCATTTGACCTTCAGTGATCCAGTAAATCTTCAGTCTTCTAGGAAATTCAGGCCCCTTCCAAGGTGTGGTTCCTGTTACTCTGAAGTAGAATCTGAAATACAGGTAATGAATGGCACTCTGGTGGTGCTTATTTCTCCTCTTTGACTGTAAAAAGACCACTGATTGTGACTTTGACAGTAAACTTTAGACCTCTTTGGTGCATTTAATCCCACTCAAGGAAATTCATTCTTGATGATAAGACACACAATCATGGCTGTGCCACATTCATCTTTTTTGGTGAAACAACCTAGACATGTCCTGGTTTTAGTGACCAGACCAGCCCAAACCACCACACTTTAAAATGCTGAGACATGAAATGAACCCAGCAATCAGGTGTCCAAGCCTCCATTCTACACATTATAGGTAATATAACACTGACAATAGGAAAAGGCAGAGTTAAAGTGAAGCAATAGTGTTGCTCTGTATTCTTCTTGTGGATTAGTTTTGAGATTTATGGGACCACACAAAGAACAAAATGTATGTACCATCGTATTAACCAGTAATGAAAGCATCCACTTGAGAAGGGAGTTGTCATCTGTTCCAAGTAGAGCTCAAGCATTTACATTAAACATTCACTGTATAAAATCCAAACAGACATTACTGTAATGTGTCTGCCTAAAGACATTCACCCACCATAGCCTTTAATGTTCATTTTTATTTTTGTGGTTGTTGTAGGTTTTCTTGAATATCTGTACTTTTCTAGCACCACTTTTAAAATCTGGACTGTAACACTACAAAGCATCCTAGAATATGTCTCAGAGCATTGGCTTTCAGTATAAAATATTTTGGTTTAGCATGGGTTACACAGGAAGTAAGCATAGGCATCTTCCCAGTTAGTCCCAAACCAAAGTTTCCTCTTTCTCTAACCACTTTCTTTATCTTGCAGCTCATCATTAAGTGCCCCACTGTCCACCTGGTCTCTCTAGGCCTTCCCATATGAAACTGCCCTTTCTCTGATCATCCCTGCCAAATTTCTTCTCTATTTCCAGAATTGATTCAGCATTGCTAACCTACACACACGCCATTTGGCACTCAGCAAGATCTATGAGAATTTCTGATGTATTGGATGCCCTCTATTCTCTACTTGGCTCCCACTCCTCAGATAATACCATGCTTCCATTTATAATCTTACAGCCACAATGCAGAACAAACTGACAAGAGTTTATGAGTAAAGAAAGGGAACAGCTGAGAGAAAATAGGATAAAAAAATCTTTGTTGTGTACTAGTCTGCTACTCTTCCTCTCTTCTCCCAGGCTTCCTGTTTTGTTTGGTCAAGTCAAATATGTCCACATTTTCTATTTTATAGGGTCTCGGTTACATTGCTACTTTAATAATTGTGGTTTTTCAGTGTTTGTTCTTCAAACAATACAGTAACTTCATTTTTCACATGGGCATGAATAAAAGGTCAGTTTAAACATCCCTTGACATTCTCTTCCAAGTCATGAACATATGTACTCCAGATAAGCATCTGCTCACTAGACTTTAAAACCTGTCAAAGGCTTAATAAACAAGCAGATATGTATACAAGCCTTCCTGTTTGAAACTTCTTATCTTTCTTAAATATTAACATGTAGTCTCAGTTTCTACAATACCAACTAAGAGTGAACTTCTTTTAGTATCCACAGCAAAGATACAGCCATCAGGGTCAACGAGGGTTTATGGTGTGGTAAAACATACATTCGTGTTCACAAATAGGACTTTATTCCTAGAATCAAAGTTTAATTGGCTCATAATCTATTTTTAAGATAAGCCACAATAAGCATCCCTTTGAATGGAAGGGAGTCCATGAATAATGGCTTGTCATCTAGCAGGAGCCAATAGTTATGTACTCAGGAATGACCTTAGTATGTTAATCCATTTTCAAGGAAAGCTGAACAGTCACCTCTCTGGGCTGCCTCCAAGGCTGACCCATTTAATTTTCTGCCTGGGACACATCTCAGCGCTCTGCCTTCTCTTCCAGACGAAAGTGAATAGCTACTTGCCTGGGAGGCACTATACCAAGTTTGATGAATTGCCTCACAGGCTGACCCAAACCTATACCTGTCTGGAAGGTACTGTCTTTCTATTGACCTAATTATTAAGCAGACTGTAACAGTTACATATCCTAAGATGTGTAATGTAAATTACACCCAAAAGTGACTGTCTGTGGCTTTTGATTAATAATTCATATTTAAAGTTATCCTGATTTTTAAATGTAGCAGTGACTGCTCCTTCAGAAAAATATTAGAATAATCACTTAACCATTGCAAATCATGTTTTTTTTTTTTTACTTACTCAGTGTGATAATCTTCATCCTGCAAAATGTAAAAGAACATGCATTTATATGTCAGGTTTTCAAGGTCATTGTGAAACTTAATTTATGATCATGAATGTCTTTCATGATCATAACATCTTAAAAGATGTTATAAATGCAAAATTGTAGTGGTAGTATTTCTTAAATCTGTTCTAAAGTTCACAAAACTCTTAAATGAACCACTGACCTTACAGCTTAGATTTCTAGCTGAACATTGTCAGTGACTACAGAAGAACATACAAGGGAATTTGATAGTGGAAGAGTAATAAGATTTAATAACAAATTATATGCTAAATAAAAAAGGGTAAAGAAAAAGACAAGTAAAGGGTGATCTGTGTAGTAAGACTAAAGGAAGACTAGGGAATATAAACAATATTAGCATAGGAAAAATCATCACTTGGAAGCCTGATGTTCCTCTCAAGACTACACGGAAAATTTTTACCTTTGAGCACATTTGGAGCTCTCTTTATTGCAGATGTGTGTCAGAGTAATTTGTTAAGCAAATGAAAAAAGACAAAAATAAATCAGTCTAACCAGTTAAAATGCATATTGATATCTTTTATGGGTTTTTTTTGTCTCATCTGATCTTTTCCTTGCAGTACTCGGGGATATCTGCTTAGCTATTTTCTTCAACTTTTCATTTATGAAGAGTATGATTTTAAAATAATAGTGTCTAAGCTATACAATCTCCATGTGTGATGAATCAGATATCAAGTACCTGCACACATGCAGTAAGAAGTATAGTAGAGGGATTTAGACATATGATAACATATCCGGCCTTCAAAGTAAATTATTTATTTTCAAGGTTATAGACGTGAATTTCATTACAGAATACAACAGGTAGTGCAGGAACTGCTTCTGAAATCAGAGGACGCATCAGAGAGAGGAGGTCCAAGTCACAGAAGACAGACTATCTGTCTGGGATTCATAAATGAGATATTTTCTGCACTGCAGACGCAGTCTCAAGGAAAACTGCTCCATCCTCTTTCTGCATACAGTGGATTAGTTCAAAGAGCGTTCAGTAATCATTGCCACAGAACTTAGGTGCAAAATCTGCCCAAACAATTGCCTCCTTTCCCCTGGCTGACAAGTAGACATTTTTTGACATTCTGACTCTCCCTGTTCTAAAGGCTTGTTGTTCCCCTATCATGTGAATCTGAGTGAAAATCTACTGGTGCTTTCTGCTGACTTTTCATGCTACCTCGAACTGTGTACATAAATCACATCTTTGGATACAAATCAGTATTCAATTTTAATTATTCCCATATTGACAGAGGTAGTAAACACCGTGCTTCTCTGCTTAAAGTATTAATTAGGGCAATTTCTACATTGGGAATAGTGATTTGTTCTTACTATTACTGCCAGTACTGATACTACTAGAATTATTTATTAAATGGTGCCGGTGGTTTTATAAACTTCCAGAACACCACATTAAAAACATCAACCAACCTGGCCAGTCATACAAACTCAGTTCAAAGGTAAACCAACTTGATTCTTTTGATGTTTAATAAAGCATATGAGAAGGAAAAAGTAACATAATGCCCAAAGTTCTCTTTCTTTGTCAACGGAATCAAATGTCTAAAGAGAGAGATCTCAGTGTTCCAATAATCAGAACTGTTGAGGAATTAGAATTTCCATTCCACAAAGTTCCTCATAATTAAAAGACACCATTTTACTTTGAATGAAAATATATATCTGGAAATGTACCTCTTCCCCTGGAAAGAAAATTTTCAGAAATAATTAAGTTTTCCAGTCCATCATTCTGTTACTGTGATGCACCAATCAGATGGTTGTTTTTTTTCTCTCTCTCTTTTTTTTTTACCTTTATTTCTTTTCTTTTAAAGCATAGAAAGACACAGTGAAAAAATTACATTAAAAAATAAAAAATATTTTTTTAATATTTCAGTGGTAAAGACTTTCATAAAACATATTTAAGTAGAAAAGGATACTACATAAATTAAACACTCTCTTATTTTTAAATTAAATGCTCTTATTTGCTGCGCACTATGGAACTCGTTCTTTCTCATATTTTTAAGTCTTCCAACCGAAAACAAGACAAAGAGGATCTCAGTTTTCAGCCTAAAGAAAAAGTGAGTTTTGTGTTCAAAAATACTTTCAGTGTTGTTTTTTGATATTATAGTTGAAAGAAATAACATAAATACATAAGGAAAATAATCAAATAAATAAAAAAAAAAAAACCATACTGGAAGTTCAGGTCAGCTTGAAAGATCTGTGTTAAAAACAAGGTTCTTTTAAGAATAGGTTAAAAAGCAAAAGCCCTGAAGATTTAAAAAAATATCAGCTCCACCTTGTGCTTAAAAGCCCTAAGGGCTGCACTTACAATATATAACCTTATCATTCAGGCTTGAAGTGTTTTACTGCTTAATGATGTAATAGTCTCATCTTGAACAATATCTGAGAGAATGGAGAAACTCTGTCTTCTTCAACTCTTACTGGAGCACCATGTGTGATAAAGTAGAGGTTTGGTCAATATGATTTTGCTTTTTTACTGCTTGTTAAAATTCTGTAAAACTTACTGCAAAATTCTGAAAGTAACAGTGAAAAAACTCTCCTCCACCAGGATTTCTCTCAGCCCACTTTTAAACATGATCCATAATTTGATCAAATGCTCTTGGGCACTATTAAATAGTAATAATGAACTTCACCTAAAGCCCTTAGTAATTTTGTTCCACATTTCCTTCTCTAATTATCCACTATTCCCTATTTATTATTGCTTCATGCCCTGCCTTGAGGCCTTCTAAAAATACTAAGAATGATAAATTAAACAATACATTTTGGCACCAAGTTAACCAGTGGGGAGGGTTATAATTTAATGGGTTGTCTTCTGAATTAATTATTTCTGAATTATTTAATTGCAGCTTCTAAACAAAATTTCGTGCTGAAAGTGTGACACTGAAAACCAAATTATCTTCCTGTATTCTCTAGAAAAAGGAAAAGCAAAACATATAAAACATACATGTTTAAATGAAATTCACAATGTGTGTCTATGCAGATCAATAGAAACCTACCATTTATATTTACATTTTTGCTAATGAGCAGTGTCTCCTCCCAAAAGCCTTAACAGTATTTTTCAGGGTACTCTTACAAGTGTAATCACTAGGCAAATAGCACTTTGGAGCTAATATCTTTTTTCCCTATGTTTATTTTTTAAGTAAAAATAGTCATTGGCTTTTATATGATGTCCTTATGCTTTTCATTCAAAATCAATTCTAAATAAAGCTCAGATTTTCTTTTTAATGTTAGAGATCCTTGTTCACTCCCTATTATTTTCCAGCTTTATTATCCAGTCCTGATATAATTTCACTTGTTCTTAGTTTCTAAAATAAATATTTTAATTATTTTGAGCAATGTGACATTTGGAGGAATGTTAAGTAGAAGGTGCCATTTGTGTGCTTTGTCTAACCAAGTTCACATGGATATCATATCAAAATTTTGCTGAGGTACACCACCGCGAATCTGTCAGTATCTAGCTGCATACCCTAGACATGCTTTTTTGTATTGATACTGAAAACTCTTACTACAGAAATAATTAAACATGCTATGCAGCTTGTCGCTTCTCTGGGATCAACAAAAGGAAAAGAAAATCAGGTCATGTGAGCCATTTAGTATGATGCCCTACATTTTGCAGGACTATATTCTTTCCTGAATAAAGGAAGAACGTTAAAAGCATGTGGAAATCTGAGCTTTATTACTCATCCTACTGATTAATGTCTCTGATTCAGAACAAAATTTTCAATACCATTGTGTTATTCAGTTTTCATGGGTTTATACTTTTATTTCAGACCATTTGTTTTTGGTGATATGGTTATGAGGTGTAAAAGCAATAGTCCATTATTTACCATCCTACCAAAAAACTGGTGCAGAGGAGGAAAGAAAAACCTCTCCCACTCACCCAGAAACTCCAGATCATTTTAGTGTAAATGCATCAGCTCCTGAGTAGCCACAACAGATAAGAATATATTCTAAGAAAGTAAGTCCTACTTTCAGCATTTAAATAGAAATTTACTAAAGCTTTTGTTGACATATTCTTAACATGCATTAAGCAGGGTGGTTCCTTCAAACCCATCATATAATTAATTGTATTTCTCCAAATTTTCCTAAGGCATATCTGCAGACTCATTCAGGTTCATTTTAAGACATTAACTACCTTTAAATTAAGAAGGCAAAGTTTATTTAATATGTTCATCAAGGGCTAAACCAAAAACAAAAAGCCCCACAAAAAGTGTATGAGAGTACATGAGCTAAAATTTTGTCTCTTACCATTTTATATCTGTCTTCATCACTCCCAGACATATTTTTCCCTTTTAATTTACCAGGATGCTCCCTCCAAATATATATGTGGTTTCTATAGGTACACCAACCACTCTCTTGTACTGGAGGGGTAGCAGAGAAATCCTCTGATCCAGCTTTTGTCACATAATATGCCACTTTTCCAGCTCAAGCCTAAGCTGTGAGTGGTGGTGTCTTCAGCAGCTGTCTTCCTGGCCTAGGAAGAAGATAATGATGATAAAGTGACATGAGCTATACTTGCCTAGAGGATCCCAAGCTTTAAGGCAAGGCAGCACATGAAAGCATCTGAGACTGCAGTACCTGGAAAAATTCCATCTATTATCTGAAGCAAGGTGAGGGCCTGTGGGCCAGAGTTCTCCTTACTATTGGTCTGGCCATTCTGCTCCGACTTACTCTGAACTTTGGTCTGAATCCCTGAGAGGAATTTTGGTCCAAGAAGGGTGGAAAAAAGCCTAACAACCCTCTGCTACTAGAAAAATGTCCAAGAATTTGTGCTGCTACTAGGGAAAAATCCTCACCATTACACAGTGCTGTTGAGTCTCAGGGCTAAGATGGAAAGTGTGATAGATTACAGAGGTGTTTATGGTAAAAGGACTAAATATTGCATGCTTTCTGGCTAGGCAGCAGTGAAGAAGGTTAGATATTTGCGTTGCCTCAGCTTCTGATTTTTAGATCAAGACAAAATTAACTATAGATAACTGTCCATGTCCTGTTGGAAGAACTTTCTGGAGAGTAGAGCAACAGAAACAGTAAAAGGGATACAGTAAACTGATCTTCTGGCACATGATGAAGTTAGGAAACTCCTGAAAAGAGTGTACTTTCTCGCACCTAGAAAGATCCAAATCTTAGAAATCACAAAAAGAAGGAAACTATCTGAAGTACTCAAAGATGACCGAGTGACTCTTTCTGCTGTTCACAAATTCATAGGCTGAAAGGGAGTGGAAGAAATGGAAGAAAAGATTTGCCTTTGAAACTGCAGAGGGGTAAGTTTATTTTTATTTAATTTGACTCCATGACACCTGCAGTTTTCTCTGTTTAAAGAATTGTTCTGTTCTAGTATCCTGTTTTCTGTTTCAAGCATATCATTGATCTAAAGCCCGGAAGCAAATGGGAAGACTGGCTTGCTGGAACAACTTCATAAAATAACCATAAAATCACTGATATCTATGAGCCCCTTAGAGGCAATGGGTTGATGAGTATCTTTTATTTTGTTGTTAGACTTGATCATCCAGGACATAATTAGTGATAAAGTTGCTCTAAATTGCAGATCTTCCAAGTCCAGCTGATTAAATCTAGGCATAATGGCCTCAGTCTCTTTAATAAGCCTCCTTTAATACATCTTCCTTGACTCAAAATCTGGAAGCTGTTAATCATATCTGTATTATGCGTGGGTGATTTAGCTTTCCTTTAGTCATCTTTTTATAAATACTTGGCACATATTTGGCAATGAAGTAGCTTGTTTGATGAAAGCAGTTATATATACTTACAGTGGCTTGCAATCTTGACTACAGCCAATAAACATGTCTCATTTTCTGGAGACCAATAAAATTTACCTAAAGAAATCAGATCACAACAGTTATACTTGATAAGGTTATATAGTAACCACCTCAGAAAACAAAGGTAAAGCAGGAAAAATTGTTTTAAACAACAATACCAAAAAAAGAATTTATAATTATTGTAATTATTGGTATATTATTATTTCACCCTTTTGCATTAGACAAAACTGTAGGAACAATGTTGCAGAGCATATTTATCCGTTTACTAAGACTTTGGGTAAACACATATGCACAAAGATGTGTTTCTTAGGAAAAAAAAAATCCAGTTTTACATCTGAAAATAATGAACATGAAAATCCTTAAGTATTCAATAGGTTATACAAAGTCCAAAATGACCATGTAATTTTTGAACATGAAAACTTAAATTGGCTTTAAGTAACAACACAGAAGATTCACCATGTGGCATTTACAGATAGTTATGTCTGAGTTGCTCTGTTAATATGAAAAGATATTTATAATTTTCTTAGGTTAATTGTTTTGAAATAGTATCCACAAAAATACTGTGTTCTTTTTATTTATTTTACAATTATCATGAGATATTTTCACTCAAGTAATCTATCATTCAATTTTAAAATAGACTTCATATATTTCCAAAACTAAGATATTTTCAGAGTATTTTATTTATTCTTGAGAATCTTTGTATCTGTGTATAAAACCACTTCCTGTTTCTTCAATCAAAACCGTAATGCTCCTATTTAATTCTCTAAATAAAATTTTTAAGCTATGTTTTGATCCAGTATTTTTCATATTGATTTAGGAGAGTACAAGTACACAGGAGAGTACTGGTCTCTTCTCACAGGTAATTAATGACAGAACGAGAGGGAATGGCTTCAAGCTCCAACACGGTAGGTTTAGACTAAACATTAGGAAAGAATTCTTCACGGAAAGAGTGGTCGGGCATTGGAATAAGCTGCCCAGGGAGGTGGTTGAGTCACCATCCCTGGATGCGTTTAAGAGACAATTAGATGTGGTGCTGAGGGATATGGTGTAGGGGAGGACTTTGTAGAGTAGGGTAGATGGTTGGACTCGATGATCCCAAGGGTCTTTTCCAACCTAGATGATTCTATGATTCTATTTGCTTTTGCTAATGTCCTAAGCTGGCAAATGGGCTAATGCTAGTAAAATGTATATGTGAAGTTTTTTTCTTTAATAGAAGAGAATGAAAAATAA
The DNA here is from genome assembly GCA_033628505.1 of Tringa tobata. Lineage (NCBI taxonomy): Eukaryota > Metazoa > Chordata > Aves > Charadriiformes > Scolopacidae > Tringa > Tringa tobata. The sequence continues at coordinate 33,628,915 of JAHREE010000279.1, forward strand.
CTGCCATTCTTAGCTGAGTTTTGAAATAAAGATTAGAGTGATTCCAGCAGTCAGTATCCTCGGTATCTTACAGATTGCACATGATTTTACTACTAGATCTTTCAGTACAACTATGATTTTTTTCTTTAATTTCATTGCAAGATTCATGAGCTGAAGCCTGCTACATTTTCTATTCGATTTCTGCATTTTTCATTATCCCACTGTCGTGTACCTGACATCATCATGCAAATGTACAGTGACCGGTTCTACTCACAGTCATTCAGATCTAAGTACTACAGTTACTTAAAGGTGAATGCAAAAATTAAAGTAACATTTGTAGTCTCAATGTGGATTTTTCAACAGAAACACCACAGTATCATGTATGTACGCTCTCTATTGAGCTTCCTATTCCTTTTCTACAAAATTGGCATTAAAGTTCTTTGATCGTTTTAAATCTCTGTATGT
>JAHREE010000279.1:33644005-33669080 GCA_033628505.1 Tringa tobata
GAAAGAGGGTTATCTCTAAAAAACAGAGTTTTCAAGTCTTGTGAAAAAATGTGTTAATTTATTTTTTAAAACCATGCAACAGAATGGAAAATATGCAGACCACTTTTAGTCAAATACGTATTTTAAAGGAGTTCTTAAAACTTGCAAAGCATATAAACATCAAGCGATCTTTCTGCTGGCAAGCCAGTTCACTCCCCTGTTAGCCATTCTACCTCCCTTATCTCTATCACCCATCTCTGTCAAAAAACTTGATAAAATTGTTGGGCTAAGGGCCATACAGATGATTAAGAGACTGGAGCATCTGGCATACAAGAAGAGACTGAGAATGCAAGGACTCTTTAGCCTGAAGAAGGGAAGGCCCAGGGGAATCTTATAAATGTGTATAAATACTTGATGGAGGCAGTAAAGAAGACGGAGCCGTACTTTTCTCATTGCCCATTGATGGGACAAGAGGTAGTGTCATACAAATTAGAATTAATGAAATTTTATTTGAATGTAAGAGGACAAGTTTTTCTACTTGAAAGGGCTTGGACTAAACAGTTTACAGAAGTGTCTTCCAGCCACAGCAACTCTATTTCTACTATTCTGTTATTTGCCAAATCTTGCTTGCAAAACTGCTTGTCTAATTCAGTACCTCTTGTTCTGTTTATTTGTTTGTTTGTTTGCTTGTTGCAAACATTTAGGAGACAGATTTTGCTCTGTACAAACATTTCAGAAAGAGCTTTAATTAATAGAAGTACAGAGACTGATGTGCAAATGAGTGTTCTTGTGTTGATTACACATTCTTGAGTGCAATTATGGGGATTCACTTCAAAAGTGTTATCATACCCCTCCATAATGTATATTCATGTCCACTGACTCTTATTTCAAACCTTTAAGCAGATCTAATCAGCCCAAATTTAAAAGAAAATAGCTTACTAGAAAAAGATATTTCCCTTCTTTCTCCCTACATATGAAGCCCATTGTCATTACCAGATTCCAGTCCTTAAACCTATAACTGCATCAGTTATGCAACAAACTATGGTCTAGTCATGTGCACTGCCAGCTTGCCTTCATTTTAAAAGGTTGCTTTTCATGTGGTCTAAACACTGGTTGTTGGCTACTGTCAGACAGAAGTGACCTTTCTTTATCACTATGAGTGAATGTCCCTTAATTCATTTCTTTTTCTCACAAGTCCAAAAGGAGATGGGAGCTGAACACCGATACATCTTTTCCAGAGTGACAATTGAACTATACAGTTCTTGACTAAATTCAGCTTTCTATTAGAATTTGACATGGAAAAAAGCAGAACTGGGATCCAGTCCACCTAACATAGGCACCTAACTTTGTGCACTCTCTAAGCTAGTCTGCCTAAAATTGGCGTGTCACATCCCCACAATAAATGAAGGTTGCTGCTAAATCGGAATGGGTTAGTGTGCTCTGTGGGAGTGTAAACTTTGTGTGCATCCCCAGTAATCATGGGTTAGGGGTTTTTTTGATGCTTAAAGATCCATTGGATCTTACCAATGGCTGTTTCTAAAAGTATATTTTATTTGCAGTGGAATTCACTTGATACCTAGTACTCAAAGCAGTTGTTTAAATATCGGCATCTAACACAACATGACACCTTAGCATATCTGAACAGAGGTGGCAGGTAGAGTGCCTATGAAGGAAATATAAATAAAAATTTGTGGCATTTTCAGCTGTCACAGCTGGAGTCCAAGACAGTGTACTTCCGCACGGCACCCATGTTTAGGTAACTAACTACATCCTGACTTTGCTCAGATAACTCGCTCTGTAAACTGCGCTGACTGTAATGGAAACTCAGACACTCAGAATTTTGGCATTGTAGGCAACTGAATGGGCATCTGAACCCCAGCTCATTGTACATTATGACTAAAGTTTGGTGAACAAAATGCACAACACAAAATTGTGCATCATGGCAACAAGGCAACACCGTCAGGCATGCTCTGAGCACCTTCAGCTTTACTAGGCCCCTGCAAAATAGAACAACATAATCCTTTGGATATTGTTCTTTGAGTTGAAAAGACTTCAGAAGAAGGGCTCGGGACATATGGTGAAATCTGAAAGAGAAAAAGTTACCTTCTGAGCTAAGAAGCCTTTGGAAAAGCATTTGGAAGCATTTGGAAATGGCTATTTGTTTGACACTTTGTTTCCTATAAATAAATAGATAAATAAATGAATAAGCACAAATGTTTTCTCATATATAGCTATGAGACTACTGTGCAGATACTGGGATGATTGAAAGATTTGGAAATTACTCTAAGGAAAGTAGTATGAGTGATCACACTCCAACAAAGCCTGAGTAAGTAAATCTTATAAATCTTCAGCAAAACTCAAGGAATAGACGTGAACTTTTGAACAATAGTTTTATAATTTATGCAAAGCTTGAGAAGCAAGGTATTGTTAATATTTTGGAAATCTATGTGTGGAAATTATATCAACTGCTAGAACATTGTGGGAAAAAAAGGCAAATTTAACAAATATTTTATAAACTTTAATTTACTTGTTTGGTACAGGTAGAATTACCATGTATACACATATCCTTGCAATAAGCAGAGCTTCTGCACAATGACTATGGACTAGCTAGTGAGGTATGTATAGGGCCACAGTAATAGCCAGGTTGAAGTCATTTGTGCTTTTCTAATTCCTTAAATTACAGTCTACAAATTGATCATGAGTGTGACAGTGACTACTTTGGTAATACTCCATCATGAAATTAAGATGTCCTTATTAGATCTCAGGATAGTCTTTTCAGTGTCTGAAATGAGAAATGATTTCCTATGAGTTCGTGAAAATAGCCCCTGTTAGGTAACTCTTCTGGAAGTGACTAGAAGTATCATGGTGTTGCCCACAGTCATTTGTGAATTTAACTGTAAAAGTAAATTAGAGAGAGATGCATTATTACATTCACAGATAGCTAAACTCTAAAATTTGGCATGACTTTGCTTATTGTTGGCAAAGTATTATTTCCTCTTTCAGTTGAATACCTTGTTTAAAAGGACATAGTTGATAGTGTCTCAAATCATGAAGATATTAAAATGCTTTGATATGTATTTGTTATTGCACATTGAAGAGGGAAATAATAATTTGCCCTCTTGATTGACTTCAAGATAGCAATTACACTGAGTATTTGAAAATGTAAGAAGCATTCTACAGACAAGTGGTTTGAATTTCCCTTCACAGAAGCTTATCATATACATCTCACAATGTTAATGTTAACTTCAAGATAACTACTCTATCTATTAATCAAAAATGACAATGAATGCTCCCTTCCAACTGATGTCCAGCTCATTTACTGGACAGAAGCAAAGTAAAACCTGAATAAGTCATCTGATCCTCCAGACTGTGATAGCCTACACCAGAGCCAGAAGGTAAGTGCCTGCCTTCCTTCTACATAGGTGCTTGGGATGGAGAGCAAAAGGAGATTAAAGGAAAATCTAACATTAAACTCAACAAAAGTTATGGAACTTTCTTGAAACCTTAAAGATTAAATTCACTTTCTCCTTAAAACAAAAAATATGATTTCTAAGTCTGAGTTGGTCTCTATTAGCTTCCTTCATAGTGGAAAGAAGTAGTTACTTTTAGAGAGCAATTCATCTATTCATCTCATTTTGAGACATGAAACTGTAGTAAGTCAGATGGATCACCTTTAAGGATTCATGGGTTTGCTCTGCCATACAGTCCTATGGCTATAAAGGGAAACTGGAAAGTTGTCTTAGATTAGATGGCTAGGTGGCCAAATTTAAGTAAGTGCTTAGTAGTAAGTAGTAAGTGCTACCCTTAGTGCTTACTGTTTTGTATACTTCCCACATCATTCCAAAGCATGAGGCAACAAACACAACCTCAACATGGTGACTACAATCTATGCGTTTTCTGACAGTGATCCAATTTTTCGATGATGTCTGTGCTATTTATTAAGTGAGAGCAGATGATTAAAATTATTGAAGGAGATAAGAATAAGTGTAGCAAACCACAAAGATTTATCCCCATGCCTCTCTGGAGTGCACCACATATTAGAATTGCCTTAGCAACAGAGGCAGAAAATTGCTGAGTTGCAGCTCTGACCTATGCTGGTAAGAACAATGTACAACTCTCATTCTGTTTAATTCACCTTAGTTAGAAAGTTGCTCCTCTTGATCTGAGAATTTTAATAATGAGACTATAGGATGGAAATACAGAAATAATTTTAAAATAAAAGGGAGCAGTTAATAAGTTCAGAATGGATAGACAGAGAATGCTGGTGAACTTGTGACTTTGTTTCTAATGACTTGCTGTAAATTTAAATAACAGTTTAGTATATACCGTTCAAATAAGATGCCTGGTGAATAAGATTCCAAGAGACTTTGCTTACCCTTGCATTTATTTTTTATTTTATTTCTCAGCCTGATTAGAGCAAATTCTTTAATATTAAAGGCATCCCAATGAGCAGAGTGTATTGTATATTATTAATAGTTTGAGATCACTGTTAGGAAGATTTCTACAAGAAGGAAGTATAATTCCCTTTTCAAATGCAAGACTCTGGTTTGCTTACCATAAGGGGTATTACTAGAGGTCACTGTGTCACATAAAATATGTTAGAGGATTGCCCATGCACCCACTGCATAAACAGAAAGCATATTGAATATTTTCCTTGTGTGGATGTAGATTAAAAATGTATAATAGAACTGTTCCTTAGAAAACACAAGTAAGTGCTTTATTAGCTTTTTCAGACATTTGGAAATTTGTCCAGTTTATGGAAGGCTAGTGTCAAATTTAACTATGAAGAATCCATGCTCCATCATAGAATCACAGAATGGTTCAAGATGGAAGGGACCTTAAAGATCACCTAGACCTTCCACTAGACCAGGTTGCTCGAAGCCCTGTCCAGCCTGGTCTTGAACACTTCCAGGGATAGGGCAACCTCTTCCAGTGCCTCACCACCTTCAGAGTAAAGAATTTCTTCCTAATATGCAATCTAAGTCTCCCCTCTTCCAGTTTAAAGCCATTACCCCGTGTCCCATTGCAACAGTCCCTGCTAAAAAGTCTGTCCCCATCTTTCCTGCAGACCCTCTTTAAGTACTGAAAGGCTGCAATAAGGTCTCCCCAGAACCTTCTCTTCTCCAGTCTGAACAACCCCAATTCTCTCAGCCTGTCCTCATAGCATAGGTGCTCCAGCCCCCTGATCAACTTCGTGGCCCTCTGCTGGACCCATTCAAACAGGTCTATATCCTTCATAATTGTCCTCAGCCAAACTCTGAAAATTTTCACTGTTTCCTGAAAAATTAGAAACTTCAAACAAAATGTTTATTCTCTTTCTTATGACATATAGTGCCTTCACAAATTAATTTTCTTGACTCATATTCTCTTTTCTATATCAGGGCCCTAAAGGCACTGTAGGCCTTATTGCTTCTGCCCAGCCTCACGGAGGACCTCCCTACACCCTACCCACAGACCCAGGAGACTCATTTAAGCTCAGCCCAGGGCCATCAGACCCTGCGTCAGCAATGCCACAGGTGTGCTGGTCTCTAGCTGTGACACAGCCTTGCCCTGCCTGATCATTGAATCCTTTGATCTGGACTGCAACCTGTGGGCTGAGTTCCTGGTCTGATCTCAGCCCCCACTGTTACTATGGACCTGCCTGGCCACCACCAGACCTGATCCTAGCTCTGACCTATGGATTGGCTTTCCAACCTCACATCAGACCTGCCTCATCACTATGACACGTCCTTATGATCCAGACTCTTGGTTGATGATGGCCATCTTCTCTGAGTCTACCCTGGTCACCTCACTGAGTGCTGTGAGACAGGGACTGCTGACCCTGGGATTTTCCCCCTTAAAGCCTGGCTCATCTGACAGTGGATTAGCAGTACCTATACTCAGTCCTCATCCTATTAGGATGAAGGAAATTTATGCTGTTTTTCAAGATGCATTAAGAAACCTAGGATTGCCTTGCATCTTTGTAGAGACACCACCTGGAAATTCAAAATCACAAATCCCCAAGGGTCCCAGGGGAGTATTCAACAGAAAGCACAAAAATGAAGTGAAGTAAAAGGCCTTAGGTAGTTCATTTATACCTTTTCTTACTGACAAATAGATAAATAAAAAAGATATTCCAGACAGTTAAATTCTCTTTGGAAATGTTCTTGTCTCAGTGACACACAGTTACACACCAATAACAGTTGTTTATACTCTAGGAAGAAATCCATAAATATCACTAAGCAAATAAAAGATGCAAATAAATAAAGCAAAAATCATGGTCCAAGACTTATTGACTTTATTCAAAATTTAGAGAAAAGCTGGTCTGGAAATATGACTGTCTATTTTTCTAAATGTTTTCTATATTAGTATGTGGGCAGCACATGAAAATTTTCACCAGAAAGCCACAGAACATAGAAATAAAATTTTAATTCTACATATTGAATCAGCATCTCCCTCAACTGAGATCTACTTGACTGTGTGAATCCTTTTTAAGGTTTAACAGTTCTTAAACATAGTTTTTGCATTCTGTTCCCCTAGCAAAGGTATACGTGTTTCTACAATCCATTAGATAGTCATAGCATGTAACAAGTAGTTTCTATTTACCAGGAATAAAGTATTAATTTAAGACTGTGGCACAGTATTATATGCTAGACACCTATATTTCTTGTTTCTCTGTTATTTTTTATCTACTCTAACAACCTTATCTAAGGAAATATAAGTACTTCCTGCACTTTCTACTTTTAGAAAATACAGAGAGAATTGATTCATGTCATAAAAGTCAGTGCATTAAGAACATTAACCAAGAAAACAGCTCTTGGAGATTTATAAATTAATGTGTGCCCTACTGACCATTAAAAAACATGAACCTTGTTTTTATCCTGTTTATAAGATTGCTGTGAGGTTGAACAGAACAAAGTTGACATATCTGTAATCTTCAGTGGATCTACTAATCCCTCCCCCTTCTTCTGTCCAAACATTAACCTGCGACATGGCTTGAGATGCAACTCTCATCAATGCCAAATATGTGGCAGGTGCAGTACGTCTATTCTTTACAGATGAATAGAGGCTTTTAATGTTTAATACAAATCCTGCAGCATTTGTATTTATATTCCTTATGTTAATGTGGACAATCATTTGACTCACAATGCTGAGCTCAAATACATTTTCTTCTGAGCTCCTAAATTCCTAAAAGATTAAAGCAAAACGGATTTGTCCATCACAACAAATCACATTTCTAATATGATAGACAAAAGGAATTTACTAGGCTATACTGATGTTTAAAAGCTTTTGTGTCTGTAAATCAGGTTTTCTGTTTTTGAGACTAATGTAATATGGGGTAACTGACAAAATATCACCATGTCTTTGTTCCTATTAGAATATGAAAGCAAAATGTAATTACCATAAACCATAAAATAAAATAGCAATTTTAAACCCCTAGTGATTCCTTTCACCATTCCCTTGATTCTATTGCTATTATTATTCAACAAAGTTTGGAGTGGAATGCAACAAACCAGCTTCCTTCAAATTTCAGACAGGGTGGGGGTAAAAATTGGGGAGGAGAGGGAGGAACAGCTCAAGCCAGTGTGTCTTCCAGACTCCTGTTCAACTATTCAAAATAGTATTGACCTGTATTCAAAGTGTGGAAAAATCCTCTCCAAACCATAACCCTCAGTGGTAGGTGCAGTGAATCACTTAAAGAAAAGGAGTTCCTATGCAAACAAACATGCATAAGCAGTATTATATTCAGGAGAGGAATACTGAAGCCAATGAAGGAATAGATATTGGTGAGCTGTAAATGAAGATGTAAAATAGGACTGTATAGAAAAGCGTGTGATCTCACTTCTATTTAACTTACCTTCATAAATTGTGCTAGGAAGTAAGCCTGAAAGCTACCAGTAAGTGTATTTTCGTATGTGGAGATTGAATTGTTTTATTATCAGAGAATGAAACTAATGAGGAGGGGAAAAAATTGTGAGTCCAGAGCAATGACAGCACAATTGAGTTTTACTCTTCTCTCTGCCAATTTTGTCATTGACTTTATAATTAAAGCTTGAAGAGTTTCCTGACTTTTTTTCTCTAGATTTCTTCAGAAGAGGGTAAAAAAAGAAATGGACTTAAACTGCAAAGTTCACCCTCTCCTGCTACTTGCACTAGAACAGTTATTTTTTTCAGGCCAAAGTGTTTTGTTTGAATCATCTTAGGCTTTACAAACTTTCAGTAAATCTAAGGCCCAGTACAGAAACAACCTGGCCCTGGACCATGAGATCTGAATCTGTGGCATTTGCATAGGAACTACCCCTCCACATAGTGAGGATGGTTATTTTCTAGATAATGCAGCCTGGGCTCTATCTCAGCTTGGAACATTTTCAGCTCCCTGTAAAGGGGGGCACTGCACTGGTTATGTTCTTCTGGAACTCAATAGCCCAAGAAAAAAAATATTAAAGATGGAACGTAGTGTAACTCTCTACACAAACATTTTTCTTTTTCATCTCATGCATCTGGTCTTCTTAACCTTCTTGTTGGATAACTCACATAAGTACTTATGTAGATCCAAGAGGGTGCATCCAAGGTATCTGGATGTAGATGCTCCAGACTGCAATTTCATCATAAGCTTCATAGAAGCTCCACTGCCTTTTCCTAGTAATCTTATCTTTTTCTAGAGCTCCTAATTCTCCTGTAGTCTATATCCATACATTGTGCCAACTAAATTCTAGATTTATTTGTTTTTTTGGGGAACACAACAACAAAAGTAAAGGGATATAGAGACTTTGAAAGGCTCTCTTAAAAAATCTTGCATCTTATTATATACAGGACAAAAATACAATTATGTTATATTAAATATACAACACCTATGCCTGTCACAACACTTAAATTAATTTCTGCCTACTATTGAACCACTCTTTTGGATAATAACAACTCATCTATGTATCTCTGGATGCTTTATATTTTCTGCTTTTTCTGTATGTGGTTTGTATCACAGAACACAATTTTTTTTCCTCCCCCTTATCTGTAGCAACATTCTTTCCATTCTGTTTCTCTAAAAGCAGTTTGTGAGAAATTTCTGTTATAATTTCCAGGACTCTTATGAAAGAAAGTCCTTGCTGGTTTGTCCTTACTACATGAACTTATTAGCTCTCTTGGCGTCTTTGGTTTTTTCTTGTTAGAGCTACTAAAATGCCAGTGTATGTCCATATGGAAGACTTGTGGAGACCACAGGTACCTGATCTACATAGTTGTCCATTGGACATGTATTCCTTGCATACAGTGAGTATCTCAGGTGAGAAAATAACACTAAATTAAATAACTAAATGAAGAAACATAATATCTAATAATGTTGTATTTTTTTTAAAAAATCTGATTTTATAAATCTTATATTTATTTATCATTTTAGAGGATGAGCTATTTGACAAAGTAAAATATTATCCCTTGTTTCTTACTTGGTACTGCTTCCAGATTTGGATTACACATAACTGGGATTATCTTTTACCCTTAAATTGGAGCTAACATTAAAGCTAGCTCCCTTGAAGCTAGAATTAATATTTAGATATATCTATACAACAAAGCAAAGAAATGCATTAGAAACTAACAGTAAGAACACACCAGAATTCAGGTGAGGAATACTAGAAATCAGCTATGTCAACTGGGGAACAAAGAACAGAGGAAGAAAAGCTCCTTGTAGACAAACCCGAAACAGCATTGTGTTTTCTAGATACGTTTTCCATAGGCAATATTCAACCTGGATGCAACAAGATTTCCTGTCATATTCTAATATGTGAGTGGTTCTGTCCCCCAAAATGAATTAATTCTTTGCATTGGGGAATCACAATAGTGGAAGAAGGTTGTGATGCTCAGAAAACATCGTATTTTTGTAGTATGCAAGTCAATGTTATTGTTTAGAAAACAGAATTCATGGGAAAAAAACCCAAAACAACAAAACACAAAAACACTACCATTTTGCACATTAAGCACATTTGGCTTAGGTCAGTACCAGATGTCCTTGGATAAGATCCAGCTTCTGTAGAAAATGGTGTTACAGGATGTAATGCTATTTCAAGGTCTTTGTAAAAAAAAGGGAAAACTAGATCTCCCTCTTTCTCCTTCCCTTTCAGAAAAAACAAACAAACACTATGGACATCTTTAGCTTCCCTTCACCTTCATGTTTTAACATAAGAAAAACTGTAGTTCCTTTAATGATAAAACTACTCCCAGGGTCCATTACAGATGTGGTAAAAAGTAATCAGTCTACAGTACTGGGACCTTACACTTATTTCTAAAGATCTCCAGGACAATTATTCTCAGCACCATTGTATTTTTTCATGTCTCTTCTGACAGCACAGGGAAAGCTTCATTTCATCTCACAGATCCAATGCTCGTTACTGGTGTTAGTTTATTTATTATCTCTGTCTCATAAATCCCACAGTTATCCAAACTAATAGGTATGGTACAAATGTCACTGAGTGTGCCTCAAAGGATGGGAAGACAGGAATACATTACTGTGTGTGGATTGTAATGGCTACCCACAAGGACCTGCACTTCACAAATACCCAGTCCTGTCATATGCAGCAAATTAGTTCAGATACTCACAGCTGAAATTGACGGTAAGTATCTTATTCAAAGTCAGTTTTCTTCTAAGTCGTAACTGTCATATTAAATTAAATCATATTATGCTGTGTCACATCAGTATACAACATGATACTTAAGCATTATAACCCAATATAACAGAAAAAAAAAATATATGTTGCAGACCATACAGGCTCTAATGTCTCAGTTATTTTCTCATGAAGGCTTCCACTGTCTTGTACTCTGTGACTTAATTTTGATTTATCTCTTTTTCTTTCTAAAAAGGCACTATTCTAGAAGAGTGTCCAACACTATCCCATTTTGCCCAAGTGGCCAAGGCGGCCAATAACATCCTGGCCTGTATCAGGAACTGTGTGGTGAGTAGGACTAGGAAAGTAATCATCCTCCTGTAGTCGGCACTGAGGCCATACCTCAGATACTGTGTCCAGTTTTGGGCACCTCATTACAGGAAAGACATTGAGATTCTCAAGAGAGTCCACAGAAGGACAACAAAGCTGGTGAGGGGTTTTGAGAACAAGTCTTTTGAGGAGCAGCTGAGGGAACTGGGGTTGTTTAGTCTGGACAAGAGGAGCCTGAGGGTAGACCTTATTGTTCTCTACAACTACCTGAAAGAAAGTCGTAGAGATGTGGGGGTCCATCTCTTCTCCCAAGTAACAAGAGATAGGAAAAGTGGAAATGGCCTCAAGCTGTGCCAGGGGAGGTTTAGATTAGATATTAGGAAAAAATGTCTTGACAGAAAGGGCTATCAAGCATTAGAACAGGCTGCCCAGGGAAGTGGTGGAATAATCATCCCTGGAGGTATTTAAAAGACAGGTAAACTTGGTACTTAGCAACATGGTTTAGTGATAGTGTTTGTCAGTGTTAGCTTGATGGTTGGACTCAATGATCTGCAAGGTACCTTCCAACCTAGAAAATTCTATGATTCTGTGATTTTACTGATAAATTCAGCAAATTTCAATGAGTCACCCAAATGCAGTATAACACCTTGTCAAAGTCACTGAAAGACCAGTGAACACGGAGTTGTTGGTAGTGAGGAAAATACTATGTCCCACTGCTCCACTGAAGTCCTTCTGGTCGATCTAGGATTCAAAAATGAAAGTCAAATCATCTGTCCTTAGGCAAAGAGTAAAATTAGTAGTTTGGATCCCTGTAGGAAGCAATAAAAAAATGGGTAGAATGGAAAAAAAATATGAAAGAAATCATATAATCTTAAAACAATTATTGTTGGAAGGGTCCTTGAAGATCATCTAGTTCCACTGTCCCTGTAATGGGCAGGGACACCTTCCACTAGTTGTGGAGTTGTTCAAAGCCCCATCCAATCTGGCCTTGAATACTTTCAGAGAAATAGCATCCACAACTTCTCTGGATAACCTGTTCCACTGTCTCACCACCCTCACAGTAAATAATTTCTTCCTTATATCTAATCTAAATCTATCCTCTTTCAGTTTAAAACCATTGCTCCTCATCCTATCACTACACTCCAAGAAGAATTTGTTTGCCATTAAGAATGCTAAGAATCCTGGTAGACCACAAAAGCTATATTTCAGAAATATAAATGAATACAATAAACAGAGAAAGAGATGAAAATGTTCTATGATTAAATAAATAAATAACTACAGAAAACCAAAAAGCCAGTGTCAGGGCTTGAGGGACACAGGAAATTGTTCATTCAAAGTCCTCCATTTTCACTCTTTAGGTTACTATTTTTCCTCTAACCAATATTGTTCTTCTGATCCTCATTTTTGTGTTCACAGTGATTAGCTTTTTATCATATAAACTAATAGTATGTAAGGTATAGAATATTCTATGACTAACAGTATGACACTGTCAATAATATGACACTAGAACATAACATACTATGATTAGTGAGTCAAACATGTCCAGAATCATTTTCTAGTGCAGAGGTCATTTGGTACGGACTGGTGAATCTACATACGATCATATAATTTTACTTCCCAACAGCGTGGTCACATAAAACCAGCATAGTAATAAAGTCTCTTCTAACTGTGCCTGGGAATTATCTGCAACAGTTCTTGCTAGCCTATGCCATATCTATGCCAAAAAAACATTATTACGAATTAGCAATATGGATTACTTGTTCTAGTTCCAGGAACATTTTTGGTCACTGTTTAATATATCAGTACAGCTGTAACCTGTATTTTCTGAGAAAAGGTTTGTCTATAAAAGCAAAGGACAATTCAGGACTGTGAACCTTAATTTGAGAAAAGCACATTTTTTTCTAAGATGGACACAGGAGACAAGTGAGGATTAAGTTGTATGTGCACAGACATCACTACCTTCCATGGTGTTAGGTGCAACCAACATTTACCAGTCCTAATGGAAGCTGTTATCTTCTGAGGCCACTCTCCCACCACTAAATTTGAACTTGCTTTTCTTCATATTCTTGGCTTGTTTAGGTAGGTGCACATTCCTAGCTTCTGTGGATGTCTTTCTTTGGTACAAATCTAACTATTGTGTGAGAAAAATTATAGGTTTCTTTCATTAAGACACTGAGGTTAGTACTCTTAGGACTATAACTCTAAGGCAGTTTTGGAAAGATATTTTGAGCCTTTAAGTGAGTTAGATGCTTCTGAAAAATGTCACTTACTTCTTCAATATATACCACTAGGCACAGGTATAAAATAATGTGAAGCTTGCTTTCCTTCCTCTCTTTTCAAAGAAACAGCTACCAGTTTTCCACAAATAATTATTAGCTAAGTAGTTAATGTAATTCATGCAACTCAGTAGAGTGTTCATTTTAAAAATATTTATTGATTGTGGACATTTCTCTAGTCTATATTTTGCTTAAAATATGTTGTTCTTGCTCTTATATCACAATAGCACAGCTGACTTCTAAATTCTGCATTGTCATCAGGTTTTAGATTTGGTCTCAAACATAAACTCTTGATCTCTTTCAAAAATTATTGTCATCAATAAGTTTTATTTGGCTGCCTATGCTACCTACAAAATATAGAATACATTCTGAAGGCCCGATTATGTCTCAGGGAAGACAATATTTAATAAAAATACAGATGTATAGATAGCATTTGCTAAGGGGGTCATTAGCAGATTCTTCAAGAATGTTTCATAGTCAACATGCTGTGCCATTAGATCATAATGAAATATTATCTGAAAGGTATCTTGAATGAACATAAAGCACTCTTCAAGCTCTCTTTTACACAGGTGGTGTATTTACTGAGGAATTTTTTAACATGTAATGCATAGGTTGAGAGTCTTCTGTTCAGTTAAAAAAAATAAATAAAATTGTCACTTCTGAGGATGGATGACAATGACCAAACATTTGCATGCACTTGAGACAGCTGAGAAGATAGTAAAAGAATGAACAACATTCAAAACATTTAATTTCCATCTAAATCAGACTTAGTCTCAATGTGTGTGCTTTACACTCAGCCTCCACAGAGTGACTCGGGGCAAATTTCTAACTATGCAATATAAGGCTCCTTCTGAAGGGCATGCCTCTCCCTCAGTACTAACAACAGAGACCTTTAGGTGAATGGTTCTTAATTTCGTGTGGATAAATCAAGTATCTGGAACTGAGTTTTAACATTCCTGTTCTTCATAAAGTTGTCTTGCCCAGATGTCATTAAAAATCAAATCTTGGAAGCAACTGAAAAATGTTGAGATTCACAAAATTTAGTTGGAGACTGGGAAAAAAAACCTACTGGGATTATTTGCCAATCTTCAGTAGCTCCAGCACTGAATGATTGTAACTGTCATTAATTACTGAAAGATCTGAATACCGAGTACCTGACTTGCAGTTAAACCTACATTGAATTGTACTTTCAAAAACTATTAGGAATTCAATTACAAGAGCAAAAGTAAAAGGAAATTTATTTCTTTAAAGATGTAAAAGAGCATGGCAATTGGATTGTCTCAAAGGGGAAGGATGATTTTCCACTGAACAGTATTTAGGAGAAATCAACTTTAAGCCCTGATTCTCAGGAAACCAGATAAACTTTATAACCCATTTGAAGGATGCAGCTTAGATTTATAAATATATCTATAAGTTGAATTACTGTACCATGGCTCATGATATTTAGGCTACTAGTCTTGCTCTGCCATAGACTCATGGTATAGTCTTGGCAAGACATGTGATTTTCATTTGTTTTAGTTTGGTATGTGTAAATGTAGATGTGGTATGTAGAAATAATGCATTCTCTATGAAGAAAGAAGAAAGTACCACAATAATTCATTTTATTCTACTGTGTAATCAAAAGTGTAAGTGTGCTCTTAATCAGTTCCTCCCTAAGCTAAAATACATATTTTTAAAGAACAGACATCTAATCTTAGTCGAGAAATTGCTACTGATATAAAATTCACTATAGCCATAGATAAATAAAGCTTTCATTGACATTTCATAAGTCATTAAGCTGTGTATTAAAAATTGTATTTCTTCTAATGGGGATACACTGTTATTTCATTGCCTATTTTTATGTAAAATCTGTGGTCACAGAACCTAAGATCAGAAAGGAAATTTATTCTGAATTCTTTTATGTCAATGAGCTTAACTTTAAAAATTATGTTGAAGCCTTTTGGCTAGAGTGTCAAATATTGGAATGACCTGGTTACTTCAGATCCATTATATGAATTACACAGGACATTATCTAACCTTCCTTGACTTGAAGAAGAGTTGTACATCTAGATCCTCACCTCCTTTCAACAAATTTCTGTTCTTCTAGGAACAAAAGATTAAGCTAAGGAGCCAGCAGGATTTAAAAAATGTGTTAGCTGTGTAATACATCAACATTCTAAAAGTAAGAAGAAAGCAGTAATCTGTAAGACCCTAGGGCCTTCACGAAATTTATATATACATAAATATGGCTATTCACAGTAAGTATAGTAAGCACAAATATATGAATTTGGAGAATCAGAGCTATGTATCTATAGATATGAGACTGAATATTAGGAAAAAGTTTTACACTGATAGGGTTATTAATCATTGGAATCGGCTGCCCAGGGATGTGGTTGAGGCATCATCCCTGGAGGTATTTAAAAGATGGGCTGACATAGTGCTTAGTGACATGGCTTAGTGATGGTTTTTTATCACTTAGGGTAATGGTTGGACTAGATGATCATAAAAATCCAACCTAGACAATTCTATGATTCTATGATTCAATTTCCAAATAAAATAAAAGTCCCTTAACACTCTCTCTGTGTGTTCCTCTCATCATTTTTTGTTCATCTATTTGTCCTTCTTTCTTTCTTCCTTCATATATATACATGTAAACCCAAAGTTATATATGTATATACATAAGTATTTTTAACTATGGATCAGTAACTACCAAATCTGACAGAAAAAAAAAATATCAGAAACAATTGTACTTGGCATTTTAATTGAGTAGAGAAGAACAGTCCAAATTAGTAAATCTCATTCTTTATATATTTATATATCTCTTTATTATAAGGAGAGACTAGTAGAGGTAAACTATCATATAGTCCATTTGGCAGAGGCCAGATAATTAGTAGACATGCATACCACTTTAGATATGCCACAAATATGGCATATTTTATTGTTGAAAGTGACACATGTGAAAGGAGTAGGAGCAAGGCCGAGAGATATTTACAGTGGAAGATGGAAGTGAAGGACACAGATGTGTGGAATGCCAGGGTTCATTAACTCTGGTGTATAGAAGTTCTTTGCAGAACAGACCCTTCCCTTGAACCACCCCATCATGCAAATAGGAATAATAGATAATACTTGTCACATAAAATAAAAAAAAAAATCCCACTCTAAAATTTTCCTATGATGAACAAGACAGCTGTGTGTTGAAGTACGGGAGACATAAAGTCAAAGATAATTGTGTTACTTATGTTCACTTGAAATACCATACTTACCAGAGGAGGAAATTTTTTCAGTAAGCAGAGTCCTCAGAAGGAAGAATAAGTTAAAAATACAATCATGAGTAAGTAGCGAAACATCACAAGGAAACTGAATTCAGGGAAATTCAGTGAAAATTCAGTGAAACACACCAACAACTGGATAAAACAAGTTGAAGTTGCTTATTTGGTAGCAGTTCTCTCATCTAAAAATTCAGACATTCTCATAACAATACATATGTAGAAATCAATATATGGCCTAATTTTTACTGAAGAAAATAATTGAAATTGTGGAATTTTTATGAGGTAATATTTGAAGAACAATTTTCCAGTAAGGTATATCATAAAGAAGGGGTTTCTGATCCAGAATGCAAATCAGGATAGGTGATAATGAGCTATTAGGTAATGAAATCAGCACTGACTATTATCTCTGCTACCACCTGTACATCACTTGGATCAGATTAGGAATATTGAATCACAAACACTTCTTATTTTGATTTCTTTTAAGCAGTATCTGCTGTATTTGAGTGATTCTGCTGTTGATGATATTGATGAAATTGTATATTTTTCTCAGTGGATAGAATTTAAAAGTGGGAAAGAGGACCACAATTTGTCTGTCACCAAACATCACATCATCTGTCAGCCACATGTTGCCCAAGGAAATGGGCAAGCTGTTAGCCTGTTACTAATTTTAGTTTGTTTTTATTCAGCTTGGCTTGTTCTCTTGGGTCACTAATTAAAATTTGTGTGCTATGATAAAAAATAAAAAGTTTTTCTTACTTCCTGAAAATACTTGTTATAATGAAGAACTACCTCAATTTCATTCCAAATTATTTATATCATAGATTGCAAGGTGTTAACTTTTTGTCTTTACAGAAACAGAGAAAGATTTGTAGGATTGATCTGACAGTTCCCGTCATAATTACTGCTGTATAAAGAGTAGTTCCTGATGAGCTTGTATTTCTGTGCTCCAAAAAATATGAGAAAAATAAAAAAAAATCACCCCAACTGAGAATGGGGTGAATTTTTGACTAAAAGTAAATTTGAGAAAAATAGAATGTTGAATTCTGTGAAGACTAAATTACACCTTCATCTTTTATGCTGAATGCAATCAGCATAAAAAACAACAACAATATTTCTTTGTTTTTTTCTTCTGGTAATCAACAGCATAATTTGGAAAGTTTATATGAATTGGAATTAAAAGCTATTGCTACCTTTTTTGTAAAAAAAGCTATTGCTACTTTTTTTTGTAACCAGTTGAGCACTGGTTACAAATCATAGGATAATTTAGTTCTGAAGGGACCTCAGGAGACACTCTGATCCAACCTTAATAAGCAACACCACCTTAAATTGTTCAAATAGAATGGAGGATCTAGCTTAATATTCTTTGCAGAATGTCATGTTATAAGATTATTAACATAAAGAGTTATGCATAGTGATAAAGATCCAATTGTTCTTAGCCTGAAACATGGTACCACATTGCTACCAACTGCTATTTATGTGATTTTTTACCAGCATACAGATTTGCAGAGATTTTCTCAGATGGAGCTACAACAACCTTTTTATCTATGGAGTGAAAGGCTCAATGGGTCCAGAGAAGGGTAACGAAGCTGGTGAGGCGTCTGGAGAATAAGTATTATGAGGAGAGGCTGAAGGAGCTCATGTGGTTCAGCAGAGAAGAGGAGGCTGAGGGGAGACCTTATGCTCTCTACAACTACCTGAAAAGAGGTTGTAGAGAGGTGGGGGTAGGTCTCTTCTCCCAAGTTACAGGCGATAGGACAAGGGGAAATGGCCTCAAGTTGTGCCAGGGGAGGTTCAGGTTGGATATTAGGAAAATTTTCTTCACTGAAAGGGTTATTAAGCACTGGAATGGGCTGCCCAGGGAAGTAGTTGAGGCACCATCCCTGGAGATATTCAAAAGACGAATTGACATGGTGCTCGGGAATATGGTTTAGTGATGGTGTGTGTGTTTTGTTTGGTGGTTATTTTTTTATTATTTTTTTTTTATGGTTGGACTAGATGATCTTAAAGTTCCCTACCAACCTAGGTGATTCTGTGATTCTGTAAGCAGATTACTGTGAGGTTTATTACTCTGACCTCTCTACTTAATATTTTAACTCTTCCCCATCACCTTGGACATGGTAACTACAGAAGGAGAAGTAGTCAGGACATTTCCACTCTGTCTATAAGAATGCATAGTTTTTCTTTTAGTGATTAGCTCTTCCTAGAGCAAGGCAATTCTCTCAATGTCTCTAAAGACCGCTAGTACAGAAAACCATAAAAATAATAATAAAATGACTATTTTAGACCCAAAGAATATGTTGCCTTCATAAAGTTGATTTACTATTTTTTTTAAATGCCATTGAATTAAAATGTTACATATAAGGCCAAGACTGATTTACAGTCTAAATACTGAGGAAGTCTGGGACAAGTTCACCAAACTATATGAAATTAAGGCAAAATAAATGTTATGATGGCAGTTAGCTATGTCCAATTGGTAAAATAAGAAGGAATTAATCTACCTTTTTTTTTTTTCCTAAAGTCTGTCATCAGGCTGTTGCATACTCAGCTTTAATCCATGGTTCAGGAAAACGCTCTCATTCACAGTGAGATATATGCCCTATATGATATGTTTGAGCATCAATTTAAATAGGGATTCATTTATGCATATCCTTTCATGCCTTCTTAGTCTTGTATTAGAATCATTAACATCATATATGATGTGGTTTTTTTCCTATATTGAAATTTTGAATGTAATGGACCAGATGCGTAGATAAAATTTTAATCAAATATATTGAATTTTACAATGCAAACAATTTTAGCAACATACATTGTGGTCTACTGTTAGAGATATAAGTCACTTGAATTTGTTTAACAATTTATATGAAATTTGAAATAGGGGAACAACTGGAAACTAACGCTTATCTTTCTTTTGGCAGAAGTAGCATTTTTAATAGGTCACTAGAAAACAGAAAGAATAAAATCGTTTGGATAAATGACAAAACATGTGAACACTAAACAGATTAATATCCTATTCATCTGAATATGAATAAAGTAAACAGTGTAGAGATTGTTTTTGCAGTTTCGATGAGTTGGAGAATGAGGAAAATATGTAATATGACTTTAGGAAAAATCCAGTAGTTTGAACCCCTCAATATCCAAAAGATATTTGAAAATTTGGTCTTCACATTTCTGTGTCCTCTCACTTTTCACCAAACCCAATTTTTCTTTGGACAATGCTACAGAAAGAAAATGTACAAGCTGTAGTCTATAGAATTGTATTTTAAAGATTAAGAGGGATGTGCATGATTCCTATGGAAAGGACTAAATAGTAGATGTGTCTGATTATTGTGTGGTTCTAAGAAGTGAGGAAAGAGCTGTGTTGAAGAACATATTTAATCTTCTATCTCTCCATAACCAGATTATTTTTTTTTCTTTGCTTGTTTTAACACATGTCTTTTAGAAAGATCTCCCTGTGAATCATCGGATGAGTATGATCTTTTATTCGTTTGGCTTTTTTTCCCGCTTTTTCAGTCATATATAGGTAC
Organism: Tringa tobata; assembly: GCA_033628505.1. Taxonomy (NCBI): domain Eukaryota; kingdom Metazoa; phylum Chordata; class Aves; order Charadriiformes; family Scolopacidae; genus Tringa; species Tringa tobata. The sequence continues at coordinate 33,663,934 of JAHREE010000279.1, forward strand.
AAAGGAAAAGAGAATTTGCTTGCTTACTTTATCAATGCATATTTACAACCATGTTTTCTCTGTGTATTGCTGTAAAAAAAAAAAAAAAAAAAAGAAAAGTGAGGGAATTGCATTTTTTTCTAATTACAATTACGTTCATCCAGAGTTGTCCCTACACACTCAGCTGAATTGAATGCGTAGAATTTCAAAGAATCTTAGAATGTACATAAACATGCAGGAATCTTTGCTATGCTTGAGCTGATGTACTTGAATTCTGAGCAAAGTTTAGGATTAATTGTTTTTGATTCATGATTACAGCTAGAACCCATGGATTAAATCAGGAATGAAGCATATCCCTAAGGCAGAAAGAACTAATTGTAAGAATAGGATGGCCCATATTAGATTTCACATAACTTAAGTACTAATTGGAAACAACTAAGTTAGGAGACTAATTGAACTCCATAATTCATGCAGAGAGATATTTCAAAAACCAAAAATTCATTAGCTTTTCTTCTTAAACATGAAGAAGAACTTTAATACCAACATAAAAGTGTAGAGTCATGTCAGTGATTACTGGCGTACTCTGTAAGGCAACAAAAAGCTGTAAGCCTATAGTCAATGCTCACACCTCTGTGTGACAATGGACTTGTACACAAAGAAGATGAAGACTGATTCTGTGAGAAAAAAATTTGTTTTCAGTAATTGGAAGGCAATAGGGAAGGGAAATAATGGCTGTTGTCAACCTCCCTACTTGTGCTGTTGTTGCATAGCGTCTCTTCACCATTGCTTTGACAAACATCATTTTAAAAGAAGTGAAAAAAACCCAAACCAAAAATACAAGCAAAATGCTTCTACCCATATATGCCTCTGAATATTGAAAAGTGAATAAATAAGATATGAAGCCTACTAATTCTATTGTTTTGTGCATTAATGGAAAAGTTTAAATAAACAGTGAACACAACATAAAAATTATAGGTAGAATGAAATAAGATAAAAAAAAGAGATTAAATGCTGATAATAGATGGGAAAATATGATTGTTCAGGATAAGTCAAAATAGAAGAGCAAATTACATAAGTTATTTACTAAAAGATTTACTTGTAAAGGTTAGTAGTTCTGAAAACAGCCTAGGAAATAGTGTCCATGTTCAGCACATACTCATCCCAAGAGACTTTATTTCAGATTCTCTTTGCATGTGTCATTTATTGAGGTCACAATACCACATAATCCGCTACAGGAGCTGTGTCATTTTTCTAATATATTCCCTGCTCTGAAAAGATGTATCTTTCCAGTCTAAGTTTTTGTATTAATCATCTGCTTTCAAAACTGATATTGTTTTTCTGGTTTGCATCCAAACTTCTACACACTACTACTTCAAACACAATAATGAGCAAAAGAGACCTCTAGGATCAAATGTAACAGTCTAAATCAAAGGAGAGAAAGAATAAGTGTTCAAAATTGTCCCAAAGAGTCTTTCAGAACTGCTGCCTAGGTAGCTCTAAGAAAAAAATATTTTCATAATGTGAAGTCCAAATAAACTACTTATCATCACAGAAAATAAAAAAGAGAAACTGATATGGTCAGTCAGAAAAAAAAAAAAAAAAAAAAAATTAACCACATCTATCCAAAAAGAGTTTGGCTTTTTCATGTTTTATTATTTTTTTGTCAAGATCAAGCTTCGCAATAACTTAATTTTCTACATTTTTAAACAATAAAGAAGCCTAGGATAAATGATGCAATTTAGCTGGGCATTGCTCCTTGAAAAAAGAGGTCTGAACATAATGTGTAATCTTGATGCAGTATAAGCAGGAGTGTAATTGGGTTTTGTTTATCCAATATGTATGCCAATATGTGGACAGTACAACAGTCTATTGTGTTTGCTGGCAGGTAAATTTCTCATTCAGTGAGGGGATAGCTCTTCTAAAAAGCAAACACAGAACTTAATTGATAGTGAATGTTTAATTCATTTTCATAAAAATCAATAGTGTTTCTCAAGGGGATAAAGGTGAATTAATTCATTTATCTAGATCTTTAAAGCTGATGCATAGTAAACACGAGACGTTTAACAAAGGTTAAAGAGTGCTTGTTGAGAGGCCTTCAAGATAGCAACACTATTTTGATTTGTTTGATTTCCTAACACTGGGAGGATTATTTGTATTAAATTATCACTATATCATATATCTGCCAGGAATAGTTTAAACAACATAAAGATCCAAAATACAGTAACCGCTTTTACAAGCTTATTGTTAGACTTTCTCTGCCCAGAGAGTTTTACAGTCTTAACAACAATAAAAAGAAAGAAGGCTAGGGAAAATTGTAGAAGCCTAAAAACTGTGGATCTTTCATACTGTCCCATTATTATAAATTTTCTTTGCAATTCCGTCCCTTGATTATTCCATTACATGTTGTTTGGGGGAGGGAGTGTGTGAAGAGGGTGTTTTGTTTTTTTCTATAAATCACAAAACATAAAGAGTCAGAAATAAGCCGAACAACCAAAGAACAAAGACTACAAAGAAATATCCCTCCCACTGTATTTTTTAAGGGTGTAAAGGTATTAAATTTAAATGTATTATGACCCTAACTTTCCAAATCTATTTGCACAAGTATAAATCCCCCATTCAGGACGTGCCTGGACTTTTCTGTTTTTAAAGTTGCTACTGAAGAATTGTGAGATGGTCATCAGGAGAGGAGAGGACCCTGCTGAGAATGAAGAGTTGAATATCTAATAATGAAGATATCATTCCTCTTCATATTCAGAATAAAATAAACTGAACAGCTCAGTCACTAGCATTTCTTGAATAAAAAAGCATTTTTTGGTCTGCTTTAGTTAGAAATAAGAATTAAAAAATTTATGAACAATGGTCAGGCAGGTCTTAGTTGTTAACATCACTAAGTGCACATTGTATTTCTAAATTCAATCTACTCCCTCCAAAAATGGCGAAGGATAAGCAAAACTATAGGTTCAGCTGCACATGTGAAACATACACTTCCAAATTCAATTGCCCCACATAAGCATGCCAAGGACTCAGTCACATTGGTATTTATTTGATGATGGATGTACACTTGCAACTACAAAAGAGTTACTTTAGAGGTCACTGATTAAAGCTAGGTTTGTGTTTCATAATTGTCAAGAATTGCCAGAAATCTTATGTGTAAGAAGACTTAATATCAGGTGCAAATCAGCTGAGGAGTGGTGTAGTTACTAGACCTTACTGGAACTCAATGATCAAAAATGGGGAAGTGTGCCTCAGTTCTGTTCCTGTGTCCAACATCAAGCTCGGTAACATTTTGAATCCTTTGCATTCAGCTTTTTAAATTGGGTATGATGCCATTTAGTCAGGTTTATGATGATTGATCCAAACATAATGGCCAGTCAATAAGATAACCAGAAATAGATTCCAAGTTCTTATATGAAGGTCTCGTCAAGGTCTGACTTTTAGTATGCAGCTACTACAATAACGTGAGGCAAGCAAAAGTCTGAATCAATAGGATATTAGGTATGTGTCATATCTAATTACAAATATAGAAAGAAAGGTATAGGCAAATCCAACTATACAGCAAATGTGGTATAGCTTATTCATCTATGCTCACACATCAGCCAACTCATATTTAAAGAGAATAAAAAATGCATCTGGAAGTTGTTAAAGAGTAGTTAGCTATCTAACAGGTTATCTGTTCTGATTGACTACACAGGCAACTTTAAGGCATCTTGTTTATATGCCCATACTTTATTAACAATATATGGCTTTTTTCAGTGTTTTCTTTACCACTGCATTAAAGTGAGCTGCATGTGATTTGTTAGATTTTTTTAATATTTTTTTTTTATTTCATAAGGAAAGCTATTATTTCAGCTGTTCTAGGGGAAAAAAAAAGAGTGAAAACTATTAATTAGTTCCCACCTGGAATAATAAACAAAACAGGATATTATAGTTAAGAATACAGCAGTGTATTGCACACAATGCCATTCTTATTTTGTTCTTAAATTTTTAAGTAAAAAGGAAAGGAACTCATCTTCATTTAAAGTACTCCTAGAAAAATATGTGCTGATTCATTCTGCTGAATCTTTCTAATGTAGTTAATGTTTGGGTGAAACATCCTCTCCCAGAGGAGAGAAGCTGGAAGCTCGTTACCAGCCACTGCATGATAAATAATTTCAGTATGTATATATAAATATGTTATAATCAGTTTCAGTATAATAACATAGCTGTTACATCATTTAAAAAACTGTACCTTTATATGCAGAAATCACGAGTGGGTTCATGACCTGTACAGATCTCCACTGCATCATTCAGTCCTGTACAGAGATATTCAAGCTACCCCAGCACAAACTGGATCTGGAACTAGAAACAGTACTGTTGTGCCAACATTGTGCTGTGCCAGAGCCAATTAATCCTGTTCGGGGGCTATTCTGATACCAAGACCCAAGTGTATATCTCTATATAATACTGCACAGTTCTTTATATACATTCTAGGATGTTTGGACATTCCTTACATGGTACAACATTGTGTGGTGCAGGAATACTCAAATATCCTGATTTGCTGTGCAAAACACAATGACCTCTGATATATTAATGCAGTATTTAGTGTTTAATCCCATACTGTTATGAAAACTAATTACATTTTCAAAAACTAATTATACGGCAACAGAATTTCACAGCCTCTGAGATTAGGATGGTTCCAACACACTTCAGAGAAAGGTTGGTACTATTCCAGGCTAGAGTTTTAGACTTAATTTCTAAAGGTGTATAAATATTCTATACTTAGGTATAAAATATAATAATAATTATATAATATATAAAAGTGAGAAAAAGAGCCAAAGCAACCAACCCTGATATTTCTCGCAGTCTACCCATGACAACACAGATGCCAAAGTGAGTGCACTATGAAATACTGGATAAGTATTCAGATGATAATATCTGATGTGCTGTAGTCCTAAAGAGCAGAAGTTACACTTGTTCAAGCATATTAAGAAGAAAGCAACTATTATTGTATACTGCTGTTAGTGTCTAAGCTGACTGCTTTCAAGAGACCTCATATTTGCCTGAATAAGCTGTAGTTGCACTTTTGAACAACAGTGCATTTATACAGAGTTAGTTATTTTATGTGCACATCTTAATTATAATATTAGGCCTGCTCTTGTTAATAAGGAAACATTTGTTTTGCTACAGCA
>JAHREE010000279.1:33673567-33762861 GCA_033628505.1 Tringa tobata
CTTTGTGAGCTGATATATGAGAATGCTGTTCATGAAAACCAACTTGTCTTTTAAGTGTTGTACAATAGAATAGAACAGTTGTTGAACCACAACATTTGATTCAGCCTTTTAACTCTCAGCTAACTTACTAATATTTTTTAATTGAGTTCAAATATATTACTCTCTCTCAGTCCTAAACAGCCAGGTAGATGGGTGAGGCATGAGTGAAAAAGGGCAGAAATCTGACTCACAGTCAAACATAACATTGCAGTGTACCTATGTTTCAGGCTTGGAAACCTATGCAACCTACCAGCAGCATAACAGGGAGAAAGACAACAGAAGAAAAAAGAAGGGCAGGTTAACAAGTAATTTAGCTAAGTTGGTTGCCTGTTCAAGAACTCTGCACATCATGAGTTGGGATTTATTGGGGGTTTTTTGTTAAATGTAGTGAGGTTTATGATTCAACTGTATTGCTCTTGGTTCTCCAGAATTTGTTTGGCAACCCTTGACATTGAATAACTTTGGTTTCAGAAGGTTAAATTGATGACAAAGGGGATGATGATTTTCTTCCACGCTGTTAGAATTCTTCAAAAATTCCAGTAGAAATAAGAACATACATGGGAATAATGTTCCTGACATTCAAACTGAATTCATTATGTAACAGATCTTATAGGAGTCACTCCATCTAAAAAATCATGAAGTCTAGAAAGAGGATTCCTTCCCATAGTAACACTCTGCCTTTTGAGTCCCAGTATTCCCCCTAGTCCTTGGTATCTTTCCCTATTCCACAGGGGAACTATCTGCAGGACGTGCTACTGGCTTAATTTGCTATATTATCAAGAATTTTGCTTTATAGAGGCTAGATATGACCCACAAACAACATGAAAAGCAGACAGATGGTAAAATTTAAGCTACATAAACGGTGACATTTATGATTGTGGTTAATGCATTTCATCAGGCAGAAACATTAAACCCAAATCTAGATCTCAGCATTTTTCAGTTTCCATAGATTCCAAAGTGAAACCTTCCATCAAACATTAAAAAAGACCTTTCCTGCAAATGTAACAAATTATCCTTATCTGTAATGACCAAAGCTGGATACATTTGCATGGTTTCCCTACTGAAATTATTTATTCAATAAAATCCACAAACTCTAAACAAGGGCTCTTATACTTAAATTCTCTTCATTAAGCATTGCAATTTATGGTCTAAAAATATTTTCAGCTGAATTTGCATAAAATGCCTGCACATATGTGGCTAGTCGAGTTGATCTTGGGGAAAAAAAATTTTAAAAAAAAGAGAACATTCCCTGTGAGTGATCAGCAAAAAAAAGCAAAATCTAAGGCCTGTCTTCTGCTGGAAGAAGGCATTCTTAAATGTAATTTAATATCATAACTTATCAAAGATAAAAAATTTCCAAAATACATTTGTTTTAACTTTGCATTTTTCTCTCAGTATGTACACATCCTGATTTTCTCTCACTCCCATTATTGTCTACTGTCTTAACAAATAACAAATAACTTTTTTTTTTTTTTTTATGGTTCCTCCAGGTTTTCCCTTCCTTCCCTTCCCAGGTCTGTCCCCTGACCTTTTAATTCAGACCCAGTTCTCAACCCAGTTCTCAATCCAATTCTCAACCCAGTTCTGTTTCTCAAACATGTATCCTTATTAACTCTTTTCAGACTTACACTTCATGCTTTTTTCTATCATCTCCTAAGAGAAAACATGACATAGCAGTAGTCAACAATATTTTGTCAATGACTCAGGTATTGCTCACTGTGAGCATGTAATCTCTAAGTGCATGTCATTGCATTCAACGAAGAAGGTTACTGTCATATGTAGCAATTCTGGTTTTTAATCAAATTTTTAATAGTTAGCCCTCAATGACCTGCATTCTGAAAATATGATTCTGTAGATGCTTTTCTACTTTTTAATTATACTTTTTCCATGGTGAAATATTTTACAATCCCTTACTAAAGAAATCTTGTTAGTTTAAAAATTAATATAACAATAAAAATAGAAAGCAAGCAATTGGTCTGCCACCAAAATAATCTATTAAATTATAAAATTAACAAATTGAATTTGAATATAAAATCTGAATTTTACATTCAGAAATGACAGTTTCAATTTTATATTATGGGTGATAAATTACAAAAATTGCAATTCGTTTTCCAGAGTCAATAGCAAAGTATGTGTTATTCTTAACTTCCATTTGGGTTATTTCCAACCTACACCTTAAGTATGTGCAATTAGAAGCTTCCTAATAGTAGTCAAGGAGTTACAAGCTGACAAAACTGTACAGGTAACTTCAATCAACAAATAAAGGGTGCATACTTTCATATGTGCAAAAAGAGGCCAATTTAATTAAATAAATTATAGATCCTAATGGTCTTTCTGGCCCAGTGATATATCATTTTAAGCATTATAAATCTGCCCTTTCACTCTACCAGGCTTTGACCAGCTATTCTATTCGAATTTTGTATACACAAGGACTTCCCTGTTTTAGAATTTTCTCTGAGTGCACTGCCCTCTAGTACCTCAGACAACTTTGAAGTTAATGAAATCAGTTACTGGTGGCCCAGCAAAAATTCAGATTAGCCAAAGCCACCAAACAATGAAGACATGATATGACACAAATTGTTTTTTCCATCAATAGCACTGTAACCTGTTGCTGTTGGGCCTGAAGATGAAAACTGCTACAAATGCAGATATTTTTTTTTTTTTTGTGAGTTGTTTTGGCCACAAAGAATAGGAAGTCTGTTCCTTAGATCGCCAAAATGACCAGATAGAATCACGAATTTTTAGATTATTAATGAGGTTTTCATTATGAAAACAGCAACAGCAGCAACCTCAGCATAAGAGAATCACCAAGTGGGTAAAGTTGGAAGGGATGTCTGGAGATCACCTGGTCCAACCTCTCTGCTCAGGCAGAACCACCTAGAGCCCTATCAGAAAACACAGGAGCATCATTAACAAGAGGGCACTGATGGGTCTGACCATCCTTGCCCACTCCCCTGGGTCTCCTCCTTACTCTGCCCAGGACCCAAGAACCCGCATCACCTACCTGAGGCCATCAGCCTCTGCCCCAGTGACACCACCACAGGGCCATTTGCCAGCTCCCCACAGTCCTGCTCTGCCTGGCCTCAGACTGGGTCAATAATCACACTGTTGATGTTCATTCTTAACAGACACAGAAGAACAAAGTCTATGTCAAAGGAAGTGACTGCTGGGCAGTACACTGATAGTGAGAGCTTAGGCTACAGTCAAGACAAAACTAAATCAATTCAAGATATTCAAGAACAAAAAGTAAGCATAACTCATTATATACTTTATTACAGGGTGGGCAAGAATGGTGAAAGGAAGATTGAATGGAGGAGGTCTGTGAATAACCCAATAAGAAATATACACTAAATCTACTCACCTTTCCTTACAGAGCTATAATTTATAGAAAGAGATAACTATTAATTGGAAGGAGAAATGCAGTTGCAAGTCTTTTTCAGCTTTTAGAAACACTGTTGGCTTAAAAACAGCTTTAAAAGTTTGTTTTAGCTTGTTCTGGGAAAAGGACAGAAAGTTAAAGTGAATGAAATGTACCTACAGCGAACTGCATGGATTTTGGTGGAAGGAAGATGCTATACAGGAGGAAAGGTTTATGAACCCAAACACTGTGAACAGATTACTAACCGTATGTCAGCATCTACAACTAGGTTATGAATAGTTATCTTAAGAAAGAATCAGAAACTTACTTTCAGAGCACGTTACTATTCACAGTATGATGATGGTACTACCCAGTAAGACTAGCTGCCTGGAGAAACCTGTAATGAACAGTGCTTCAATCACATTTCTTCCTGCAGCTTCTCCAGTTTTCTCTCTTTTCTCCCCAAGAGCACACCACAAGGATGATGTACTGTTTTAAGTGTGCTTTGTGTTGAAGATGCACTCAGGACCCAGAACCATGTCACGTGTAATTGTAACAAGCTTAGTGCGAAAAAGGTAATAAACCTTACGGTCAGGGAGGCCTGCATGAAGTACAGTAGCAGCTACTACTCAGAAAAGAGACCTCATTTCTTCACCATGTGGAAGGTTCACTGACCTATTTGGCTAAATGCAGGCCAACTGAACCTAAAGAAAGTAGAAGTCTCCCTTCAGATTTGGTTTCTTAAAAACTTTTTTTCACTAAAATTATCTGAAAAAAAAGCAAGGAAGTGTAAACAGAAACTTAGGTGCTCTCCATTAGATGAATTCCCCCACTATTGCTATACAAATTATTTTATAACCGCCATGCTCTTTACCTTCTCTTTTTAACTCGCTTCCATCTATTTATCATCCTGTAGCCAGCTTTGCCTGAAGAGCCAATGAACATACACCTTCTCCTTACTTAACATATATTTCTGGTTGATTATGTGAGTTTCAAGTGTTATAAGGATTTAATGGAAAGCTAGTGTTCATACAGTTGGGGGAAGGGAAAATAAATTGGTGTATTTGCATCTTTCACTAGATGATGTTGAGTATAAAGATGATCAGGAAGTATCCAGTCTCTGCTGTGTTCCCAGGGATCTGTTTATGTGCATGTAATCACTGTGCATAAATTTCCCATTTGTAAGTTCGTGATTGCAATGCCCCATATTTCACAGATATGTTGTGATGGTAACTGCGTTAAAATGGAAAATTAAATGGAGGCAATGAGTTGAGTAAGTATCTTAAACAAATAAAAAAGCAAATCTCTTTCTGCACGTCAGTCAGACGAGGACATGGGGTTAAAATGCAGGAGTAGCAAGGAAAGGACAGAAATAGATAGGATGTGCCATTTGAACAAAAGAAATGCTGATTCAGGAAGGAAAAGGTTTCAGAAAACCAGGTGTCCAGGTTAGGCCAGCCCCTATGGCAGAACTAATTTGCCTGAGTGATACTTGTATAGCAGAAAATCCAACCTGACATTGACCTTACCAGTACTGCTGGAACAATGTTTTCAGAAGGAAAAGATTTCCTTTAAATAAGGATCTCAATAGAGTCAAAACACATGTGCTCTTCCACATAATGCAAACTTCTTCTTGTTCCTACACAAACCAGGGACGAGAAACAAAGGGGATTTCCATTTTTTACTTGCTTCAGTTTTCTACTTCCTTTATAGGAGTAGAAAATCAATGAATACACCTTTATAATTTTTTCAAAGTTGTTCTAGTATAAGCAGAAGATTAGACAGCAATTATCAGTGGTTAGTAAACCCCTACACCTATTTTTTACTGCGTATCTTGTAGGGAATAAATTTTTTGCTTTTTCTTTTTCTTGAACTACGATCATAGAAGAATTTTTAAATGGAAGTAACAGAAAAAAACCAATAAAAACTACAACAACAAAGCAAAAAACAACAACTCTCCCCAGAATCTTCAAGAATCTTCAGTGTAAACTTGCAGTACTCTAATAGCAGTATCACTGCAGTGAGAGTGAAACACTGACTGCAAAGCCAAGCATTATTGCTGCATGGCTCATCGAGATAGGATAGGTCTTCTTCTTACAAGTGAGGTTGTGATAGTAAAAGATAGGAAGGACTGTTCCTCTGCATACCCTTTATTTTTCCTGTCTTTGCTTCTTCCCCACAAACCTTTTCAAAGTTTCACATAATGAGAAAATGTATTTATAGTAAAGACAGTCAGAGCATGGCTCCTCCATGTAAGATCTTTGAGAGCTTACAAATATAGCAAGTGCAGATTTGTTCCCATTGCTGACATAGCTATTCTCTGAGGCTCAAGGAGAACAGTAAATGGAAAATAGCTCAGGAGACCTGACCTTGGACTCGAACTGGCATGACATTGCCACTAGAGAGTTGATATGACACATCAGTTTTTCAGTATATAGGGATGAAAGAAGCAAACCAAATAATGTCTTTTTGGAGTCTTTTATGTAAGCATTCTTCTTATTTTGTTTACAAAAGTACAAAACAAACTGGTAGTCATATCACTTTTACAGTATTAGCTGAGTTTCAACGTGTTAAGGTCAATGAGCGGAAAAATCACTTTGAAAGTCCTTAACCAGTGTTCCTTGTAGACATGAAAATAAGTCTGCCCATGTCACATAGTCCTCTGCTTGCCTCTAAACTCCTTAAAGCTGGTCACCTGGGGTTACATACTGCTTCATATTTAAAGCTTTGTTTACAGTAGAATAAAGACACAGTATGAAATAGAAACTGACTTTCTGTGGAAAGAAATCTTCGTCAACAGCTCAAATTAAATAGTAAAGCTTTATCAGCAAAGAAGTACAGTGATCCTTACTTTTAGGTTTAAGGTAGTTGATTTGACCCAGTTTTAGTTAGTTATTAAATTATCCATGTCATTTGCCTATTTAAACAGCTTGTTTCCTTGGGTAAAATTCCTCTGGCCTAGTTTTAGACTTGAAAACACTTAAGACTTCCAAAAGGTGACTTTCTATCATCCTAAGACAGCTATTCAAAATAGAACAGATGAATCACACTTCATTCATGATTATTTTTCTTCATTTACTGTAAGTGGACATTGGATGACTTAGTGACACTTCACTGTCTATCTTAGATTTCTGAAACTGGGTAAGATTAATATCTTACTAGGTAAGATGAAAAAAAAATCAAAAAATAAAAAAATGCATTTCACAATTAATGCATAACAAACATGTTTGTTATCAATCAAATCAAGACCCATATTGCAACCACATAGACTAAAATTTCCAATAGCATCATGGTTCTCTGTATGCAGTTGTCAGTTCTACTTTTGGTTATTGCCTTCTGCTTCTACCCAATAGTAGATAACTTCATTTAATTAGTGCCAGTGAATTAGCATCTTCCTCTTTCCCCACTTTTCCTTCATCTTCAGTCATCACTTTGATGTTAGGCCACTCTAAGTTCTCTTTATTCTTCTCCAACTTCCATCGCATCCCTGTGAGTCTACATGTCTTTGGTCTATACCAAATTCCTTTTTCTTTTCACCTTTCTGGAATCTCTCTTTACTTCTTTTCATTTAATCTGTGTTTCTCAGTCATAAGGCTCAACTGGAGAGCAAGACAGCTAACTTCACACAAGGCATCTCTACTTCACCAAGTGTATTTTCAGCAGGGAGCAGTTTCAGGCACTGTAGGAAACAAGCTCATGGCAAGCAGAAGCACCTACCATTGCATTTGAAACCTTCAAACAAGGAAGTGGTGCTTCAGTCTTAAGTACAGTTTAGCTCAACAGTAATCTAAATGGTGTCTATATCTGGGACTTCACTTGAAGAACTCTGTTCAAGAATAAGAGTTCAAGTGTAGATTTTGTTTGAACCTACAGATTCTTAACTCAGAGAGTAATGTCACTGCACTGGAATTTTGCGTATAAGTTTCAGTTTTATTTCATGTGGCATTAAAAACCCAACAACAAAACCAAAACTGTATTGACTTTTATTTTTAAAGTAGTATTGAAAGGTACTTGAGTTTTTTCCAGCTGCCATCTTGCAAAACAACCTGTATCCAAAGCAGGACTTTTCTAGTGAAGAACAAGGCACACAGAAATGTTACTTTATTGTTGCTGCAGTTTATACCTCACATATGCCAAAAGAAGCCCTCTGACATGTGAAACAGAATTTCATTCCTGATAACTACAGGATTATGGAGGAACAGTGAGTACCCAGAACGTATGAAAGTGGTAATATTTGAAATCAAATATCAGACAGTTTAGTACCAGATAGAAAGGAGGTATTATACACAATATTAATGAAATACGATGCTCTGATATAGGCAGTAAACCCATTTTATTGAGTAAATGGTGGATGGCAGAAATGTTAAATCTGGCATTTGATCATCTAGAAATTCACCTATCATAAGCCCAATATTTTCAGTTTCTCACAGAACTTCAGATTAAATGTAGCCAATGCCTAAGTTTGTTTGTAAATCAAGTAAGCTTTTTTGAGCTGGTATTAATTGTCATATTTTAATTATATGTTCTTTTTTGAATATATATTGACTTTCCTCAGAGGCTTATATTTAAAAAAAGAAATATTACCATAAATCAAAACTTTTCTGACATATAAACAGAAATCATACAAATTTTGCACAGATAAAATCACTACACAGTCAGGCTAGTGTCAAAATAGCCATGTACTTTCTTTGCTGCTCAATACTCTTACTGCAGTGTCCCAAAGTTTTGTTAGAGTACTACATCAGTTTGGTGGATTTAGCCACAACCTTTCCTGAAAAAAAAACCAACAAAACAAAACAAAACAACAAACCAAAACATCACCAACTTAATTTTTAGGTCATTTCAAATAGTATTTTCCTTATATGCTTATGAAGCTGGGATATTTATTAAGTCTACTTGTAGGACAGTGATATAAAAATATATTTCCTTTTTTAATAACACACTTTTTGTTTTTCAGATTACTTCTTTGGGTTTTTAATGGACTGTAGGACATGAAAATTAGAAGTTCTCCTATACTTCTGCAGCTTCTACCACATCCCTGTGAGTCTACATGTGTTGTCCTGTTTATATTAAGTTCCCTGTTCCTTTCACGTTTTCCCAGGGTAAATTCTTACTTCTTAAAATGTTTTTTTCCAAGTCTTTTATACATTTCTTCCTCCTTCTTATCTGAGAATGATGACACCTCCTTTAGTTCTCTCTAATGCTATTGGACATATGGGTTACATACATGAATTTCTACTTTCTGAAAAGCTTGTTATGCTGAAGTGTTTTCATGCTCTATTCTTTTGAATCCAACCACACTATCAAAGATATTGATGAGCAGATATTTACAAAGTAATAATTTTGAAACTTGGAAACATACCTTGTAGAGAGTTACATTAAACATCAACTATTTTATATGAAGATTTTGTGAGATTTTTATTCAATTTCAGATTACTTCAGATGACATATGAGAAAATCCCATTTCTTGTTATATTCTTAAAGGATTTAAGTTTATAGCTGCAAACTATGCAAACTTGCTTTAACTGAGTTCCACCTTAAGCCCAGAATAAAATTCAAAGGTTAAAATACATGAATTTTAAATCAAGCAAGAAATAAATAAAAAATGAAAAGCCACAGTAAAGCTAAAAAAGCTTGTCTTTCTTATTCTTCCTCCAGGAAAAGCTAGTAGATTTTTTAATTTATTGGCAGTTTTCAGCCCCATAAAATCTACTTACCAATACTGAGGTGAAATAGTTTAAGGGCTTTCTTTAGGAAAAAATTCTTTACTTTGAGCATGGTGAGACACTGGAACAGGTTGCCCAGAGAAGTTGTGGATGTCCCATCGCTGGAAGTGTTCAGGGCCAGGCTGGATGGGGCTTTGAGCAACCTGGTCTAGTGGGAGGTGTCCCTGCCCATGGCAGGGGGGTTGGAACTTGATGATCTTTAAGGTCCCTTCCAACTCTAACAATTCTATGATTCTATGATTCATGGAATTGAACAGTTTTCTTTAAACTCTCCAACAAGCATGATCATCTTCATTAACTTGTTTTACTAAACTACTTTTCCTTTTTTTTTTTGTTTTCATTAGATTTAGCTCTGAATTTGAATCACATGTTAGATATGTAAACTATTTTCAGAGTAATTCTGGAATTCTAAAGGGGATAGAGAACAATGCTCTTTCTGTTATTCATAACTGTATTTTAAATTGTAACGTTCACTTGTATTTTTTTTTTTACTGGTATTGGCCACGGTCAGAAGGAGAATGTCAGTTATTCAGACTACTTATCTGGGCTGATATATCAGAATGAATATGAAAAATGAAAAATCACTTGTCCAGAAAAGATTGGCAGATTCTAAAATCAGACTAAAATCCTGCTGCCCTTGACTCCAAATATTTTTCCTAGTATTTTATTATTCATTTAAAATCATTTATTGATAAAGTTCTTCTTTCACTAAAATTTCAGATGCCAGAAAAACTTTCTATATGTATCTGCAAGCTGTTCCAACTTCATTTTCTTTGTTCATATGCAGTCCTAATCTTTATAGGCTAAATCTGTAGCTAGTGCTACAACCACCAGAGAAGGTAGGCATAGGAAGAATTTGATCTCCCATCTGTAATTCTTTCCTCATCTCAGCCTTGTGTTTTGATAAACTTCAGTACTGAGACAAAAGGACAGTTAAATATCTGCTTCATATTAGTAATTTTGATTTCCTTTGTTCTTTTTCTCTAAAAGTTCCATTGTCATTTTTCTTTTACCGTATCTCTGAAGTATCTTTTTCTTCTGAGGATTATGGCAAACACTAATCCAACTTAGGTATTGAAAATGACCTAATATATCAGTTTGGAATGCTGCCAGCTGTAGAAAAATCTCATTCTTCTTTTCTCTATACATTTCTTTTCAGAATATTATCTGCCACAAAAGAGGTCTTTGATTCACCAGTTATAACTGCATTTTTGTTTTGCTAGCTGATTTTGCTGATAATTTCATCATTTACTCTGTTATTTCTCATTTTTCCCACGTAGTATGCCACAGATGGAAGGTACAAATAAAACCACCTAGTTAACCTTTTTATATCAGGTGTGTACTTACAACAGGGCAGCTTTAATGGAAACAAGGCGTCAATTTTGTCATAAAAGCCTCAAATATTTACAACATAAAAGAACTCTTTAGAGACTTGATACCAAAAAAAGAAAACACAAACCCACCCAAAACCAAACCCAAACCCTGAATTGTTTTCATAGAACCATAGAATGAATCATAGAACTGTTTGGATTGGAATGGTCCTTTAAAGGCCACCTAATCCAACTCCCATGGCCCGGAACATATATAGGCTCATCATATATGAGCCCATATATGGGCTCATAATATTCCTCTAGATAGAGTTAACTTGGATATATAAAGTCTTAGACTGTTTCTGAAGAACCTCAAATTTAAATGTGTCCATCATGTGCATTATCTCTTTTATTCTTGATGTAATTTTTAAATTATTGTTAATAATACCCACATGTTTATTACAAGAATAAATTGGGAAGTGTGTGTTTTGTTTTGTTGGGTTTTGTTTTGTTGGGTTGTGTTGTGGGGTTTTTTGTTATTGTTTTGTTTTGTTTTGTTTTTCAGTTTTAATTCACAGTGCAGTTACTGACTCGTTACAGATATCATATCTCCTGTTTGAATCACCTGAAGATCCCACATCACTAACGGCTAGAATCCACAGGTTTTGGATAAAGATAGGAAACTTCCTCATGACTACAAAACTGCAAGACAGTTTGTCCATGAGAAACAGCTAAATAGTGAAAGATTTTAACTCTAATTCACTTTCTTTTTGTTTTGTTTGCTTTTTCTATGCTAAGGTGGCAACCCTTTATGGCAACCCTTTGAGACTCATATACACTCTCTACTAGAAATAAGATTTCCAGGCTAATTTTTCATTTTGCAGGTCTTTACTTTGTTACAAGTTAGCTCTGAAGATTTTGGTGTTTATCTTAATCTATTCTTTGTCCAAAGACTTTGGTAGTTTATTTACTTTTCTCTGTTGATATTGTCATCCACGCTGAACCTTTAGGTGACTGTCATTTCATACGGTGTAACTCAGTCTCTCTTAGTCGGTTTATTTGTTACTGAAACTTCAGCTTTAAGGCACAGAACTGTGTTTAATGCTTCATTCTTGACTCGGACAAAATGCCACTGCTGATGGAGATCTAGTCTGAAAACTGCCAGATTAAGGTGTCAGAAATCTCAAGTGGGCAAATCATCCCAACAGGTCCAGCCACTGGCATAGTCAAATGTTCAGGACTCAGGTTATGAATTTGCTACAAAATCAAGTGTTTATGAACACATTAGTGTTAATTTATTCTTATCTGAATCTATGTATCTGCAACATGGCCATACACAGCCGAGCTAGCTAAATATAATCAGCTAGATCACTTTGTAATTGAAAGAGAGAGGTGCACTTATCCTGATGAGATTCATCTCATCCTGATGTAGATAACTAAAATAAGCAGATGAAAAAGTAACTATTTTCCCTCCTTTGGCTAAGGTTGGGATGTTCAAGTTAGAAGCGGATAGCCATCCATTAGAGAGATCTCAGATAGGATTATGTTGTGGTTTAACTCCAGCCAGCAACTAAGCACCACAGAGCTGCTCACTTGTTCTCCCCTGAAAGATAGGAAGGATAAAAGTGAGAAAAGTCATGGAATTAAATAAAGACAGTTTAATAGAAAAAGCAAAAGCCACACACACAAGCAAAGCAAAAGAAGGAATTAATTCACCATTTCCCATCAGCAAACAGGTGTTCAGCCACCTCCAGGAAACCAGGCCTCCTTCAGGTGTAACCATTACTTGGGAAGACAAACACCATCACCCTGAATGTCTTTCACTTTCTTTTTCTTCCCTCAGTTTTATATCCTGAGCATGATGTCATATGGTGTGGAACGCCCCTTTGGTCAGTTGGAGTCAGTTGTCTCATCTCTGTCCCCTCCCAGCTTCTTACATACCTCCAGCTGACATGCTGGTGGGGTGGTGTGAGAAGCAGTAAAGGCCTTGACTCTGTGTAAGCTAACATTATTATCACCGAGTATTATCAAAAAGTAAAAGTATTGTCAACACTATTTCCAGCAAAAATCCAAAACATAGACCCATACTAACTACTTTAAAGAAAATTAACTTTAACTCAGTCAAAACCAGTGCAGATTCATTTCCATAACATGGTATCTTCTTTTGTGTCTTTATACATAGAAGTCTGTGTATGAGACTATGTCCAGGCTACCATGGTCCCATAACAGCAAATGGAAAACGTAATATAACTAATAAAGTATAGAAAATACTGCAGTATATGTCTAACACTTATTTCAGTTATTTTCAGATAGACCCATATTGTCTTTTGAGGTGTTCTTGTGTATCTGGCATATGGGTAACACTGGAAATTTTTGTTTGGACTGGCAGCTGGAAGCCAAATTTGATACATTAGAGATCTCAAATGGAGAGACCTCCTTACGCAAGCATTCAGAAAAGACAGGGAAAGTGATCTTCCACTAGGCCAGGTTGCTTAAAGCCCCATCCAGCCTGACCTTGAACACTTCCAGGGATGGGGCATCCACAACTTCTCTGGGAAAACTGTTCCAGTGTCTCACCACCCTCACATTAAAGAGTTTCTCCCTAATATCCAATCTAAATCTACCCTCTTTCAGTTTACAACCATTACCCCATCATCCTATCACTACACTCTCTAATAAAGAGCCCCTCCCCAGCTTTCTTCTGTGCCCCCTTTAGGTACTGGAAGGCTGCTAAAAGGTCTCCCTGAAGCCTCCTCTTCTCAGCCTCTTTTGATATCAATAACTTCATTTTTAATCAACAGGATAGGAAACTTTATACCTCATAGTAATACTATGTATACATAGTAATACATAGTAACATAGGAGTATCTTAGTTCAAGCCAATGCTCTAAATAATTGCTGACTATGTCTACATTGCTGAAAGAGGTGCAGGGACAATACCTTGCTTACAAACCAGCCAGCACAGAACAATTCACATCCTTGCATTGATCACATTCCTGTTGGTGGATTTGATTGAGACAGAACTCTCTGGACCGATCAAAACCTGAGGTGCATAGCAAACTTACAGTGAGTGAGACACTGAACGATCAGGTAGACAGTTCCTGAACTCACACTGGTCCTATTTTATTTAGATTCATAGGTTGAACCATAGAACAGGAGCCTATTCTGGTGTGGGCTTTCCATGAGGTCACAACTTCCTTCAGGGCACATCCGGCTGCTCCAGTGTGGGGGTCTGCTGCACACTGCAGGGTAGATATCTGCTCTATCATGGAACTCCATGGGCTGCCAGGGGACAACCTGTGTCACCATGGTCTTCACCACAGGCTGCAGGAGAATCTCTGCTGTAGTGCCTGGAGTACCTTCTCTTTCTCCTTCTTCACTGACCTCGGTGTTTGTAGGTCTGTTTCTCTGACATACTTTCACTCCTCTCTCTTTCAGCTGTTGCAGGATGTTTTTATCCTTTCTTAATTATTTTGTCAAGGAGGTATTACCAGCATCACTGATTGGCTCAGTTTTGGCCAGTGACAGGTCCGTCTTAGAGCTTTGCTGGAACTGTCTGTCTCCAGCATGGGGGCAGGTTTTGATGTCTTCTCACAGAAGCCACCCCTGCAGACTGTCCACCACCAAAACCTTGCTATGTACACCCAACACATAAGTAAACATCATAGCCACCTACCTACAGGCCAGAAAGCCTCACCTTAATTTCTGGGAAAGTGATGAAGCAAATCTTTCCAAAAGTTATTTTCAAGCACATGAAGGATGATTGAGAGTATTCAGCATGGATTTACCAACAACAAATAGCGCTTCAGTAACTTTGTAGCCTTCTATGATGAGATTTCTGATGGCATGGATAAGAGCTGACTGTCAATAAGACTTAAGGGGTAATAATCAGCGGGTACAAAGTCCAACTAATGGCCACTTAACAGTGTTTTCTCCCAGGGATTAATAATGAGTCCAAACTGTTTTTATTAATGCTGTGTAGGATGGGATGAGTGTACTCCAAGGAGATAACATCGAATTTGGTGAGCAGTCAATATGGGAATGCAAGGCTGTTACTCAGAGGGACCTGGACAGGCTAGAGAAATGGACTGACAGGAACCTCATGAAATTTAATAAAGGCAGACACGAAGTCACACATTTGGAATACAACAACTGTACACAGTGGTACAGAAACTGGATGCCTTCTTTTCAATGAGGCAATATCTTTTGCAAATGCAGTTTCTTTTTTATAAAGACTGGTGAAGTTCTAAAGAAGCTACTAAGAAATAAAAAATACAAATACAGTGGAAAAATCTAAGGTGTAATATACGAATTAATAATTCATTATTCATAAAAAGGTAAAATAAAGGAAGTTATCCCCTAAAATATTTTGTTTATTTAGCATTTGAAGTAAAATGGTGAGGCATTTAATTAGTTCAATTACAAGAAGAAAAATGTTTCTTTTTTTATTGATTCTAAGTAGTAAGAAGACATCCTAAATTATCTCACTTATATAGATTTTAAATTGGCCATCCAATTAGTCATAGAAAAAAATATCTAAATAGAGAAACAGCAGCATGAGTTTGGCTAGGAATAATGATATTTAGCAGTGCATTTGATATATGGTTACTGATACTGCTTTATACTTTCCCTTGAGTATTAACACTGATTAAAAAAGGATGCAGAATGCAGGTTTCATTATTGATTACATTGTCTCCAAATTTGCACACAGATTTTTTTTCCCCAGTTTATAATAGCAATAATTACCTCATTACAAGAATTTCCTAAGGATTAATGTAATTGAATGGCTAGGCTTGATAAGCATTTTCAACTAAGATTTCAGTTGCCAACTCATCTCCAATAAATGATCTAACTTTTTTTATGGATATTTAAGCTCATTTTGAGATTGGTCAAAAATTGACTTGACGACATCCATCAACACCTTCATGTGAGCAGGAGGCTCACAAACTCAGGAGGCAAAACATGACAGAGGCTCATCTCAAACACATTTTACCACTGGCTCCTGTTTCCTCATTATTCACAGAATTGCTGTTTCCCAAGGCAATATGCATAAGTATACTACAAGCAAATGATAACGTTTTCTTCTGTTTCTCAAATAAGCAGTTTTCTGTTTAACCGGAACTGGAATCAACATTGAACTAATAGTCTCAAGAGAATAAAGATTACTGTATTTTCTGTAAAACAAGGGATCATTCATATGGAATCTAGCTCAAAGCTTCAAAGAAGAAACATGGAAAAGAGAAAACAAAGATGGATATTTTTCCTTAAGAATGTCATTGATAGAAATCAGTTCTGAGCAAAGGTAGGCTCTTAAGGGTGAAGTTCCAGAGGAACATGTCTTGCTAGTACTTTGCTTGAAATCTGCAATATGTCTATAAGCACATATAAGAACCTTGTACTATAATTATACATTAATATTAATGATTTCAGGGAAAAATAAATCTTCAACCTCAGATTTAGGTTATTCACTTTTCACAGATAGTCTTTTGACCTTTTTAGACATAAAACCTCTGATCTCAGAGAAATGTACATAAAAAATACATGTGCATAATTCTATTATGAATAACAAAGAATTTTGAATTATGCTATTTTATTCATGACTAAACAAATTTATTTGCATTAGAAAACAAGAAAGCACATAAACATTTGTTCTATTTAATTCCAGGGGCAGATAGCAAAGCAGTATGATTATCTAGTTGTCTTCAAAAAAAGTTGTGGTATTTACCTTTCGCAGACAAAGATTTGGTATAACAAGTTCTTTCAAAATAAAAATTAAGTACAGATTCGTATCACAACTAAATGGCCTGAAGTACCTGAGCATTAGCTTCAAGCAGTCAATAGTGAAGAAATTGAAAAAAAAAAAAATTCTTGAAAGGAGGTAGATTGTTCTCTGCTTGTTCTGTTTGTGAGCTGGTCACATACACTGCTGGAGTAGGAAATTCTGAGTTGTAGACCAACCTCTTGGAGAGTGCAGTGGCTCCCACTCAGCACACATACCTTGCTTTCCTTTCCATGGAAACCGGGGCAGGGTGGAGAAGCAAGCAGGTGGAACTAAGCAGAGGGAAAGAAACTAGATGTGAGATGAGGGAGGAAAACACATAAAAATTAGATAGAAATAATTAAAAAAAAAAAGAAAAACATAATTTGAAAGATAAAGGTTCAGAAAGGAGGTTATAATTGCTTGAAATCTTTAACATAACCTTCCTGAATTATGAAAGTCTTCTAGGTCTGCATGGGTGTTTTTTTCAATTAATAGCTTACTTTGAACTGAGGTATTGATTAAGTAGTGATGTTCAGTAACTTTAAAACCCCGTACACAAAATCCTGTCAGAGATCTTCTTCAGGATAGCCAGTCAGTTGTAAAAGCTGCTAAATTTGTTGATAATACATGCTGCTTGACACAGGTAGCACGTTCTGCTTCAGAAATTCATTGCCATGTCTGCTGCTATGGATTACTTCTCTCATGTTACATGCAAATAGTTTTAAAACACCAGCTGGAACAGTGAAATATAGGAGACAGTCATTGGTATGTGTATGAGGAAAGATACAAGAAAAATTATCTAGTTACTTTTAATTCTTCACTAAAACAGTGTTTGCCTCCCTGTTTTGGCTTTTTCTTCCAGAGCTTCCTAGGAACAGCTACAGCCTGATGTGAAAGGTCACCACTGATGCCCCTTCCTGCTGTGTCAGTCAGAGTGAGAGGAGACCACAGCTCCGTCACATCACTTGATGAGTGAAAAATATGCAAGTAGAGCTCCCCACAAGATAGATTCTCCTCTGCTGTTTCTTTCTATGGGATTTGCTCTTTATATAGCCTTTGGCATGTGACTTTTGGGAACCAGAGCTAAGAAAGGTAATGGAGACTTAGGTGAAAGAGGACTAATCCTCCATTATCCCCTCCAGGAAAACCTACACCTGGGTCCTTAATCTATTTTTATTAGTGTTAACTTTTAATGTCATGTTGTCTTTGAGGTCCCATATCTTACATTTTATTTTAAGGAGTTTTGTTCACTGGAATAAATATGGAAGTATATAGCCATTTTATACCTTTGCAAATTAAACATATTTCTGGTAATAGAGTGAAAGCTTAAGCACTAACAAAAGTGCTAACATAAGAAATGTTTTTGCACACATATGTATTTTTCATTAAGAAAAAGCAGATAAAGTCTGGATGTATATTATGGTATGTAAAATTCCCTAAGATATAAATCACACAGAAAAAAAGAGGAATTCATTTGGTTAGATATACAGATTGACAGTGTGAATGTCTGCACCTGAGCTAATCACTTTAGGCTCCCTAGTAGTCAAAGGAGAGAAACAGGCACTTCTAGGTCACAATTCCTCTTATCCTAAAATAGGCATCTGAAGTAGGTCAGATGAACTGTGCCCTGAGAGTGCCTATTATTCTCTACCAACTATAAAGGGAGCCCTGGTTGATTAATTCAGATTCAATGTAGACGTTTAAGGAAGATGAGATGAATCCCATTCAGGGAATCCAAAATGACTATTAAGAGACCAACAGCAAAAAGTGAGAATTCTTGTTTTCCAGATATATAGAATCCTAGACAATTGCATACATTTAGACACTGACTATAGGTTCCTAAGTTATTTAGGCATTTTGGAATATTTTATCTTATTTCACATTGTATTTTCTTTTTTCTCAGAGAATCCACTTTTTATCAGTGTATTTTAATCTTCTGATCCATGACTTATATTCTCTTTCTTTAAGAAAGATGAAAGCCTTCTCCAACCTTAACAGACTTTTATGAATAAAATCTTAACAAAGCAAAGCAATTCACCTTTCATCTATTAAAAAAGTGCTGTACTACCAATAGCTTGGGAAATATAACGTTAACAACAGATCTGCCATTAGGCTCACCAATATAACTTGATTTCAGCAGGAGTGCTTTAAACATTTTAACAGATCAACACCTGAGTTTCAAATCAAACCAGAATGCCTTGGATTTTGTCTTCCAAATTTATATGGAGAAATAATGGAGTCCAAACATATTTCTCCTCCATAACTGTGACTCTATTTCAATACTGAAAATACTGACTTATCTAAGAAATGGTTGGTTCAAATGTGAAAACAAAACACTAGATAATGGAAGAGGATTTTTAATGAAAAAGATTTTTAAGCTGATATAACAATATCTTACCTACAGCATACCAGACAGACCTTAATCCACTTAAAGTACACATGGATAGTTTATAGTGCCTCTAATCAGTAAATCAGTAAATTTTCCAGTGTCAGTGAAAAATTTCTCATCTAAAAGGTTATTTTTTAAGTCTCTAACAATTTGTCATAGCAAAGAAAGTATTCCATTCCTTTTTATCACTGTCAATGTGGGTATATTATGATCATCTTAAAAAGAAAATTTAAAAAAAAAAAGAAAGAAACCCAACATATAAATTTTATCATTTTTCAAGTTATATGCTGGAGAGGAACTAAAATAGTAATTTTAGATAACAAATGTTTTCCAGTCTTTGGTATCCCAAACAAGAGAATAAGCAATGAGGATTATATAAGAAATATTAATAGGATTTAAAGCCCATTAAATTGATAGGATACCTTTCATTGACTTCTTTGGGATTTTGATCAGATCCTGCAGTAATGAAATATACTCAATTACTTTGGGTTACTCAGAGCTTGCTAACAAAACAAATTCTAGGATATGGTGGTTTGAAAAAAAGAAGATATGTTTTAGACTTTGAGACCTCTCCCAGTTTTGTCTTTCTACATACAGATACTTGTAGCAAGCAAGACACTACCAAGCAGCACATAAAAATGAGATTAATGTTACTTAACTTTTACCATCATCTTAAAATCTTTCAACCATCTCAAAATTAAGCATCTCAGCAATTTATGAAGGCTTCTTCTACACAAGATAAGAACCTCTAGAAAGTGACAGAACTTCCACATGTATTTTAGATTAGTCCTTGTCTGGTTGGTGGCTCTCTCTACTGACTGTACATGAAGTTTAGACACCTAGTTAATAAAAATTTCCAACTTGTGAATAGCTAGAGTTTGTTTCACTCAGCACTCCTGAAACCCTTGAAAAAGCCAAATATTATAAACTTGTACATATGTTTCTGGTGGTAGGGACTACTAGAAAGAGATCAATGTATAAAGAGAAGAGAAAAAGCATTTCCTCCTCTTCCTCCAGAGAACTCAACAAGCAGTACAGTTATTTAAACTTTTTACCAATGTATTTAATGTATATCATGCTTGAATCCTTTGGTGTTTGTTTTTTTTATGAAAAGTTCCTACAGTGAGGGTATTCCTAATATCTCACTTTGTTGTGTGGATTACTTTGATTCCCAGTAAAATAAAGCTCATATTTCAACCTTTGCTTCCATGGAGGTCTAATGATTTGTCAGCTTCTGTCTCATAACAGAACCAATTTTCATTAGCAACATATTAATTCTGTAGCTTAACCCATTATCATTTTGCTTAGCTGAAATTATCCTGGTCATTAAGTGCTTTACCGGAGACAGACATATAATCTCATGAACACATGTGTATGCATATAAGAATACACCAATGCATAGTGCGTGGAAGTTTTATCTTAGTTCTAAGTGCTTGAAGTACTGCAGAATGTATTCTGTGTCACCAGACAGGTATTTGAATGAAGCTAGGGTACACAATTCATGCCTGAAGGTGTAAGATGTAGACAACTTTGGGATTTCAAAGCCCTCTGAGATACAGCTGAAGAATTCTGTAGAGCAGAGTGAGGTAAATGCAGAGCAACCCATTTATCATATTTTAGAAGCTGTTCTGAATGTGAAAATGAGTTGTTCTGAAACCCAGAAGTTCACCTTGATCTTGTTTGGGGAGGCAACTGGATGGTTTACTCCAAAAGACAGTCAGAAGAAAAATGAATAGTTATAAAATAACAAGTCCAAGTTTAAGCATGTGGAAATAAACTGGAACGCTACATTGTTTGACAGTCTAAATACACTTGCTTGGGCCAAAAAACACTGTTTGGCAATGGTAAAAACTGCTAAGGAAATTTGAGCACATCTAAGCTATGTAACAGAATCTATTGAACAGTTGAAGTTACCACATAAGCTTCAAGTCCATTGCTTTGTACAAAAATTTTTAACATAACATTGCCTGTGCGTATTCTCCTCTACTAAGCATTGCTGAGGTCACACCTGGAGTAATGTGTCCAGTTCTGGGCTCCCCAGTCCAAGAGAAGAATGGACTACTGGAGAGAGTGGCAAAGGGCCACAAAGATGACAAAGGGACTGGACCATCTGACATATGAAGAAAGGCTGGGAGAGCTGGGACTATTGAGCCTGTAGAAGAGAAGGCTCAGAGGGATCTTATCAATGTGCATAAATACTTGATGGGACAGTGTGAAGAGAATAGAGCCAGGCTCTTTTCAGTGATGCTCAGTGAGAGCACCAGAGACAATGAGCACATGCTGAAGTACAGGAGGCTCCACCTGAACATCAGGAAACACTTTTTCACCTTGAAAAGTAACTGAGATCAGGGTGACTGAGCACCAGCACAAGTTGCCTGGAGAGGTTGTGGAGTCTCCCTCTTTGAATATATTCAATAGGACAAGGGGTGCCAGTTTTAAACTGAAAGAGGGGAGATTTAGATTATATATCGGGAAGAAACTCTTTAGTGTGAGGGTGGTGAGGCACTGGAACAGGTTGCCCAGAGAAGTTGTGGATGCCCCATCCCTGGAAGTGTTCAAGGCCAGGCTGGATGGGACTTTGATCAATCTGATCTAGTGGGAGGTGTCCCTGCCCATGGCAGGGATCTTGGAACTCGATGATCTTCAAGGTCCCTTCCAACTCTAACCATTCTGTGATTCTATGATTCATGATTCAAAACCTGTCTGCGCAGCCTGCTCTAGGTGGCCCTTCTTGAGCAGGGTGGTTAGACCAGATGACCTTCCAGCCTCAACCATTCTGTGATTCTGTGGTGTTTCAACCAATATAATGTGACAAAATTCTGAACCAATATAACATGACTCAGACCTTCTCTGTAACACTGGTTTATTTCTCCTGTTTCAGTAATACAGCTCTCTGGTCTCTGATTCCATAAATGATTTACTAAGAGCTATCTTGAGGATGCCAGCACCACAAAATGTTTTTTTTAGTCAAACGCAGATCATCAAGACCACAGATTTACATCTAATTATTTTAACAGGATACAACACACCCATAGAAAAAATGACAGAATGAAATCGGATACTGTTAGCTAGACAGCAGATTGTTACTTTTAGGTGTTATTAAAAGAAGAGAGGAAGCAGTTGGCAGACTTATCAGATCATCTGTCTGCATGTCTGTTTCTCCTTCTCTCCTTCTGTGTAACTAAAGTGTCTGTAGAGTCTAGCATTGTAGTCACTGGAAATTGTGAGTTTTGTCCAACCAAAATATTTTTATATTGTAACACACATTTGAATTTCCTATTTGACTTAGCCTCGAGTGTCCATACCTGAAAAAATAGATTAAAGTATAATCCCAACAGTATATTAAAATTTGGTAATTTTCTACTCTGTAAGAAGAAGAGAGGGTCTGCAGGTTCCCGAAAGCTTCCATACATTTTCTTAAGGGATTTGGATAGAATTCATAGATTTCTTGAAGTTTTTTGGAAGAGATGGACTTAGGACAAGTGGTGGGTGGCATAATTTCCATGATTTTACCAGTGCTCAGCAGACAGCACAAATTAGAGATGTTAAACTGGCAAGGTCTCTCCTATATCAGACATCTCTTCAGGTCAATTTAAATCCACACCCATAAGGAAGCATAGTGAATAGAAGATAGAGCTAGATTAGAAAACAGGTTCAGAAACAAATTTAGTTAACGCATATAAGTCTTAAATTTCAAGGGGTTGGTCTTATTCCTACTAAAACACTCTCATTGCTACAGTTTTAGCCCATGAAAGTTTACACTCTAAGTAACTATAACGACAGAACATCATGATCTTGATTAGTCTTTTGGGTTTGGTATTGGCCATTATTTGAGGGAGGTTCCAGTTTCAGAAATGTGAGGTACCAGTTGCTAGATCCTCATTTTATAGGATGAGTGTGTACTGCTAGCAAAAACCCAGGAGAAAAAAAATTATAAATACCAAATCATTGACTGATTGGTAGAACATATTTATAATAAAGAACACTAAAAATATTTTTTCTTTTTTTCCAATTGAGTTTCAGATGATAATTCCACAAACTTTATAAATGCTAAAAGTTTGGCTTTATTTTTCTTTTCCTTTCTTTTTTTCCTGGTGTTCTATTGCTCCCCTATTGTTAAAATAATATTTAAAAAGAAATGTAACATATTTGAAAGATAACAAGAATTGCTAGCACACTTAAGCAAACTGCTTGGGAGAGAAGTGCTGAGGTTACCCAATAATTTGAACAAAAATAACCTACCAGCTAGTGGGACTGGTAGGAATTGTGAAAATGCTTCAAAGAAGGCAGCGAATGTATCTCAATATTTTGAACAAGAAATGAATAACGCATATGTTCACATCTTTAGACTATCTTGTTCAAAGACTACTGAAAACTTCTCTTTCTTTCTTTTAAACCTGTCCATTTCATCTCTACAGGACATAATTTAAACGCAGTATATATGTATGTTTTCTCCACTCCTATCCCTGTGGGCTGGAATATCACACTATGCATTCTGAGACAGAATGTGCTGTCTTTTTTGGACAGTCACAGCACATATGTTACCAACAGTGCAAAGAACGTACATCAGTGGTTCAATATTTAAGTTCTGTAAAATTTATGGAATAATGAAGACAGTATGTCCATCCAAGGGAATAATTGCTTTATGGGGAGCCTGTGCATCTCAAATTGGTTGATTCCTGGATTTTAAATTGGCCCCTGTTCCTGTTGTTTAAAGGCAGCAAACAGTAGCACTGGCACAAAGGCTGCCTGCCTGAAAAGGGCATTTTCAAAGTCACACAGCATGAACATTTTCTTGTCAAGACCCATTACAAGAAAAAAGTAAGTGGCATTTCAATGAAATTGTCCTCTTTTTTAATATTATTTGTAACTACCTGGGGATGAAGTACTTACTGACTCTAAAAACATAAGAGCATCTGTCTATTACAAGAAAGCAGAGATAAGTTTGGAATAAACAGACACAAGTATTATATTTCTTACTTTATTTCACTTCTTTTAAACCTTGTTTTAAATTATTCCTTCAAATATTTTATGCAGACATTGCACTTATATCGCATTTCATTGGGTTAAACATATTCTGTGATGTGACATAATTTGATATGACCTGACCAAACCAGATCAAAATGTCATGCTGTATCACATATTTAAAGAGAAAATAGTGGTTATACTTTCATTTACTTTTAAATCAATTCAAAAAAATGTTTATGGAAAGTTAAACAGGTCCTCTTAAACGTGTCAATGACACACTGTTATAAGGTGCAGATCTATGCTTTAAAAAAATTTTAAAAAAATTGCTTCATATATAATATTGAATTTCTACTTAGGTCTTAGACATTCTATAGGATATTGCATTGTTTCTGCTAATGCAAGTACTGTCTAAGATAATAATCAGCGTTTATATTGACTGACAAAAACTTTTGCAAAAACAAATTTCCAATTGGAGTGCAAGTGGCAGCATTAACTCCAATATAAGGTTCTTCACCATATTGTAGAATTGCAGAGTTGGGATTGCAAGCCTTCTTCCAGCTCTGGATGACTGTGTTATGATTCTGCTGTTAAAACCTTTTT
Source organism: Tringa tobata (assembly GCA_033628505.1). NCBI lineage: Eukaryota > Metazoa > Chordata > Aves > Charadriiformes > Scolopacidae > Tringa > Tringa tobata. Next base: position 33,697,719 of record JAHREE010000279.1, read on the forward strand.
TCTCGTAGACAGTCTTAGGAAGTAGGAAGATGTTTTACAAATTCCCACAAGCCATGTACTTTTCTCTCTAACATTTTAAATCATCCAGCTGCACTACTTGAGAAGAAAAATACTGAAAAAAATGGAGAAGAGAATCAGTAGCTTACTCCTTACTGGCAATTAGCAGTATCGTGCACTGTTCTTTTAATATTGGAGCTATTGAGAATCTCAGAAACAGTAAATGGTAGCTGCTATCCTTGTGATTGACCAAAGAGCAGGACTGTGGTTGTTTGTATTCTGCAGGTAGCTTGAAGAAAACACAGGGCTTTTGCAAGATCTACTGGCATGAAATCGTGATTTTAAAATCCCCAATTATTCCATACACTGCCCAGATATGGTGATGGTCTTTCAGCAGCTCACTTTGAGAGAGAATTTGACAGAAAGACATCCTGGTCCTGTGAGTCTCTGACTAGGTTTTTCTTGACATGCCTCCAGGTCTGGCGATTTTGCTGTGGAAGAAGTTTCTCCAACTGACCTCGTGTTCATATCTAATTTGGTTTACTTTTGTTTGTCTTTGTGTGGTACTATAGTTTTATATAGACAGCAGTAGCAAGCAGTTTTTCAAGGCAGAAAGAGATATTTATGACTCTAACATAAGAATGCAGAGAAGTACATGCCTGGAAGGGCAGCAGAGGCTTTCAGAGTCAGAGTCACAGGATGCAGCACAGACAGGTATGTGATGATAAGGAATGGGGCACAAGCTGGTGTTAGGTTATGTAGTAAAAGCTCATCTGCACCCTACAAAGGAAGGCAGGGACAACAGCAGATGGGAGAGCTCAAATTGTGCCCTAACTCCTACCAGGCCCATCATGGGAGTCATCAGCCCATCAGAAGCCAAATTCCACAAGTTCAGAGGAGCACAGAGGCACAGTGGAGGCAGGAACACAAACTACAGGCTCCTGAGGAACAAACAGTGTGTCCAGGCTCATTCCACTCAGCTTCACTACTGGAGGAGCTGGGGATGTGGAGCTGGGGGCATGAACCTGCAACTGCCTTACCTCTTTTGAGATGCCAGATCCAGATGAGTTTCCCCTAGCACTGGAGATGCCATGGCTATAAACAGCTCAGTAATGGTCTGTTAAAAAGTAATGCAGACCTACAGTGGGACAAAACTCTTTATAGGGGTAACAAAGAAAGCAAAGAAACGGTATCTGACATATGTATAAGTGCCATACATGGTAAACTTGGATGTAACTTGGAGCCGCAGACCAATAAAGAAAGAAAAAAAAAAAAAGAATTGTTTAGTGGAAGATGAAATCATCGATATGAGCCCCAGCAAAGGGACGCCAGATGTTGACAACTTCTTGTAACACCTCCCTCACCACCATGAACATCATGGTGAAACCACTGACTCTAAGACCCAGTGAAGCAGTAGAAGGGAGAGTACAACACTAGGGAAAGGGTAGAAACTCAGAAGTATGTATGCTACTATTTTAATTATATTGCTGCTGGGTTTGTACCTTTTTCTGTATTCTACCTGGGATTTTTTGGTTGTTTCTTCTTATGTTGTTTTTTTTTTTTCTTCCCTGAAATTAAATCTGGACCAATGATGATTCCTGAATTAGACTGTAAAGTTTTCCACTACATTAACAATAAATTCTCGTCCTCTTTTACATACAGCATATGCTTCCTCTTTACCCATAAACAAGATTTTGAACATAGTGGGAGCTGCTGTTCTGCTGGTGACTAAACATGTTTTTCATAAAATCTCTTGTGGATTGTGCTTGCAGGTCATCTAATGCCCATATATATTAAAAGAACAACTGCCACTGTTGCTCATTTTAGACCTATCATTTAATTTAAAATTTCCAGTAAAGTATTTGCAGATTAACTCCTAGGACTCAAAACTAATTGCTGAAAGGAAAAAAAAAAAATCAGTTTGTAAATCTGGCAAGGTTCATATCTTGTGGTGTCTATTCTTCTACACTATTTAGCATCCAACCACCATGAGGAAACAAAATGGTCCTGCTCTGCAAATCTAAGAGCTAACTACCACTTCATAAAGGTAAGTACAATTAGCTAGAAGTTGTTGGGCAGTTGCATTCACATTTTAAAATAAAATTATTATGCATTAATATAATTTTCTTATGTGTTAAACATATCTTTCCATAGTGTTGGCAATGGATACCATAAACATATTTTATACAGAAGATAAAAATCATTTTAATTAAGACTATTCTATGGAGTATTAATGGTCTCCAAGCTTTAGGTCTAACTTAAATGCAGTAAATGAACAGTTATTTCAGTGGTTGTAGCCATAAAAAAAGTCGTCTTGTAAAGAAAATTTCTTAGTTCTGTCAGTATTTAGTTGAGCACCAATGAGTCGGCTTTTCCAGAAGTAATATATGCAGAATAAAAGAAAAAATACAACTGGAAATGAAGCATGTCAAACATTGACCCTGTTTTTCCTGAATTTGGACAAACCCAAATGGTTGAAAAAAAAATTAGTTAAAATGTCCCTGGTTGAAGATTTCTCTTTCTGTTGATGCCAGCTGAAGTTGAGTGGTAAATTAAAACAGTAATTTACAAACCCCAAAAGATGAGGAGAAGCCAAAGGCACACACATTCAAAAAACATCTCTTCAGCAGAGAGACACAGCTATGATTTTTTTTTTTTATTTCGCTGTGTTGAATTATCATGAAAATGATATTATTATAAATGGGCACCAAGCCACAGTCTTTTTGTCCCTGAAGAGCTGTGGCTCCATTGGGCTCCATATAGACATAGAACTATTAGATTTGTACTTATATTCTATATCCGTTTCTGTTTGAAAACTTAATGACACAGAATGAAATTTATCAATGTTTATAACCTCATGTGTAACACTCAGTGACATAGCAAGTCCTCCAATGCCACTGGATATAATAATTTGATCTATAGAAATCTGAGGTTAACTAGCCAAGAGATCTCTCTATGACAAAAAAAAATATATTGTTATACCAAAGACACATCAAAACTTAAGAAACAAAGACCCATGTTAACTGTATGTAGAAGTAAGGCAAATAGCAACTTTGGTAAATGTGGCTGAAATATGGTTAATAAGGTCATTCTGTGATAGCAGACACTGGAATGTGTTAAAACCTGGGAAACAGAGATGTGCAAAGTGCCTTTATTCATCCTGATGGTGGTAAGCTTTGGTAACTACTGACCCATGCAGAGCATAAATATTATTTTACTGTAGGCCACAGGTAGCTGCTTCTAAAATACAACATTTCTTTAAGGTGAATCTGACAGAATTTGACATGCATAAAAAGTACGCAAACAGTATGTATGCAGCATGCATCACTGTGACATTCACACAGACAGTTTGGGTTTGGCAACACTTTGGTTTTGTAGGTTTCTTTTGACATTTAAACAGAAGTTAAGAATCTTTCTGAAAGGAGCTAGGGTTGCTTGCCAGGTATGAATATATATCTTTGCAAAGGCCATCCTCAGGTGAAAATGTCTGTAGAATTATGGTTGGAGGTGACATGTTGCAGTTGAGATATTTTGAAGAAAAATAGTTTGAATACCACCTGAGAAAAATATACTTGGGTTAACTATGAATGTTTCAATTATATGAACAAGACCTTCAGCTGGCATAAATCATCTGAAGTTCCCTTGAATCACTTTTATCATTTTCATTTCACTTTATTTATGATGTTTATTTATCAGCATATTATACCTTCTGCTTTGCATCTGAGGGCTCTGATGAATTTTATGTTACTTTGGGAATTTTCTGCTTTGGGAATTAGTGTTCAAATTTATATTTGTAAAATATACTAATGGGAGATAAGCCCCCCCCCAAAAAAAAAATTAGGTTACTCTAACCACAAAATTTTTTTCCACAAGTTGAGATGTGGCATGGATGATCTGTTTTCTAAATCTGTATTATTTTTGTCTCTAGCAATATGCTAACATGTATGACCTTATGGAAATGAACTTTTAGGAACTTTATGAACTTTTTGAACTTTTTAGAACTTTTATCTCCCATAGATATGAAGGATCAGGTTCTGGAGGATATAAACTAATCATTATTCAATAAGCCAGCTCCGCATGATTTGGCATGCTGCTACATGCATATAAATTGCCCCCACCCATGCAATACACAGACAAATATCTGTATTGAGCTTAGGTGGGACGATTTTTATAGTGGGAGCTGCAGAGGTGGCCCTGCATGATTATCTAAGCTAGATAAAGGTGGAAGGTGTCACATTAGGTGGAAGGGCAGCACAGCTCCTAATACATGGAGGATTTCAGGTCTTTCTCATTAAGGCATTCAATGTAAGGTTTTGGTTGTGTGCATGTAGTCTCTTTGCTCAAAGAATTTTAGGATAGTTTGCCTCTGCATCTTTTCTCTTTTCCATCCTTGAAGGTAGTAGAAATGTTGCTTTTCGTGTGTGTGTGTATATACATATGTATGTATATAGATTCTTTGGGGTTGTTTATTTTTACCTACAATGATTAGTAGGTTTATGTACTCTGTTTATCCTTTTGCTCATTCTGTGACTCCCAAAACAATGAACACATCTGTGTTTTCTTTTATCTTCTTCCCAAAGCTGAGAAAAGCTTTCCCCCAGGCATGAAGGTCTGTTGGGTCCTTTCAGTTCTTCTCCATATTCTATTAAGAGCTTCCAGTTCCCCTGAAGACACCATCATATGTTTCTTCAACTTCTCTTCTACTCCAATGAGTAACATACCTTCTTAATAAGACCAAGGACTTTCAACAGTTTTAACTCCACAATGAACATTTTTTCCCCTCTTGTTCTTTTCAGATGCAGCATACATATAATTTATCCAGTTCTTCTGAGGATACAGCTTAGTATATTAAGTCAAATTCATGCATCTTCATCACTTGTGGCTTGTCATTGGGCTCACTGATAGCACCTTTTCTTCACCTGTAGCCAGCTTGATATTAACCAGGGTAGCCAATTCCAGGCCACCCACTTGCCATTTGGGGATTCCTTGGGTGAACACAGTTCACGTCCACAGGGTAATGATGCTTCAGAGAAGTGTCAGACCTAACACTAATGCCCAGAGCAAGTTGTACGTTTTTCAAAAAGTGTCAGTTCCCTAGCATTTGGGCTATAAATTTGTAGGGCCTGTGTGTAACTCTCTGTTATTTGAAGTGAAGGTGTGTTGAAGTCTTCTCTGTTTGTCATCCATGTTTCTTTGATTGGGCTCTAAACAACTGACTTTCCACGTGTGTGACTTTCTTTCCTGTGTTTAGTAATCACTCAGAGCTGAAAAGACTAAGAGATGTTTGCTGTGCGCAGTGGCTGGAATTTATCAGCACCATATAATTGCTCAGCAGCTGGCGCTGCAGTGAGAAGAAAAAACAGAAACAAGTAAAAAGCCTGTTTAACTGTTATGGCTTCATTTTTTGTCTACTCACCTACAAGATAATGTAAATGCAATTGACCAGGCTTATGTGTTAGGTCCAAGACAGAGTTCATATTGAAGGATCCTTCATGTGAAAGAGACATATGCATAATCAGGCATATGCTTCTCTATTTGGCTTTTTATAGGCAATTGTGTATGAAAATACAGTCCTTTTATCCATATTTCACTTCTGATTAAGGTAGCCTGTGCCCAACACGCTCTGAGTGGGAACCTGGTTACCTTATTTGGAGTGGTACCTTCTTCAACAGTTGTCTGAAGTTTGGCGTGATGATTCCACTAGCACAAATGCTATGTAACTATAAGGATTCAGGCCAGAGGTATTACTGATGTCCTGCTATGTGGTGTCATACACATAAGTCAGACAATAAAGCATTTGAGAAATTACTGGCAAATATTATATGTAATCTTCCATAGGCAATCACATCTTCCAATAGTTTGTACCCATTGAGTCTGCAACTATTGTTGCAACTAGGTGAGCTGAATAAAAGATAAAGGCATAAACACATACTAATTAACATACATAAGTAGACCTTATCTACCAATTAGTAAGTGAACTTTCCAGTTGACAACCCAAAACCATACACATAAGCAATGGGCAACACCATTTGAATCTTGTACATTATTGAAATCGGTGTAACTATCTCAATACTAGCAAATATTGAGGTACTATTAAAAATTTTGGGTAAGAAAGGAGTATGATTAGAGGTCTGTATTTCCTGGTTACCTCTTTCTCTGCAGGTTATCTGGTCTCATAGGGAATCTGGCATTGCTGCTGGAGGCCTCAAGACTGTGATGGAAGCTGCCTCATACATCAGCCATGTTAGGGCTGAAATTCCCTTTCCCTTTCCTGCCAACTTTTGGGGTACAAGGAGATACCCCAGCACAGACCCCACTAGTACTTTAAGCACAACAATTATTCTTGATCTGTTGCTTTGAAAGTGAAAAGGAAAACAGCTCTAGGGACGGAAAGGGAAGCTTTCCCCAGTTCATTCTTTTAACAGCACTAGAGCAGAAGGAAACACAGCTCTGCCAAATGGGCTTAGAAAGCCAGAGGCTATACAGAGCATAGCAGGTGATAGCAAAATTAAGGATTAATCATTTTTGGTATTGTATTTAGTATTGAATTTCATACATTTATAATCATCATCTCTTCAGTACCAGCATCTTACCCATTATTGATATCCTGGCAGATATTATAAATTAAGCATTTTAACTCCACTTTTCAATGTCTACAGAAAATACAAAATTGTTAAAAATGGACATATAATTGATATAATATTTCTAGTCTTTACTGAGTTCATGGGGTTCTTATTTCTTATTTGCTTTGTGACTTTGTATATTTAATAACTTTAGGTTACAGAACACTTGCTTTTGTTTATTTCTAGGCATACCACATTAAAGATTTTGCTCAGCCTAAGCTATAGCAAATAATGGAGAACAGCATAGTTGTATATGATTTGTTTATTTCGGATCAGGTAGTGTTTAATATGTGTACTTGTGTTTACATAGTAAATTCTACCACCTCGAATATTTGCCTTGTTCTGAAAAAAAAAGTAAGAGGTATTTTACTACAAAATTTTATTCTACTGCTACACAGGACAAACAGATTCTATTTACAGCTTTTACAAAGGCTCTAGCACCAGATTAAATTTTTACATATATTGCATAAATCCAAAATTACACTTTGAATTTTTTCAGAATATATACTCTCATTCCCCATTTTCAGTCGTTTCAGAGAGAAGAAAAAAAAAAGAGTTTTTTTTCATTTGAAATTTACACTTAGATGCTTATTTTACTTTATTCCATTATGAGACATATAATGGCACATGTTTATTGTATAATACTCTTGCATATTGTTCAGGTAAAAAGATTATATAAAACATGTATGTGAGTGGACCTCCTGCCCCCACCAGACTCTTGTATGTTGAAACAAGATGGAACACCCTCAGTTAAAGTATTGGTGAAGGCAGAAATAATAAGCCTAAGACTAAAGGTCATTGAATGTTTTCTATAGATGCCTCTCAAAAGGCGATATAATTCTACAGTTTTAACTTGCACTCTTTCTAAATTGTTTACCTTGTGGTACTGGAGTGTAGTGCAGGCACTTGTATTCCCTGGTATTCAGAGACATCTGTAAAAGACTTGTCATTTCACAGTCATATCTTGTATGTGTTTTGTCTCTCCTCCTGTTGATATTTTTATTTTACTTTCCTTCTCAGTTAAATTTAAAAGTATCTGCTCTTAGGAATATTTCAATCAAAAGGACTAACCTTTTCTCTTGACTCTCTTTTTCCCTTTCAGATAAGCAATTGCAAGGCATTATTGTTAGAGAAGCAGAAATTTCACATCTTCACATGGCTCATTAAATAGCTAACACTCTGTTTTTATGTATGAAGAACAATGTTTTAAAAATAATTTAATTGTCTAGGCCAGATAAAATTTACTTCGTATAATAACTGTAACATAAGATTTTACAGAGACGTTGCAAGACATAACAATATTACTGAAAGTAAATGTAACTCCATCATAGATATTTATTTTTGTAAAAATAGGAATATGAGAGATCCCATTAAATTCTCTTATCTTTAAATGCAGGGTCTTAGCAGAGGGACTAAGACACAGTTAACCAGGACTGCTACAACTTATTCTTCGCTCTATTCAGTGGACATTGCCGTATATTTTTGACTTTTTATCTTTGACATGAGATGTACATTTGATGTAGAATGGCACCCTTTCTTGTCAGCAGCTGCTAAAGAGTTTTAAAGCAAGTATTAAAGCCTGCTTTGAAAAAATTAAATGCTATTTGATGGTATTTTCGGATCTGTAGTAACATTATGCCCATAGTATGCAACACCAGTTAATGGCAAGAATGGATCCCAATGTACTATGTATTTGACAATGTACTCTTAAGTTTTAATGTATTCTTTTTGTGCCCAAATATCCCAAGGGTATAGAGATGTACGCTTTGCCTTTTCCTCACCTAACCCATGCTGCTCAGTAGTAAGGAACTCTTAGTGTACATCAGTAGTGACAAGAGTTATTGACTGAATATTCATAAGATTCCTTTTATTTGGATACACTTTCTCATTCTTGCCTCCTTATAATCTTTTCCCTTTCATAAGACTTTTTGCAATGCAGAATCCCTTGACATGTGTTTTCCCTTCTTGATTTTAAAACATATGCTGGGCAATGTTGTAAAGCTTATAAAACAATAGTTCCTCTTGTCCTGAGCAACTGCCAAATTGCAGATTTCCTATGAATAAAATATTACATTTTCAAGAACTGAAACAATACAAAAACAACCTCACTATTCAAGATTCACATGCCAGACAGATACTAAGCATACAATTCACTCAGTTGGAGTTGGTACAGAACAGTCACCTAAAATGATCATGCTTTTAGTGTTACTTACTGATTTCATCCAACTGCTATTCCGGAATAACTGAAACAAAGAACCCTTTAGATTTTATATTTCCTTGTTGAATGAATAAATTCATCCTGGAAGGATGCTTTTCTCTGAAGAAAAGTCCTAGATTTTGATGACATTTACAGCTTAAGAGATATTAGGAGCTGGAAATAAATTAGAATTCAGATTATTAGCAGAGGTTCAAAACTGTGAAGGGAGTCTGAGCTGATGGCAAAGAGCTGGAACAACTGCTTTGTCGGGCTTCCTCACTGATGCAGGAAGCAGTATATTTTAACATCTCCACCAAAAGCTAGATCATTTGGAAACACTAGACTCTGCTCACTCGAGGGGCAGTGGCAATAACCTTAAAACTCAAGATGACAAACTGAAACACTGGCCTCTACATTCCTAGGTGCTTCAGTAATTTAGGATGTAATTAGGGGTGAAATCCTACTAACAGGAGCCAATTGCAAAACTGTTGCTCACCTCATGGGTGCTGTGTCTGACTCAAGGCCATGACTCAAGACACTGTGTCTTCCTCTCTAGGTATATATATTCTATAGTAGAATGTGAATATGCACAGTTTACTTTTAATTTTCTTTACGATTAATCAGAAACTTCCTTACCTTACCTTCACATATACCTTCCCTCAGATACTCCACACTTCTGATAGCCAGGACCTTGAGATGGATGCTGTGAATCCTCAGCAGCGCTACAAGACACCACAGAAATCAACGTTGACATTAACACACTCTTTTAAATAAGTTTTCTATTTATAAACTACACATCAAGGGCTACTAAGCTCACTCAAAACCCCTGTGAGCTCCAGGCAGAGACCTCTCCTGTTTTACAAACAGCACAGTGTTCTGCCCTGAAAACTGATGGTGTCAAAAACAAATATAGAAATCATCCTGCATCCTCTTCCTGACAGCAGTATTCCTCACAAATAATTTTGGTTTTGGCTCAAAAGATTACATTTTGTTATTGTCCCTCTTTGTTAGGTACAAGAACATAGCAATTATCTGGCTTCCTATCTCTGTCTGTTTTACTGAAAGAGACAAGTTTTTCTTCCACTGGAATGGAAATGCAAATATTATTATTGAAAGCAACAAATGAAAACTTCAGGGATGAAAAATGAGCTTTATCCACTAACGTTTCAGTGATTCCAAATATAGGATTGTGACCTTTCCAAATTACAGCTTTTACACCATAATGCAAGGCCCTTTCAAAAAGAAAATAATTTTAATTTTATTCACCTAAAAAAATATGTGCCTTTGTATGATCAAAAGAAAAAGTGTGTGCATTTTATCACTCCTGTGCACATCAAAATAAAAGTGTGGGGAGATACAGAAGAAGTAGGGGATACCTTAAGCTTAATAACACCTGTACATTTGCTGTGTTAAACACAGATTCTTGTACTGTCTTACAACAGACCTGTTTGTGTGCACTTTCAGTAACTGGATTTACAAGAGCTTATTTTTATTCATAACTAGATTAAAAAAAAAAAGATATATATACATTCCCTGAATCAAAGTGAATTAAAAGGAAATGACATGTAAGGGGAGAAGGTAGCTCAGATTTCTCATCCACAGTCTAATAATGAGAGTGACCCACAGGCAACTCAAAAGCTACCCACGCAATTACTCATGGAGTCTGCTGAAAAACGGACATCGCTGCCAGTAAAATATCTTTCTTATCTTGAATCCAAGCCTAGTGATTGCCACCTAAATAGGAATCGGGGGGAGGAATACAAAGTGCAAAGCACTGCCTTAAACTGACACTATATATCACTGTTTGGCAGGCTGTACATTTTTATACGATATGTTTTACAGACACAGATAAATATACACAACTAGGATAGGTGTGAGCAACAGGGTGGCTCCTAGTCTAGCTTCTTTTTTTCAGTTACGCCAGTTTCACTGAAGTTGATAGAGCTGCCTCAGCACAAAAGACAAAACTTTTGAATGTGTGGGGTAGGAGAGTGGTACTTTCTCTCTCGTACAACGCTATGGGCACCCTAAATACTGTGAACTACCAAGTAATGAAAAGCTGCAAGATCAAAGCACAACTGCCTCCGTAACCACCATGGCTAAAACCTGATCATGGTTTAAGTGACTTCGAAAGTGTTATGTGAAGGATGACTTTAGCATTTGAACTTAAACTATGCTGATACTCCAGCAACATTATGTATATAAAGGAGGTTTTACTCTTACTGCTCTCTACCACTCTCTCAGGGACAGACGTGATCAGCTTTCAACTGCTAGAAAGACAGACTTTATTAGCATTTTTTTGACTGAATATTTTTTTTTCCCCAAAAATAACTATATATTTAGATGGGCAAAAGGTAGGATTATTTCTGAAATTAGATACAATTCTCTGAACAATTTCAACAAAAAAAGCTTTAGTGAAAAAAGCTTGCATGTTTTGACAATTCAATTGTTCATTTTTAATGAAGTAAGTGTAAAATAACAACAATATGAGCAGCATCAAAAAGCTTTAAAAATAATAAAAAAATAAATAAAATCTTTTCAGCTTACCACAATATGCCACTGTACCTGGAACAAAATTTTAGTTACTTCTCTGGGAAAAATACCACTTTGATTGACACTTGCAGCACTCTTTTGTGACGACATGAAAATATTCTTTGCACTTATTTGGCAACTGACCTGAAATAATTGACTCACATATTCACTTGCATAGAGACAGAATGATGATAATGAATGGAATATCTTAATAAATTTTAATAGTACATTGGTATGTATCCACATGTGATGTTTTAAAGTCTCTGTATTCATCACAAACACTGTCTGATGTGAGCATACAAAACATTACATATTATAAACCCAATATTCCAGCTTGGCAGGAAAATCCAAAAAAGAAAGAAAGAAATAGGCTGTTTAAATTATGGAAACTGACCTCTTGTTGTCAAATAATTTTTCTCAGCTTTTTACTAGCTAATTATTTCCCTCAGATGGGAAGCAGGGGTTTTTTATGTTATTTATTCCACCACCAAACCACCTTTAAAAACACTAGTTTATATATGGCAAATCAGTGTCAATAGAATTTTTTTTTATTAATCTGAAAAATGTAGGGTGTCTATGCATTGTTATTTATACTAATTGAGTTCAAATCCTTTCATATAATTTAAACTCTGTTTTCTAATAACTAATTGAATTATTATAGATGTCGCTTGGGGTCACTTCTCTAAATAATCTGTGGAGTTACCTGTTTCATTACTCTGTTATAATACTGAAAGATATACCGTTTAGAGTTGTGCACTTGAAGAAGTACATTACAATGGCAGTGCTTTTTAATAGTTAAGAATTTTGTCCTTGGCTGGACTGATTTGCAAATTCTGATAATTTCTGCATAATATTAACTTTTACCTTTCCATCTCCAAATATATTCAGATTCTAATTGTCTAATAATAAACTTCCTTAAGGGATGTACTTCTGCAATGAAAAATGTATAAGGCCCTACATATTAAAGTTCCATCGTATCTGCAGAGGAACGAAAAGAGATTGTTGTGTGGACTTTCCTCTTTGTTTAAGAGAAACAATCAGCATTGGTTCATCCAAGATAGTAAGGTTATTGCAAATCAGTGAGACCAAGCCAAGTTTCCATTCAAATCAATGGCAAACTCCTGCAGACTCATATTGACAGTTGTATTTAAGAAAGGGGACTCAGCAAATTCACACTATTTTCTAAGGAAAAAAAAAAGTGCAGGCTTGGGCAGTTTCCTGAAGAAGTGTAGGAAATGATAAGAGAGCTACTGTAATAATTGAAATGAAAAGGAGACATAAAACCAGTGATGTACTGGAAAAAAAAAAATATCTAATTTATATGTATGGAGACTTTGTAACTTACTTTTCAGGACTGGCTCATTTACCCATTCTGAACACATAGAAGAGGTTTCAATAAAAAGCAAATGTGACCATTTGATTTTGAACTCTGATCTCCTTTGCCCTTCATTGCAAAGAGCTTCTTCCCGCTTTCTTAAGCAAATTACTGCTAACACAAGAAGTTATTCAGTTATATTAGAGGGTGGAGGTGGGCAGTTTCTAAGTCCAAATTTGTCATTATTGCTATGACTGTGAAATTGTTCGAAAATATACGTGGACTGTACATTATATTGTTGTAAATGCATGAAAAAAAGAAAATCCTCAGTATTACCACGAAAGCCTCTGGGACCTCAGATGTCTGTTCTAGGAGAGAGATTGCTCTACCTATAAATTCATCTCTCCTAGAACTGACATCCAAGGTCCCAGAGCCTTTTTCCATATCACTAAAGACTTTTTTTATGCGATTCCAGCAATGTAGTGCATTCCATTCTTTACAAGAAATGTTCAGCCATTCATATTGCAGACAGCCAGACAGCCTGCTGACTCTTTGAGAATATTAGAGAACTGTTGGGAATGAAGGTGTGAAAATACCATATTGCACTAAATTTTCAATAAGCCTTCATAAAATAATATCCGCTATATATTTAAAATTAAAAATGTCATGTGGAAAAAACAAACAAAATAATCATACCAAAAATAAAAAGCAACTGAAACATAAGCTATTAAAAATGTTGTATTCCCACATTTGAATTTCTGTATGTTTATGTGTGTCTTTCTCTCATGAGGGTAAGTCAAGAGATGTGCAAAGGTGTCTATCATGGGCCATCAGTCTCACATTGGTGTTACAGCACAAAGACTTCCTTTGTGTACTGAAAAAGCTCTATGCCTTCGGCTAATAACAGTCAAATATCAACTGCATGAAAAGAGAAAAAAAAATGTGCATTTTTGTCAGTGAGACTTGGCTCTGTTCAAATTTACTACTTTAGTTACAATTGGAAAATGCTACAAGGACTTTAAGAGAATTTTTATCTTCATGTGAATTTTGGGGGAAAGCAATAATGATCTGTACTTAAAGCAAGCTAGAAATGTGCTACTAGGTACACCATAAATGGATACTAATTTGGGCAATACATTTTCCCAGTTAGGAGCATATGGCTACTAGTAAACTCAGAGTGAACAGAGAAGTTTCTTCAGATTCATGCTAGAGCAGCTGCATGTTGAGGCATCCCTGGCAGCTGAACAACTCCAAGGTACCATTACACTGTTTTTTGGCATTAATAGACCAGAACAGATCTGTTATATGAAGACAATATGAGCTCCAGACGTATCAAGTAAACTTAGTACTTACGCTGCTTCACAAGTGAATATTTTATGTCTTTAAAGAGTAACTCTGAGGTTTGATGTGAGTTGATTTAATTGAGAAAATAAACATGAACCTAAGTGACATTGTGGTCACTTACCTGAGCACATACTTTCTTTCCTAGGGGTGTGGGAGGGAGGGAAAAAGAAAAAAGAATAGGAAAATAAAAAGAAAAAGAAAAAATAAGGCAAGGCAAGGCAAGGCAAGGCAAGGCAAGGCAAGGCAAGGAAAGGCTAATGAAAATCTGGATCATGAACTCCTAATTTGGAAAATAAAAAAAATCAAACCCAATTTCCATAGGCTTACAAGCACACAAGCATCATGGGGATTAGTGAAAAATGTAATTGTCAGTGTACTGCCTTTGAGAGCTTTGCCAGATCCCATATCTTTGAGTGTTCTGATTTTCTTCTAGCTGGTGTCCCTGCCTGAGTTTCTCATGCAGCTAATTCCTGGACTGAATCAAAAGAAGAAAGCTTAATTTTAATACCCTAGAGACTTTACAAGTGACTTTCACACTGGAACAAACTTGGGACTATTTTAATATGGAAGAAAAGCAATTAACTTTCTCAGTAATATTTTCACTTGCATGTTTGGTATTTAAATGAGTTCTCTGNGGGAGGGAGGGAAAAAAGAGAGGAAGAGAGGAAGGGAGGGAAGGGTGAGAAGAGTCTTGATTTGGTTGTGACGCTTCTCTGAAAACCTCTAAAATGGCCCTAAGGACATGAATATGTGCAAATCCCAGCTGAGGTCAGGGAATTTCATGGAGACTAAAACATCTGCTGTTGTGTAGTCAAGTGGGAAACTATGACTTCAACCGAGAGGAGTTCTAAAAGCAGCTGAGATTTTGATAACTATTATTTTTATACATTTTCAACTGAAGTTTTGGAAGCTTAAGTGATCCAAAGAATCAATATCAATGTACTCTAGAATCAAAAAAGTCTGACGATAGACATGCCTGAGTCAGGTATTTTTATTCTGAGATTAGGTCTTTCTAGAAATTTTTCAGACTCTTTCATCTGCCTTCCAGAATCACAAGGCCTTTTTTCAGTCATTGTCATGACTTTAGCACAATAGCTGCATCAGACATCACTTTTGAGAAGACGTATGCTTTCTGGCAGAATTGCAAAAATCCTTGTTGTTGTTGACAACCACTTAACATCCAGAACAAATAGTTTTTCACATCGGAAACAAAAATATTAATTGTTTTAGTGCACTTATGTTTTTTAACAGAAAAATGGACAGCTCTGCAGTCTGGAAAGCAGCTAAATAGTCTTTTGTTTTCTTTATAGTAGACATGCATAGAGATCTGGGAAATGTGTTTTATCTGTCATTGGAGCTAGTAGAAGGTTAAATTTGCCTCCATCTGTCTTCATGCCCTATGAAATAAGCTTCCCCTCCCTTTTACCTCCATGATTTACATAGGTTGTAATTACACAAAAGGGATACCACTGGCTTGGTGTTGGGGTTTAACACCAGTGGGCAGCTAGAACCAAGAAGCTGCTCGCTCCCTTCCCCCAGCTGGAATGGCGGGAGAGAGTCAGAAGAGTAAAAGTATGAAAACCTGTGGGTTGAGACAAAGACAAGTTTAATAAGTAAAGCAAAAGCTGTACGCGCAAACAAGGCAAAACAAGGGATTAATTCACTGTTTCCCATTGGCAGGTGTTTGGCCACCTCCAGGAAAGCAGGGCTCCATCACACCTAACGGTTACTTGGGAAGACAACCACCACCACTCTGAATGTCCCCTTTTCCTTCTTCTTCCCTCAGCTCTATATACTGAGCATAACATCACATGGTACAGAATATTCCTTTGGTCAGTTGTGGTCAGCTGTCCTGACTATGTCCTCTCCCAACTTCTTGTGCACCCCCAGCCTACTCTTTGACGGGGCAGTATGGGGAGCAAAAAAGGCATTGACTGCCTACCAACAACTGAAAACACCAGTTTGCTATCAAAAGTATTTCTCATTCCAAATCCGAAACATAGCACTATACCAGATAACAAAAAAAAACCCCAAACTCCATCCCAGCTGAAACCATGACACTTGGTAAAGGATCTGTAGTGCTCTCACATAGGTTTCAGTGGGATCCATTTCCACCAGAAATTTATAATCCTCTCTAAAATCTTCCTGAGTCTTATTTCCTTCCTCTTTTAAACTAACACCAGTCCCAGAACACCAACAACCCCATCAAGAGTGAAAACGAAGCATATTGCACCTACACAGTGGCACAATTTCCCTGAATAGCACCAAGCTCCCAGCACTGGGAAAGTGGCAATTTGGGCTGAGCACAGAAGAGAACACATAGGATAGGGTTAAAAAATGCTTGCCAAGGATAGCCATTTCTTCAATTTGTAAGATGCCAATATTCTCATTGTGCTAATATTTTCTTGTTGATGATTATCTCATATTGTTTTGTATGATACTGTACTTTTAAACTCCATTGTCTTACATGTGTGCATACACAGACATGTGCACATGCACAATTCTACTAAAACTTGAAATTTGTTAAAAATCAATGAGACTGCCACTGATAAAGAACTCACCTGTGACTTCTAGGTTAGAAAAGCAGTTAACTCCCTCTATAGTAAATGGAGAAAAAGAGACAGTATGAGATTACTCGTTAGGTGGGACAACTCTAGACCTTAACCTCAGTGAAAAAAAGCAGAAAAAAAGGAGCTTGTCAGCAATTACTGAAATGAAAGTGTCCTCAGTGACTGTACATTAACGTTACATTCACAGGCCTGCATATCTGACCTTACTGCAAAAATGCTCAGCTTTATGCTGATCTAAGCCACTGCTCCTCCTATGACAGCATCATGCTGTTCAAATATATTGTCATAGTCCTGCAGGTAGAATTACTATTTAGCTCGATCCAAGATTTTATCTTAGTTGCAGCGTTATACCTCTGCTGCATCTCATTCTGGGCTCTTTGTAGCATCTACTATCTCTACATAGACATCACTGGAAACTTTTTATATGATGGTTAAGTAGTTTAGATACTAATAAAATACTTGATTTGGGACACTGTGCAGTGGAAAGGAGGACAATAAAATAACTACATGGCAAGAGAAATTCATCTATTCGATAGAGACCTATTTAAGTCATAAGAATATCTTAGTTAGGTAAAATATACAACCTGTGTTCTTCCAGTCTTCCGCCTTGAGACGTAAGCACAACTCGGACAGTAATGAAGGATGGTTAAAAAAAGTAGTAATTTTATAAAAGAGTAACACTGTTTGTTTTAGATGTTCCTTTTCCTTCTCTGTAGAGGGTTGCTTGTTTTGGCTTTTGTCAAAATTCTCTAAACTCTTTGAAATTTGCTCAGCTGAAGATCAGCTCTTCTGTATTGGCTTGCCCTAAGCAGAAGCCTCAGAATCTGAAGGCAACTGTGCAGACACCCACTAAAGAATAAAGAATAAAACTCGGGGGAGGGTGGTGGGAGGGCGTGTAGAAAAACAAACCAAAACCAACTTAGGTCTAATTTACACTTTACCTTCAGTGTTCATAGATATGTAGCATACAAGAGGAAAAACATTCTTTTCCCCTTGTTTAATTAGTCATGAATGTAGGTGTGTAGGAGAATATAATTTCAAGGTTTTGCCTTTCCATGTTAAAAAGCAGAGAGAAAGGAAAAAAAAAGTATACAGAGAAGCATAGACAAGGGGGAAAAGACTGTAAATGAGGAGAAAATGAAAAGTTCCAAGACAACTGCTGCAAAGATGTACAAATGGGAGGAACAGCAGAGGTACAATTGAGAGAAGCAGAGTCCAAAAGCCCATGAAGCCACACCAGGCAATAGCAATGGCCATGGCTTCAGGCTTATCACTTTGCTATGGTTTTAATAACCTGACATCTCTAGAGTATACAACGATCATCTTTGGGTACCTGCAAGACAGTCCACCTATGAACACTGATGGAACTGGTGTTTTACTGAGGAAATAAAAACTGCATATGAAAATTCAAACCTAGATTTTACTATTTGTCATATGCAGTAAATGATTAGTCTTTATTAATTAATCTGGGCTTTCCTAAAACCACCAATGTATTTGAGCACTCTTTTCAGAGGAATAAGTAGCATGCAGACATTTTAATAACCTCACGTCTCAAGTGTATATATTTCTAGTACCTGCAAGCAGCATGATTCATCTGTAGACCACTTAATTTCCTAACTTGAAGGGTAGTAGGCTATTTAAACAGAAGGGGATGCATGATGAGAAATAAAGAGGTCATTCTATTTATAAGAATTTAGCCCCCATGTCCTGGTTTCACTTGTTATATATTCTTAACCTTGATAAAATTATAGACTACCCGCTGTCAAGTAGAAATGCTGATCATATGAATAAGAATAACCAGGTAAAATGTAACCAGGCAGCTGATCTGTTTCTTGCATCTTCATAGTTTATGGGATTAAAGCATGACAAGCAGAAAAGTACAGGGATCACAGTTACGCAGATCAGTCTTCATTTGGGACTGTTACTTTGATGTGATCCAAGTAAATTCCTTTTAAGAAGTAAGGATATGGTTGCCGCTTACAGTGATTAAGTGAAATCTAGTTTGATTCAATATGTTACAATATAACTTTCTTTCCAGGTTCTTTTCTGAAGAGCCAGGAAATTTCACACTTACAAAACTGCTCACTGGGAACCTGTTTCCACAAACTTGTTGAAGGGGTAAATGGAATAGGGGAGATAGGTTACCATCTTTCCTCTTTCAAAAGTATCAGACAAATGTTGTTATAAAAAAATTTAAATATGCTGCACTTGTTATGTCTGGTCTGCTAGGAAGGTTAATAAAGCCCTACTTCTTGTCTGTCTTTTGGAAGGCTTGAAAACTCCACTTGCACAGACTTTCAAATGCATTGCTGGTGGTGAACGTGAAAAAGACCCAAAACCAGGCAGCATCAAAATGGATCTGTTTAAAAAAGCTAGGTTAGGAAAATAAACTAACTAACACCATTATATTTTTTAAATAAAGAATCCACAGGATGAGAGACAAACTTAATAAAAGTAATTTGTTACGAAATCTTTCTCAGAGCACCAGTACAGGGCTTAATTCCAAGCAAGGCTTCACTATATCAGTCTGGTGACTATTAGCTATTAAAATAAACTATTACCTTCCATATTGCCTTTAAAACCAACTTCATTTGCAATCCAGATAAATCCCACAACGTTACAACAAACGTAACCCCAATAAAATTTTCCTCTCCACACCATTTCTCTCATCCATAAAAATCCATTGAAGGTTTGTATTAAAAAGTTGCAGTATGGTGAGTGTCTCTGCACAGCTCAGTCTCCAGTTTCAAGGAATTGTTAGTCATAAACTATTTGGTTGACTACTGGAGTACTGGCCTACCTTGTACGTTAGAATTTAATGGGAGGAGGTCTATTTTCTATTTTCTATTACAACAAAAACTAATGAGGAAGGAAAAAAAAAAAAAAAAATCAACTAAAAGATTTAGAACCTTTAATCAAAGCTGGTTACCTGGAACTGAACGTCTTTCCATGGCCATTGACACCTAAACTGAAAGCTTAGATAGGTATGCAAATTTCACAACACAAGACATTAGAATATAAAAATTAGACAGTCCATCAAGAAGTGGGTTTCTATATTATCATTTTTCCGGCAGAAAAAGCAGTATGTGCTTTTCTCTAAGACTCTGATGATCATAATGATTCCATGGACATATTTGCTCTGATGAAAATTGTTTACGAAGAGGAAATAATCGAGATCTGGTATTATCACACTTAGCATGACTAATCAAATAAGGTACATGAATTTACCTTTTGCAAATTGCACTGCATATATAGATCTGATTGATGACTGTGGTGAACAGTTCGTGAATTACAGAATGATTAATGAAAACTGGTAGGTTTCAATCTATGTTCTTGCCAGAGATATGAAATAGTTTGTGTGGTTGTATATGACTCCCTGGCTGAAGGCTTGACACTCAGGCAATCAAATCAGCCTGACAAGCATCTGGCCACTGCTTTTGCAAATGAGTGTGCGCATGTCTATGCAAATAAAATTACTTGCAAAACCAGAACATAAAATCTGTTGATTAGCTCATAAATTTGGACTCTCCCTTTTTCCCCCTGCTTAAGTCAGGGTGATAGTTTTAAACTGGGGAGCCTTACATAGTGTGTTTTAATGTCTGAAAGATATTAAATCTGCTACAGTTGTCTAAGATTGTCTATTTTATGGAGGCACTCTCCTTTCCAATTTGCTCCCTATTTCAGCCTGCTGCTTAATTTCATTGTTTTGTTGAGACAATGCTGATATTTAGTATATCTGTTTATAGTGAAGATCCTCACTCTCATGTTTGAGCATTTTCCAAATAATATCAGTAATGGAAGCTCACAGGCTACATGAAATCTCTCCTGTCTTTTCAAGGCAAAAATCTGCTTGGGGTAAGTGAAAAGAGAGTGTAAGAGATAGAGCAAGCAAAGGATAAAAGACTATTGTCAATTCTTTTTCTCAATTACAATCAAAGTCCATCTTTAGCTCACCTCCCGTATTGTTAAACTTTGGTGAATATCTGAGTTGTTTCTTCCCCTGCAGACTTATTCTTTCTTAACTCTCACATCTTTCCCTCCCTTAAGTCCTCCAACACTTTATAGCTGGAAGCTGTTTCTTCATGTCCTCTCCCCATGATGTCACTCTATTACCTGAGTCCCACACTGGCTTCTGACTTCCTTCCACAATCGCTCTCGAAATCTTTGTTCTTGTCTTCAAGGATTTATTCCTGCCTATTTCTCTCTCATCTCTCTCCTATTTTGATGCTTGTGTGTATCTTCTATTCTTTCAACTCAGAAGCATCAATTTCTTTAGCTCAGCTGTAAAATCAGTGCTGAAATAACATCCACTCATCCCTTATAATATTTCAACATCTGTTCATCCCCTATAATATCTCAGCTTCTGACATTCTGTAGAGAATATACAAAATTAAAAACAAAGCGTGCAGTCCTCAACATTGCAATAACCAAACTAGACGAAAAAATGTAGTAACTGGCTTTACCATAACAAAGCTGAATATAGCTTCTGTCAGCATTTCAATGTCAGCATAACAAACCATGTAAAAATAGTGGTGAGAAAGACTCGGAGACTGAAGCACGCTGTTCTCTGTCAGCATATAGACCTTCATCTCATGCAAGCTTAATGATGTATCACTCCTCCCACATCAGTGCTTTCTGAAGTTTTCTGCTAAAATGAAAGAAAATGGGTTCAATGTCCTGGTCATCATTCCCATGGAAACTCTAATGAAACAATGGATTGCTCTAGCTTCTGAACCTGCTCAGGTGGTCTTTGGTCTGGATTAGAAATGCTTGTTCTGCTAGAGCAGAAAAAAAGTCACAAAACCACCCACTGAAGCTGCAGTAAAATCATGTGTCTTCCAGAAGGGCAACTGTAGTGTTAAGGTAACAAGGGAAGAAGAAAATAAAACAGAAAATAAGGGCTTTTCTAAAAGATTTGAAGAAGGCATATTACTGAAAGTAGTTCCTCTAAAGAAAAAACAAAAGTGAGATTCTTGTTCAAAGGGAGAAAAAGTAGGCGGCACACTTAATTAAACTTCAGTTCTTGAAATTTCAGCCTGTAAAAATTCCAATTTCAAATTCAAATGCCTCATAAAACCTGCCCAAAATCTCCATGGGCATCTGGACAATGATGATATAGTACCAGCCACTGATGAAAATTCAACTGAAAGCTAGCATTCTGTCCAAAATATTTTAGATAAAAATCTTGACTTTGTAGAAGTCAATGGCAAAGCTGCTATGGGCTTCTTCAGTGCCAGAATTTCAAACTGAAGCTTTGAAAGAACGGTGAACCTTAAGATAAATTGTTAGTGGTTATAATTTTGCATCAAACATATAATATAGCCTTCCTATATATACATCTGTATATCTATTCTCAGATAAGTACGTACACAAATTTCTTTCATCATTTTAACAGGTAAAAACACAGCTAATCCAAATATGTGGAGAAAGGAGAGGGGTGATTCATGAAAAAAAGTGTCTAAAAGAGTCATACCTCTATGTCTCTTCTACTATATTCTTTCCAAACCTTAGATATTCATCTATGGAAAAACGATTCAGGCATTCAAAATTTATATTTTCCATTTCTTTTAATTTTTCCCTCATTTAGCCCACCTAAAGCTGTCTTCCTTTGGAAATGGACTTTGAGGCTTTGCTGAAAAGCACTGTGTACTATTTCATAGTTTTTAGCAAAAACTAGGAAAAACACATATAAACAAACCTTAAAAGCCTTCCTCATAGAAAGGCTGACCCTGAAGACAAAGGCCATTTTAAATGGAAAAAATGTTTTAAATAAGTGCAGAAGGGCCAATATGCTGCCTTGTGGGGTGCGAATCCAGCTCTGCCCGAAATGCAGGAATACCACAGGAAGATAATGAGGGATTGTGCAGTCTGAAACACAAAATGCCAAAGTCCTCTTGTTGTCTTTCCAACATTTCAACTCTATCCAGCCGTGGATACCACTGTATGAACCTTCAGCATGCTGTCATCCTGGCAAGGCAAGCTTATTTTCCAGGAAGATACACCTCAGTCCCACAATTTGACTTTGAGTGAGTAAAGCTCAGACTTCTCTGCAGCTGTGCATGATGCGTCCTCTGCATCAGGTTTTCTCAGCCACCTGGAGAATGGAGCAGAATGGAGCATACAGGAATATCGCTGTCCCCTGCCTACCTCACGCAGCAGAAAGCAAGGCTTGGGAGACAACATGGTCCCAAGCTGTCCCTGGGATGTTCAGTCATCACATCTCTGGTACAGGCAGCTAAACTTGAGAGCTGGGATAGCTCTGGGGTCCCACACTGTGGACATCTGTACACCCCATGCCCTCTACTAACATTACCTTTAAAGACGGGGATTATTTTTTTTTGTGATTTATCTTCAGAGGTAGAATCAGAGAATTGCTTTTTGGAAATGAAAGTACCTGTAGTAATTAACAACTTTTGCCACTACTAAATTCTAGTGTGCTGGAACTGTTAACCTGAGGAGAAGATTTTAGATGTCATTACCAATCCCTTGTGCCATCAATCTTTCGGTCATTCATTGACATAATGTCTTGAGGACATGCGCTTGCAGAAAAAAATTGGACTGTGCCTTACACTCAAATGCAATACACCTTTTTCTTCAAGTTGCTTTTTGTGATTCATGACGAGCAAAGATTAAAAAAAAAAAAACACTTAAGAATACAGAAATTCTTTTTGTATCAGAAGCTGAAAAGACTAATACCTCACAGTGAACTGCTGCGACACTTCATGAAAATCAGATTTTGGTTGTCTTTGGCCAGATTGCAGGAAGACTGATTCGGAAATGTTCAGAGTAGCAATTTAGAATAAACTGCTCTGGAAACAAATGTGACAGTAACAATTTTAATGAAAAGGAGAAAGGCAACAAAAACCCAGGTTGTGTTTTCAAAGTCTCTGAAGTCTCCAAATGAGATATTTGCTGCCTTAATAACAAATGCAAGAGCACCAATTTCAAGAGAAAGTGTAACAAGGGAAGAATGAATGTTGGCCTGACAAAAATCACTAGGCAAAATCACACAGTCTTTATGCAGAGAACTTACCATACTGACCAATGCCACTTGTTTGTCATCATGTATTCTTTTTACCTGTTTCTATGTACCTAGTTTTTGTTGATGTTGTTTTGTTTTGCTTATTTCCCCTCTTAAACTTACTCCAGCTTCAGTTCTTACGTACAGTGACTGCCTTTTTCCATTCCTGTATACTTAGTGTCTTGCTCATTAGGGACATAGTATAGGATTACAGTTTTTAAATGCTGCCAGAGAACAAAAAATAATCTATATAGATTACACAGCCTAATTTTGTTTAAGTAGAAATTACTGTGTTGACATCTGCTGAAATGATGAAGGGACTCTGCGGATTTCGTGATTTCTGTTGCAAACCTCTCAACCTGTATGAGATATGTATTCATTTATTATTATTTCTATTATTGTTAATTTTATTGTTTTCATCACTTGCAGTAACTACTATTGTTGTTGTTGCTATTATTTTAATTACTATTTATGTATTTAATATTATTGATATTATTTGCCCCAAATAGGTGACCAAAGTGCTGACCTGTTAATTATTTTAGGCACTGCTTGAATAAACAATGAAAAAAATATCAAACACTGCAGCTGTTGCCCCAGTGCTGTTAATGTCTTTATTTAGATGAATTGTGATTCCCTGGACAGAAGACATAGTACTGTATTTGAGTCCTATTGCATCAGAAAACAGATCAGTGAAGCAAGTGAGAGATAGGATGCAATGTGAGCTAGAAACTTATATATTAAATGAAAAAAACCCTAGCCTTATCTAGGTAGCCACATAACTATGGCTGATCATGATATTCTGATATTATCTTGAAACTGGTGACAGCTAATCCTCTTCCATGAGATACATTTATATATTTTGTAGCAGCCACATCCCCACTGTGTAGCTAAGGGTACACTCCAAACATACCTACGCTTTCATTCAGTAGAAGATTTAATTGTTTAAATGGTGAGCCAAAGACCTCCAGCTCTGACCTGATAGAATTGTTTCTCTTCCACATTATTATTTGGAAATATGAATTCAAAATATTAACCAAGTTAGGAAAAAGGAAAACAACAGCAATTACAATTATTTTTGAGAAAGTAAATGTTTTTCTGACAGGGTGATTCCTATTTTGATGATCTGTCTAATGACATAGCTATTGCTTAAAAAAAGTGATAGCAAGCATTTATTGTCTTTACAAAACTTAAATTGACAATACATAAATACTTTAATAACCACATCCACAGAAGAAAAATATGAGTAGAATCAGAGTACAGCATAAGAAAATATGCTGTGTAGGAGGTCTCATTAAGATATCTCTGAGATGAATGCATGAAAACAGCAGGGCCATTGATAATTCATGCTTGAGAAATGATGAGATATTTTCCAAGAAAAAAAAAGAAAACAAATCATTTTTTTTCAAGTGCTTGATTATTATAGAGCTGGCAGAGGGGGTACAAAGCCAGAAGCAATGTCTTGTTTGAAGAGCCAAAATGTATCACATAATCATTCCTCATAGTTTTACCTGCTTATATGTGGAGGAGCAAACCCACCTACACCACCTAACAAAGTTCCCACTATTAGTTCTCATCCCCTTCAGCCATATGGGAATTTTTGGCATTAAGTCATATAAATAATGAATGAAGAAAGCATTGAAGAAGTAAGAGGGGCTAGTAAAGAAGGAAATAAATGAATCCCACCCTGAGTATTTTATTACCAAAACAAAGACCAGAGAAGATACTGGAAAAGAAAAACACTAGATCTTGACATAAGAGAACTCCTACCTTTGATTTTAAACTTTCATATGTTTTACTTTTCTGAATTACATTTTTAAATTGCAGCTTTGTTAAGGCACATGCATTCTGAAATCTGCACCTAAGCCAAAAAAACCCTGCATTGACTTAAGCCTTGCTCAAGTAATTCATTACCAGCCCACAGAGACACCTTTTTTTCTCCAGGCTTTGTCTGAACACTGTCCTTCTGCTTTTCTGCTCTTTTGACACACCTTATTTTTTCTCCACAGTTACTGGTCCCCATCCTGCCAAGTGTCACTGACCGAACTCTCCAGTTTTGACGATATGATGTAATGTTACTTGGCTATACTCCCTCACATAACATTCCTTTGTCTCTTCTGAAGTAGGTTGACAACAACACAGTATGAGTACTAAAAATCAGAATACACGCTTACATGGTTTTAGTTATGGCCTTTTGGTTCATTTCACTATCACCTTATAAAAGTAAAAACTAAAAAAAAAACCAACAACAAACAAAACAAACTGTATAAAAGAATTAGACATACCCTTCTTTTTATTTTCAGAGACTTCTAAAAATAAGAAAAAATTATCAATCCTTGGGATAATTCTTATGAGTCACATAACATCAATGAAAAGTATTGCGTCCATTGGAAAAGCCATATATCTCATATATAGATTCCTGAGAATTATTGTTTCTGCATTAATTAAATGAATAGTGGATTATGCCATCATAATTTTACATTCTTTACTGAGTTACTGTAACTCATGTTAATATTTAATGGTCTTTAGCCTCATGTCTGGTAAGAAAAGAAAACTATCTTGGGCTGCCCACACTTTACTTGAGCTTTCAGAGCAGAGTGAAAAAACTGAAGCAGTGATATTAAGTTCCTATATTACTAACTGGTTTTAACTAAAAGGATTAACACAATATTAAAAGTTCTGAAGATGGCAAATACTATGGCGACTTAACCTTTCCACTTCAAAACACAGAGGTGAGGGAAAAATATCTATTTTTCTAGGGAACACAGAAATAATAGAAGAGACACCAGCTGTTCCCAAGATCCACTTGCCTCCCATTAGAAAAGCTGAAAGTTGAGAAATATATATCATCTATTAATATCTCTTCTATTAATATCTCTAATAGAGATATTGCTCCTGCTTACCTATCCGTAATAATGCATTCACACAGGAAATAATCTCAAGTTACAGGTAAGAGCTTTGATAATTTATAATAAGACAGCTTTTATTCAGGATCTGTAAGAGTTTAGTGAGGGTTGCTTTATAAAATGAATATAATTTTCATTTTCTCCCCAAAAAGGAAATAAAAACATAAGTATAGTAAAAAAAACGCAGGACTATTCTAAATATCCTACAACTGTAACTGTGTATTAACAATTATAAACACGGGTTTTGTTTAAAAGAGGTTAAATTTGAAAAAAAAAAAAAAGATCCTTTTGTGCCTTCAAATTACGGAAAGCATGAAAACATAAAGCAATTTTTAGCCATCATATTTAGTCCATAAATCATATTTTCAACACTTTGAATCTTCACAGGGAGTGTCTTTTCTCCTCCAAACGATAAGGAAGTTGTAAATGCCTAATATTTACATTGCAATATAACCTGGCACACTGTAAAACTGCTTGCATTCATCACTGATATCACCCCAGAGATGAATATTTGACCAATGAATGAAGGACCTTATGTTCTATAACCCTTGGTGATGTACTATTTATTGTAAAAAAACCCATGATGATGATAAGCAAAATGTTTTACACCATATGATAGGGAAGACTGCTAGGTCATAGTCTCCTATGTGCTGCAAATAAAGACACTGCTCATATTCTTACACAAGTACTTATAATAAGATTTTCATCCAAAAATCTTCATTTTATTTTTGAAGAATCCCTAGAATGGCACAACAGTTAGGTTAGGAAAATTAAATTGTTATTTCAGTTCGACTTTTCCCTGGAAAACAAACACTGAAATCAGGAGAAATATTGCTAAGGTTGTTCCTGAGATTCTTTTTCATTGGCACATGTTAATTTAAATATAAATAATATTATCTATTCCTCAATCACTATCAGGTTGAAGGCAGGATCTGTAGGAGAAAACAACCAAAAATTTCTGATCACTTGGGTTTTCCGTGTTTTGACTCTTGAGGGAGTTGAGGATTTTGCTGTTGTTGTCAGGGAGGGCACTGTTTTGTTGTTGGTGGTGGTGGTAGTGGTGGGGTTTTTTTTCTTTATAAATAGCAACTGCTTGAAATGTATTTTAGTATTTTTTGATACATCGAAGGCAGCCATTTTGCACAGCAGTCCTCAGGCACTAGCCCTTATAATTGCATGAAGTCAATAGAACTATCTGAAAGCAGAAAGGAGTACAGCCCCTATTTTTACATGATCACAGACTAATAGAGCAGCTTGGATAATTAAGTATTTTTCTCAATACCTGAAGTAAATTGTGGGGTGTCCATGAGGAGACATGGCAGACAATGAAGTAGCCTTCTCCATTTATCAATGGCAAAATCGATAAGTTCTTAAAGATGACCAATAGATACTAACCTTATCCTTTTAATTTTGTGTTGCAGAAGATCATCTCATCAGAAAAGATATTTCTATTATTTAGATGAAGTTTGTGTATTTTCCAGCGGGGAATGCCTGCCAGTTATGGTGGGGAAAAAAAAAGAAGTGCACTAACATGTATTAAGTTTCATGGTGAGATGAAATGCAACTTTGGAAACAGATTTGACATTTGAGATTTCCCTGTGTTGCAAAGGCAGGATTTGTTGCAGACATAAAAACACTCAGTATATGCATCTGGGGGAAGTTGTGCACAGTTCTTCGAAGCACCCCTGGCAGCTGATAATGGAGAGTTGGCAATGATTATAGAGGCAGATGCTTACCTGTGCTCCTACAGTGTGCAGTCTTGGCTTGATGACAAGGTGAGAAGAAGGACAAGCCATCACAGAGTGGGGGCAATTGGCAGCTGGTACCCTACTGGGGAAGGGTAAACGGGTCACCTAGGGCTTCTTGCTTGTCTGTAGCAGAGTCATCAATCCATGCCAGAATATGCAATTTCCAGAAAATTAAGCAATTCCTTATACAGGAGAATGGAAAGAAATTTAAATGTTGATAAATTAAACAGAATTTAACAAAGTGTTTTGCAGCTTGGCATTTGAGATATTGCAGACTGAAAAATACCATCTATACCATCTATAAAATTGCATCCAGGTTTATGTGTACTTAGTGAATGCAGGACTTGTAGAGCCAAGTGGCAGGTGTTTTACTGGCGGTGTTCAATGTCAACCGGATGCTTCTGAAACTCCGTAGAGGGCACTTCCCTACAAAGTGCTTCTTCATTGCTTTCTCTTGTCCAAGCTGCAGGGCAAGTTATCTTATTTCCTTTCCCCTTTTTATGAAAACAGATTCTAATCCATGAGGTAGCTGTTCGTCATGACTCACTAATAGCTTGGAAGGTCAAAACCAGGAAAGTATACAGTAAGACAGACAACAAAGAATACACTTACAGAAAAAAAAATTAAAAACCCCAACCAACCACCACCAACACCTGAATCCTTTCCTTGTAGCAGTGTTACTTCCTGTTGTGTATCAAAGGTACCACACCAAATCATGATATTCTGAACTTGAAAGATCAGTGACAAGAAAGAACATCTGGGGCATGCAAGCATATTTATTTCATGCTTAGCCAGCTAGTTTATTCAGAAGTTCACTGTCAGTTGATTGGCAGCAAGGTTTTTTTCAGCACTTGTAAAGTCTCAGAGTACCAAATACTGAGGTGTCTTGCGATTCAAATGCATTTAAAACTGAGTGACAGTGGGAACATTAGGCAAAAGGAACACACTAGGTATCATTTTCTTTGTACTTGGCGGAAGATGAAACCACCTCAAGCATTGGTATTCAACGTGTGCTTAATTCTGAGAATGGTCAAGCATGGATACTGAGACAGATGTCATCTGAATAAATGAACAAAGACTCTGTGATGCACAGGTTGGATAACATGTGACAGCACAAAGACCGTTCATTTCTCATATCCATGAGCCTGCTTCATACTCTCATCACTGGAAAAAAAGTCCAGGTGTTTTGATCAAAAGACTAGAATCTTTTGGCATGTCATAAGCATTTGTGAAGTCCAGAAACTTGATTCATCTGTTAAGTTCTGCTAAAAGTAATTTTCATCAAAAGGACCTTGCTCCAAAATTCGGTCTCATAAAGTAAAACTTTACTAGAAACCAATGTCCTTTTCAGACTGGTTTGTGTTTCTAATCATATTCCCTGGAGAAAGATGCATTCTGGTACCTTAAAGCATCCTAAAACATTGCTATTGGCCAATGGATTCATGAATTACAGAGGTTTTTCTCCTAACAAAATCAACATCTCAGATATCTAACAAGCCTTTGGAAACTTGCCCTTGGATCTTTCAGGGTATAATTTTATTTTTTTTTTTCCTAGATCTGTCAGGGATTCTCATGATCAGGATCTGTGTTCTGATGCAAACATAATAAACTGATCTGTATGTTGTGTCATCAGCTGGAGAAACTGTCTAAACATAGGTGAAATTAACCACATGATGAGATGAAGTATCATACTTTTTCATTAATGATGACAAAAGCAACAGTTCTAGATGTAAAATCCAATGATTACTCTTTGTATGATGGTTCTGAATATCCTGACCTAGCACTGGAGCTATTATAATTATTCATATAAACTTATGATTGGACCAGCATTGGCAGCATTTGCTCTTGTGAGTTAATCCATAAAGGCTTTTGCAGACCTACAGTCAGAATACCTCGGACCTGTATGACAAAAGCTGGAAGATGCCACTTCAATGCAAAACACCGTTCATTACAGGAAATGTCAATGATAATAAAAAATTAAAGGTTTTGTGACTTATCGGACACCTAGTGTAGATTTTCTAAGTGATTCTCAGAGATTTTATATCTGTTTTTCCATCATCTTTCCATACCCATTAGCTTTTTTTTAACTCTTCAGTGGTAAGAACTTAAAAAATGATTCAAAGGTAACATTGGCCAAAATGGTGAGGTATGCAGCACTTGTAAAAATGATTCAAGCCCATTATAATGTCCAACAAGAAACAAAAAAGTACTAGAGCTGAAATTGTTGTTCTACAGACTTCTGCCTTATTTTCGCTTAATCAGTTTTGATTAGCTTCTTCCTGTTGCACTAGTGTGAATGAAAACTTCATCTGTCATGCTGCAAGGGCTGCAACTAAAAATGTACCTAAGACTGCCTAATGAGATTGCAGGACACAGACAAATAAGCATATGGGTGTCTTTCTTATTTATGTTCCAGAGCAACTATGACTCATGTTATCATGAAAAACAGAATAAGGGTATAGCTTCTCTTACTTTGAACAACTGAAAATGTAAGTTCCTATATTTGGGAAGATCAACACAGGTATTCATCCTAAAGAAGAAATAAAAAGTAATCCAATGCATAATGTTTTTAAAGTATCCTTAAGAGCAAGATATTTACACTTTATCGAATGTACTTTACCAACTTGGCATAGCAGTTTTCATATAATCCTTCTTCTCTGCCTTTCCGTGCTCAGGCCACAGACATGTCAGTGTTTTCTGGACAGTTCTGATGTGTCGATCAAAGTGGAGAAATTAACGTCAATCATCTCTCCTAAAAATATGGAGTCTTTTTGAGTGACTCTAAAGCTTACCATTTCTTCAATAGACACTAATCTTTGTAATGAGTAATACTTCTCTAAATTGAAGCTCTCCTGTCACAAGTTTTTGAGGCTAAAGAAATAAAAATAAAAACATACATTGTTAACAATCATGGAAAGGGAGCATCAGCTTTCCCTGAAGATTGATTCCTCTTCATAACTGTAGTAATATCTTACCATAGCCAAGTCTTATCAAGGTATTATTATTTTCAGCTATTTCTTCACTCATATCTAATATTTTACATTAGTTTTTTCAAGCTTATAGAGATCACAAGGTAGATTTCATAGTCACATCAGAATTTCTGATGCCTCTAAACCTTAAGGTTTAGGTTCAGCACAAGTCTGGGTGTAAGACAAGTGTAATTTTTGAAGTAAGAAAACTTTGTAATGTCTTTACTATTTTTCACAAATTTCACACTCTCTTTCAATTTACTTTGTAGTATACAGTGTGAAAAGTGTCAGTATTTTTGAGGGTCATTCATGTACCCAAAACATAAGGGTAGATGTGTATGCATTGCCTTAACACAAGCTGGCCTTTCTTGGTAATTACTGCACTATGTTTGATCTCAGTATCATATAGCTCTTGTCTTACACCACTGGCTATGACATAAAATAGGACTACTGTGTCTTGGCTTTTTACTGCCATACATGAAATCCCACTATAATTAATTAGTGTTGTTATAGCAACATCTTTTATAATGTTGCTTGACACTCAAGGGAGGGAGTGACACAAGGGTGAACTGTATGAGAAATCATTTTGTAAATTTCATTCTCAAACTCCCTGACTTCATTGCTGCCTTTTTTTTTTTTTGGTTAAAATAATTTTTCTCCTCAAATTAATTCCCTGCTGTATTGAAGCCATTGAGCAGTCAAATCTCAGTAGTAATCTTATATTGGTCTTGTTCATGTGAATCCTGAGGGGCTCAGGCTAAAATTTGCTATCAAAAAGTACAAATACAGCATGCCTTTTGTTTAAAAGTAGTTGTTTTTTTATTATTATTATTTACAATGATTGCACACAAGATAGAAACTTTTTTCCATACTTCACTATCAGTAATGGATACCCCCCACTTACATGGACAGTATTAAAGAATAGAAGTTTTCTTTGAAATCAAAACTTCTGTCCTAGCAAAAGGTTTCCACTGTGATCATTTTCTACTGTACTACTGGAAAACTGTTTAAGTCTCATTCATTATTAGGAAGTAAATACAGCTTTGAATATTAAAAAAAAATAAAAAATAAAAAATAATATATATATGTATAAAAGGAGAGTTAAAGGAGAGGCTTTATACCATTTTTGACAAAGAAGGTCCCATCTGTTTATTCAGGCAACTAAGGAATGATACACACCCTTGAGTTACTGCTCTTAGCTGCCAAACAGAGCTTCATGTAAAGGAAAGCTTTCCAACTACCATGATTCTGCTTGTTTATTACTGGGATGAGAAAACATACCTGCATGAATGTTCCTTTACATGTTGTAAAAGCTTCGGCAGTGACTCAGCTGTTGGAGCAATTCTCTTGGGAGACGACAGCTCCTGTCACCACGACTCAGGTGAGTTGTTCAAAAGCTTACTGCTAGCACAACAGTTTACACACTGCTAGAACCAGGCAGTTCTTATATGTCCTCTTCCCTGTTCCCTTCTCCCCTACATTCACCTGACCCCACAAGTATCAGTCTGTTCTTCCTTTCCACCTGAAGCCAACATGCTCAGGCAGCAGACATTGCCAGTTTTCTGATCAAGATGAGAAATTTGGCTGTTGTTCATCTTTTCTGAAAGGGAATGACTGGGAGTTCCTGCTGCTGTCTCTGCAGCATTAAGAAGTCCAGGTTTCACTCTGTAATGTTCTTGTTCCAGTAGCAGGACAACATAGCAAAATAAGAGAGGAAAGACAGCCTAAATGATCTACAACAAATGGTCATTAAGATTAAAAACTAATAATCCAATAATTTATTATACATTTATTATTCACATTATAAACAATTATCATTATTAGTATTACATTCAATATAAGAGCATCTCATTTTATAAGGGATAGTACCTAAAGAAGTACCTACCCCATAGTCTACAGTGTAGAAGCAAACACTCACAAGTCCCTAAGTGATTTTTCAAGCCAACTCCCCAATAAATCATTAAAATCTAAAAAAAGAAGATGCCACTTCTGTGCTTGCAAGACAGCAAAAATAAGCTTGTTTCTTCAGAGAAATCAACCGGGAGGACAAAAAGGTCTGATCTAAAATGCTGAACAGTCCTTGAAAGCAAGGATTCCCACTTACAGTAGCTGCTAGCCTATAGATTCTTTTATTCCCTCTCTCTGGCCAGATGAATCTCTGTCTGAATTGTGGCATGGTTTCTACAAAGAGGAAGATAAAGTGAACTCCCCATCTGGGGTGTTATCTAGTGGTATAAGTCTGCTTCACTAAGCTGAGAAATGGAAATACAAAGTCTTTCAGGGACAATAGGGAACAAAGCAGGCTGGTGAAATTTCTGATCAGGATATAAAAGCTAAAGGGTTTTGTCTCTTCCACCAGTGCTTCAAAAAAGAGTGACAAATACTAAGGCAGTTTGAAAGACATCAGTTCTGTGTCTTTTGTATTATGCATACTCTGAGATTGCCTTCCAGAGCCAACTCCAGAGGGATTTAGGCAGAGGAATACCTAATTTCTGCACCCCAAGAAAACTCAAATTCTGAACTTAACTGTGTGAGGATTTAGGAACATCTGGGTATATATTTATTTCTAGTGTCAGAAAACTTTACATTTGAATCATAAAATGCCTGCAGAGGTTATACAGGGCTTTTCAGGATCACACTATTCATTGTAGGTATCTGCAG
The DNA here is from genome assembly GCA_033628505.1 of Tringa tobata. Lineage (NCBI taxonomy): Eukaryota > Metazoa > Chordata > Aves > Charadriiformes > Scolopacidae > Tringa > Tringa tobata. Next base: position 33,731,599 of record JAHREE010000279.1, read on the forward strand.
AGTAAGTCCCACTTCAGACACTCCAGTCCCTTTTTTTTTAGCATGGCCCTTAGGCATTTCTGAAAATTTTATGTTGTATGTCAAAAGTTGACAAGAAAAAAAATGAACTGAACGGAGGTGGAAAGGCAAAGTTGCAAAACAGTTTAGTAAAAATGTCTCCTTGCATTTTTGTTCTTCCTTGGATACGACAGTACTGCTGGAAATGAAGTTAATATAAGCAGGACTGAGGTCCTGATCACATCTGATATGCAAATGGACACAGTATCAGACAGTTATGTTCTTTGTACCTATATTGCATTCACCAGTGTCTTGTCACCATAAGTACTGGCAGAGACATGTGTGCTGAAAATTTTGGTTAACAAACTACAGGTCTGCTATAATAACACCATATAAAACTATTCCTACCCTAGTATGACCTTTAATTTGCCAGTGGAAAAATAGAATTACAGAGATGCTAGCAGCTGTTTTTAGCTGTGTAGTTCATAAATGGAACTAGTTCCACCATTTCTCCCTTAAGCTGTCTTAAAATGTCTATTCATTACAATGAGCCTTATTTAACGTTCTGTTTACATTACATTGCATAGGTCGTGTAAATGGCAAATGCTTTTTCGAATGCCACTAAATACCTAAGTGGAGAGTAACTACCATATCACAGATCCTTTGAAATGTGTGAATAAGTATGTATCATCAGTGATGACAAGAAATGACAAACATGGTGATAGATTTTGTAGCTCAGCAGGAAAATTTTCTTACATCTCGAACAAACAGTATAAATAATTACGTGTTTAAGAAAAATTGCAAGCTTGGTAAATCAATGAGACATGGCAATATGGGTAACACTGTTTTAAGACTAGAAAAAAAAAAAAAAAAAACAAACCACAAATGAAACCATAATTACTGCTGAGGCTGTAATCTACAGATGAAGCAAGGGATAGCACACACTAGTTCTGGAAAGTAGAGGTGGAGTCTTATACCTTAGAGAAACAAACTTGTATGTTCCTTTAAGGTTCATTTAAAATCATCTTTTAACTCTTGTTTTTAATTTTTCCTTCAACATAATCTTCATGTGTACATTATCAAAAATAAGTAGCAAGATATTTTACACAGTTTGTTTCTTAAGTTTGCAAACTTAATAAACAAATAAATATCAAGAGTAAAAGCTTTCTATAAAGAGATGAGCTTGTCTGCTCCTGAGTTCAAATGTACATTATTCACTGTTGCTCCCTCTGCAAGCACAATGTTCATCTTGCCAAGGCCCAGTTGTGTGATGCTGGCCTTTATAAAGTGTGACAAATAATATCAATAATTCAAAGCAATAAGCAATAGAGAAACAAGGGTTTATGTGGCAAAGGTATTTCAAGTTTGAAAATGAGCGATGTTGCTTTTAATGAGACAGAGTAAAGAAAGAATTTCCGTTGCCTCTCTTTTGACTACACCATTAAACATTTACAGCGGATTTATGTCTCCTGCAGCTGACTGAGGATGTCATTCCCAAGACTTCCTACAGAGTCAACAGAAGATGGTAACCTCTGCAAAGGAAGTCGAAATGCTCTCAAGACCCAGACCTTCTCCTCCTGGTGATCTCCATAGCATCACTATGGTCTACATCTCTCACCACTTCTCTCATTACTTTACTGTGGGAAGAGTACTCTCAAGATTTCTCAAATGTTCCTTTTCCTCAATAGATCCTGAAGCTGAAACAATATTTGATCCCACTTCAGCAAGTCCTAACTCCTTCAATTCCTATTCTCTCCAATGACAAAACCTCTCTTTATTCAGCATAATTTCTTTTATGGAAAAGAAAAATGAATGTCAGTATAATGACTAAATGCACAACTTTTTAAACATATCGAAAGAGAAATCCAACAGTTATTAAAAAGTACTGAAAATAGTATGTAAGCAAATTTCGATATCCTTGGGTTTCCTCGTCAATCACAAAGAAAGCTTTTCAAACCTGGAGACAGATTAACAGAGATATGTGCTCAAAACAAAATTTAAAAGGGTTTGGTTTCATTGTGAGAGCCTGAGAGATTTTGGAAGGGCAAAATTCACAGCCAATTAGAAAATCCACAGATAAACTTATTAATTCAGTGGCTAAAACCAATTGGAAATATATGCCACTATTGATATTCCTGTACTGTTGTGTTACAAATTGAACAGAAGACTAAATCAGGTTGTAAAACTCTAAGGCAGTTGTGTCCAAAGTGGGATATGTGCACGCCCTGCGGTGGGCAAGGCAATCCCTTGGGGTGCAGGAAGAAAGTATTTTTTGTACCTTTAATAAGTCAAATGAAATAAATTTTTAAAAATAATGCTTATTTCATCATTTGCATCTTTATCTTATCCATTATGAATTTATATTTTTTTCCATATGTTTTATAATGTACATAATATATTAGTACATGGCCAGTGGCGAGTCCATTTTGGATGCAGCTGAAGATACCTCTGTCTGATGGGGCAGCCCCATGTCTCACCTCAAAGAGACCACCCCTGTAGCTCAGCTTCCTGCTACTAAAATCTTACTGTCTAAACCCAAGACAAAGGTATATATTTTATAGATAAGCAAATATACACATACTGGGGGTGCATACTCAAAAATGTTTTACTGATAGGGGTGCTCAATTAAAAAGATTGGGAGACCACTGCTGTACAGTTGTTAGCTCAGGCTCTGTTATACTGTTTCCACATGGTGTCTGGTCAGCTTGGACCTTGAGCAAGAGACAGTTGGGCACTTGCTTAAGCTAATCAATCTTACATCTGTATAGTTGATGTGGGCACCTCATCTCATCCTTACTCAGGTAAATTAAGCCAAAATTGCTCTAAAGGAGCCTGTTTTGGAACACTTTTCATTGACTACCAATGGAGCTGTAGGATGACTAGTTCTGATGTTAACAGCTGTATAGTAGAGGTCTAAAGCTATGTTAGATGAGTCTTTCTGCTTGAATTTATCTGGCACATAATCTCTACATAGAAACTTTGATCCTTCTACATATATTAAGAGATATAAGCATTTTCTGATGATGCCATATGTGACAAACAGTATTTAGACTGTCTTTAAAACCTTTGTTGTTGATAAAATTTCTCTGAAGGAATTCTTTAAAGTTCCTCCTTTTAGATTCATTTGGTTTAATTACATGAATCCCCTAAAAAAAATTGTTTTTTCTGGCTCTCTGTTTTTTCCCTCTTTATGACTCCAAACAACACTGTAGTAGTAAGAAAAACGGGAGTTGCATTGGGTGAAAACAGAAGAAAGTAATTAAAATTCTAGTAATCTTAAATGCTGTATTCACAAAGGACTAATCAGTGTACTTATGTCACTACCTGAATTCTGTAATTGAGAAGTTAATGACACAAAAATCAGGATTTAGTGAAATTATTATTTACTACAGTTCTAAAACTGCTTACGTACTACTGGAGAAGTAGCAGTACAACGGCACAGCTACATGTTTGTTGCTGACATTTTTCTCTGCATGTGAAATGGACAGTGACATATGAGTAGAATACATTTCAGTTTGCCAGAACATCATGTTCCTTTTTCATAGAAGTATATCTCTTTAATATTCAGTCCACTTTACAGTTTTTTTTATAATGGTTGATCTCTGGCTTCTGAAAAGAGTGGCAAGTTGTTCTGTAGAGGAGTGAATACCACAATTTGTTTCTTTGTGTTTATTTACTTAGTACTTGTATTTCTACCCACATTCTCTCTTTGAAGTATCGAAAGAATATAAAAGGACAATTTTGTCCATTGCCTGTTTTTTCCATTGTTCTTCATGTTGGAGACAGGAATATGGGATATTCTAGGGATTCAGGGAACAGCATGCTGAACTGGTTTAGCATTCATGCCAAACACTCAACTTCTTGCATTTAAAACAGCTTTTTCTTTTAGTAGTTTGATGTAAGAACTGTCAGTTCCGTAGCATGACTATGTCCAATGAGCCAAGCCATCAAAACTATAAATGCTCTGTCATATAAATAGTAACTATTTTTAAGGGCAATCATGATAAAATATTGTCCTAAAGGTAGACCATTTACTGAGATCCTGATAAAATGCCTGAAGCCCAAGATTGAAGACTATTATTGCACAATAAAAGTAACACCTCTATCCGGAGGGAAATATCTTTATACAGCTATAGCTCAGAAAAGTCACCACCTCATTTATTACCATTTTCTGTTTCTTTCTTTTAAAATGAATGGTGTAAATCTTTCCTGGACTATTCTCTTAAATAGACTTGGTTGAATTATTCATTCTGAGTAATATTAGTTGTCGATTTAGACTTCTTTTTTTTATTCACAAACTTCTGCAAGCTAATCTGGAAATGAAATCTTGGCCTCAGTGAAGTCAGTGGGAGGTTTGTTATTTACCTCAAAAAAGCCAATCTTCATCTTTTATGTCTATGATCTGGTCAAATTAAAATATCCTGTTGATGTGTATTAGACTTTAGAGAAGGTACAGAAGATCAGTCTTAACATTAAGCAGTGTTTTTAAATATGTTTTTTCATTTAAATAAAACCTAAATTACATGAGTTTAATTAGTCTACAGTAATCATAAAGATTAGTGAATTGCAAGTCTTCAGTCCACCATCACACAAATATATTCAAGCAGAAGCAGGTAAAACACTAAAGAAAAAAAAAAAAAAAGCTAAAAGCTTTGTGCAGGTTAAAACCAACTCTCCAATCTAGTGTTGATGCTTAAATAGCTATTGTGAATTTGTCATAATTCTCTAACTTTTAGCAGACAGCAAGAAAAGGTCAAATTTAAAAGCAAAGATCATAAGTAAAAGGAGTGTGATCATTAACAGCAAACAAGAGCTAATGATTTTAATGCTCCATTATCTAGAATGAAAGAAACCCCAAAACCAAAACACACAATCATTAGAAAGAAAAAAAAAATCATAGCCCAAAACAGAGGGGATTAGCAACACATTAGAGAACTTGATGCAGACTGGTTTATGCATAAGACCCAGTTTTTAATCTCATGACCCTGGAGACAAGAAAAGGCAGAGACAAAAGAAGGCAAGAGGTCATCTCAGGATATCAGGGAAGGGTGATAGTAATCCTTCTCCTTAACTAGAACATCATGATGTGAATACAAACTTAAAGTTATCTGGAATCTATTCAAAACAGATGCTATATAGAAGACTTCTAGTAATAATACAACAAAACAAAACAAACGAACAAAAGTTTACTTTCTTTTAAGTAGATATTCCAAATATCAATTGGTGTATACTTCAACTGTAAAATAGCAATTTTAATTTTCTAAAATGTCTCTAATTAATTAGTTTTGTGAGGACAATATGTGTCAGCAACAGTCATCTGAGCCTTATCAAGTGTTTTTTTACCTATTTATTATCTATAAAGCATCCCAAGATTTTAAGTTTTTGCATCTCGTTTCATGCTGCAGTAAAAATACAGGTTTTGAACAACCACACTGAATTAAATTAAATGGAAAATCTTGTCCATTTACGGGGAGGCATACTTGTAATTTGATTGATTCTTAAAATTCATAGTTTTTAATTTTTTTAAGTATTACTTTGCAGACATGTAGACATGTATTTGCAAAAAAAGTGTCCAGAAATATACATTTCAAATACAGAAGTGTATTTGAAAAAAAAAACCACCCAAATGCAATCAGTGCTATTATTTATAAAGATATATATAAATTCACAAAAATACATAATTTCTTCTTGCACAAGATTCTTTCTGTGAGGGTAAAGGTCAGGTTATAAGAACTTGCCAATGGAGACTTCGAAACTAAAGAAACCATAGAAAATATATTTTTTTATTTTAATCTTAAATAAAGATATTTTATCTAAGCAAATAAAATATTGCTTCTGTTTCATTTTTAAGGAATGGTTAATTAGGGCATCTCTTTCCATTAAATTGTATGAGATGAGGGCAGACTCAGTACAGTGTCATTTAGCGAAGCAATGCTGCTTGTGAAAAGGAAGTCCAACTTTGGACTTCAGGGCATAATTGGGTCTGTGACCTAGCTGAAGATCACTTGAACCTGAACATCTTGACTGCTGGTGCAGTGACATTTTTACAGCATTCAGCATAAGGAGAAACCAGCTAATGACAGAAACCTTAAGAGAAATCTGGTGGTTGCTCAAAATAAATCTCAGTAAACAAGTGATCTTGAGAACTGTATATTTGATGATGGAAGCATTTGGAGCATGCTACTTAAATGAGCACATGTTCATTCAGCCAATTTAGCTGCCCCCTTTCAATTTAGCCATATGGGAGATTTCCAGTTGAGACATTTAATAGCCCTAACAACTTGATGTTCTAGAGAAATTTGATTATAGTAAATACAGCAGTGGCATGCTGCTTACCTAGCTGGCAAGGCTGTGATACATGGGAAAGCTGTTAGAGACCAAACTTTTCATCTTGCATTATCACCTCATAGCCATCAGGTTACATAAGTGGATACTATTTTACTTCTATGGTCAAACTTTGCTGAGTCAAGTTGCTATGTTAGGCACAAAATACACTACTTCCCGAAGCAAAAAATCCGGCTCTTGGCTTTGAAAATTATTATTATGATGATATTTACAACTATAATGTGAAAACATATCATGATTTATGTCATATCATGACATCATACACACTTAGGGAAAAGCTAGGAAAAAACACTTTGGACAAAGAAAAAGAAAAAGAAAAAGAAAAAGAAAAAGAAAAAGAAAAAGAAAAAGAAAAAGAAAAAGAAAAAGAAAAAGAAAAAGCACCCTGACTGGATACAGAAGTTCTCAGGAAGATTTGAGTATTTTGTTTAGCTCTTTTTGCACATCATGACATTTTTTTACAATTTTGGCTTCATTTTGTTTCCTGTTTTCATTAGTGACTATCCAGTTACCACAAGCAGTAATTAAAAAGACTCAGCATCTTACGGGTAGGAACAAATGATTTGGTCTTCCCTTGGTGAAGCTAATTATATAGGGAGAAAGGTAAATATCTTTTCTGTCTTTAAGGTATAAATTAATACATTTACTAGCTTACTTTAACTTTCACATTATTAGTTTTTAATTCTTTCTTTAATTGTTCTTTTGCTACTTTATTTGTTTCAGAGCTCTATTGTTTGCAATATTTTGGCATTTTTTATCATTCTTAAAGTCAGACTCAAGAGAAAATCAGAAGTAAGCAGGAAAACACAAAGACACAAAGCATAAGATTAATCTGTAGAAATACAATGATTTATTAAGAGACAGTTATGAAATAATTGACATCATGATTAGTTCTGACACTGACAGTTCCACTGTTATCAAATAGCCACAGTCTTTTCCATTGTCATTTTTAATGATTATTTAGATATTACAACAAGAAAGAGGCAAAGCTCCGTCATGTTTTAGGAACAGTTACTTCTTGCATCCTGGTATCTTCACTGTAGCATTTTTTTTAAATCCTCTATTCTTTTCTCCTCAGTGTTTTATCACAGTCTTTCAACTTCAAGGGTATTTTTTTCCTCAAAAAAAAAAAAAATTGTTAACCAACCAACCGAAACCTTACATTTAGATTCAGAAGTGTATTTCTTATTTTAGGACAGAGAAAGTTCCAGAAAATAACTTTTCATTTGAGATTCATGTCATCCAGGTTTCTTGATAGTTGGCAACAAACAGGCATCTCTAGAGGGAAATTCATCCCTTTACCTTAAATGTCTTACAATGTCTGTTTCATGATGGGGATTAGCTGCTGTGTCCTAGCAGCTTTTTACAACGACTAACGAAGCTCCTGCCAACAGTGTCATTCATTTATTTTACGTGACATGAGTCCTTCAAAAAAATTGACAAGCTCATGAAAGAAATAAAGAAATAAAAAAGAGAAGAGAAGATATGTATTAGTTAACAGTCGTCTGTTGATTTTTCAATGTACTGTAATTTTCTGGTGATTATTGTGGAAAAAAAGTTGAAATAATAATGGCACTTAAGTATTACTTTAAGTAATTACTTTAAATAATGCTTTAAGAAAATGATTTACAAGATTTCTTCACAGCATTGCTGTTTTTGCAAAAAAAAAAAAAAAAGTACTTTCTGCAGACCTGCAGACAAGAACAACAAAACATGTGAAAAAATGGATATATTCTTAGGTATGTTTTTTTTTTTTTATTTGCTTATATGTTTTTTTCCCCTTATGACACCTACATACACTTAGCCTTAAGGAGGGACCCACGTTGAAACAGCAAAGAATTAAGCATTTACATTGTTTATTTAAAATGGAAAAACACTTCCAGCACAGAGGTCAGAGGATCTAATATACTCTACTATACATCTGGCCTGAGGAAATGTACCTAAACATAAATTATTCCCTTGCATTAAAGTGGTTTTGGTTTAGATGTGAATGTGGGCCATGAGGGGCTATTTTATTGCTGCAGTTGCTAAGACATCACGAATAACAAAAGCAAATTATGTTGGCAAACTGTGGATTAGGGATGGGTGAGCCAGTTTAAGAAAACAATTTGTATCTACCCTGGAGAAAGAAACCCTAGAGGAAGTTTATTAAGGCTGCAGTATTTAGGGGACCAATATATGCATGTTTCTCATTATTTAGTATGCTTTCCAGCAAGATGGAAAAACTCTTTTCTTCTCTCGTGAGGGAAAGAAATAAATGGTATCTAATTAATTTGTTAATTAATGCTTCTTATTGACAGCATCATATTCCTGGTCATGCATCATCTTATATCATTATTTTTATCTAAGACAAAACTAAAGGAATTCTACTGGGACCAACAATAGGATATTTTAATAAATATTATTTGAGAACATAATTTGGAAACAAAGGAGGAAAGTGAAATAAGTTGTTCTGGTTTGATATGTCTTGTTACATGTTCAAAGGGTCCACTAATTATGTGTAGTACTATAATTAAAGCATGTTTTTGTAACTGACTGAATACATTAATATCTAAAAAAATAGTGGAATTGTATGATAGTGAAAAATAGTTAAGAAGAATAGAGAAACTATAGACATTTTCTACATATTTTTGCTGCACCATAACTACTATTCTATATTTATGGAGCACTGAAAATTTGAGGAATATCGTGTTCCTCTCCATATCCTAGCCTCAGACAAATGAAGCTGACTAGACCATTGTAATCACCACCATTCAAATTACTCCTGCCACCAAAGAAAAAAATATGCAGCATACAATATCAAAAGTTCTGGGCAATGGGATATCATTAAGATGTTTTTATATGATTTTGTCATCTGCAATGGCCATTAGTCTGAACTCCATACTATACAAAGCTTTTTATACACTTTGCATTAATTTTAAAGACTCACATGAAGTTTCTAAGGTTATCTGGGAGGAAAAAACCGGACACACACCTGTGGAGATCTGTGAAGTTTGTATAGCTTACAGTGAAATCAAGCACATGTATTAAAAATCTTCTGAAGTTAGGAATTACTCTGGTAATGTATGCCTCTTGCTTTTTTTAATTTATTCATATCTGCATCTTCCTGTTGTTTTGCATACCCCTGCTTTCTTCACAGAGATATAGAAATTTGCTTCTGCAAGAAAAAAACCAAAACAATCAAGTGTATCATAGATTATGAATGAAATTCTGACCTCACTTTATGAGACTCCTGTAGAAAAGAAGAAATTTTGCTTGGTAAACAATTCAGTAGCTTGATATTTATATTTTCTCTCACTAGAAACTGAAACAAACAAGAAAATGTTGAGATCTGCCACTAACGGGTGATGACTTTATCAGGCTTATTGGTCGTTAGCCTTGGAAACATGGATGTGGCAGTTCTTGCAATCCTGACAGTTAGGACATAACAGTTCTTATGTTTCAGGACTACAAGTCTTGGAAACACAAGCAACAGGATAATATTCACAAGAATTTCTATGGGCTTCATAGGAATAGCCTGTCTGATGAGCTGACTTGCAAGCTTGAGTTTTACTGGAGTTGGTAAACTGGTGAGAACACAGGAAATTTACTTGGCAGGAACTGCTTGTAAATGCACATTGCAAAAGTACTCTGGCTTTAACTGATCGTTGCCTAACATTCTGATTTACTCTAATGAGTTTTGGCAAAACTATACTCCTCCCTTTGCAATTAATTCAAGACTTCATGATTATTTAGTTGAAAAGTCTTCTTGAGGGTGGAGTATCTTACTTTCTCACACCCGTCCTCATGTCAGCATATCAGGGTGAGTGGTGTCTGCCTTTCACTTTGAATGAATGAGACTAATGGGTTCGTGAATAAAGCCAGCTGTATTGTGACAATTCTCAAATCGACACAAACAAACACTGCAATAAAAAAAAAGCTTTCTACAATTTCTGGAGATCAGAGAGCATCCCCTCTCTGAAAGCAGGACCTGTGAATCACTCCTCTATAATTACTATCTGTACTGCTGTTTTAGTAACATTAAGAAAGCAGTTGCTTGCCACTGAATTCTGAAGGAACGGTAATATAAAACTCCTGAATGTCTGTTATGTCATTTGTTAAAAAAAAATAAATAAAAAAAAATTATCAAAGTGAACTCTTAAAAACAATCATCAAAAGAAAATCTGCTAAATTTCAGCTCAGTCCATTTAACCTCAATATATGTCAAATATGTAAAAATTATAGTTAGTAGCGGAATTAGTATAGAAATAAAAAATAAGGGAGAAGTAGGAACATGAGGAGGAGTGAACAAAGGAGATATCTTTCAGAAGGAAATTATGTTTCACAAATTTATTAGAATTATTTTAAAGTACTCAAGAAGCATGATGAGGTTATTCACATGGATTTAGTGTACTTGGATTTTCAAAAGCTTTCAAGAGATCTTTTATAATAGGCTTTTAAAGAAATTAAGCTGTCTCAAAATAGAATCAAAAATATCTTCTCATGCATTAAGTAATGGTTAAGAGAGAGAAAATAAATTATAAGAATAAACTGTTATTTCATCAACAAAGGGTAACAGCCGGTCTCAGGTATCTGTGCTATTATTTGTGTTGTTCAGAGTATTCTAGAAGGTAGGAATAGTGAGGTAACAAATTTTGCTGATGAGAAGAAAAGTATTCTGATTGAAAAGTTACATCTGGACATCACAACACTTACTGACTAGGTTGTTAGAAGGCAGAATAAATTCCCTATCTGTAAAAGCAATGTAATAGTTATAAAAAGGAGATCGAGACTCACATAATTTTAATGCTACTTGTTTGCCGTTGGAAAGCATAAGCTGTCAAAGATAACATATAGAGTTTGGACGAAAGTCAAACACGATGGAAGCTGACCTGCCAGCCTTCTTCATCAGATACATGCTCTGCAGTTGCCTCCCTGATGAGGTGGCAAGGAGGCAACGTGATCAGCAGAACAGACGCAGTGGCCTTAAATTTTTTTTCTGCCATCATACGTGGCCATAAAGCCCATCACCCTTTCCTGCATCTATTCTATGGTTTTTCAAGGCATAATCCCTGGTCTCTCTGTATTCCTGATGAGCAAGCCTTTCATTTTTCTTTTAGTAAATTTACATTTAAAAAGATTCATTTTCTGAGGATGCAAATATTTTACAGAAGTTGCAATATACAATAAGACAATGTGTTTTCTACATTATCAAGACTCCTTCTGACTCCTTTTATTGTATTTTAATGGTATTCATTATATTTATATTTTCAGTTACAACTTGATATAAATAACACTTATAGAAAACTAATGATTTTTTGCAGGATGGACTGTAATTTGAGGAAAGGCACTTTTGATAATGAAATTATTGGTTTCTGTTCATTTTTTAATGAAGAATTCTATTACTGTTTTGATCTACACATGCCCACAAACACATTCACGTGTATATGTATAAATACACATACAGATCCATACACATGTATATAGATGCACCTCACTGGCTCAGATGTAAAACCTATGTGATGATTGTAGAGAACTATTTTCACACTTGCCTTTTAATTTTCTGAATACTTTTTGTTTGCAATTCCCATCTGACTTTTCTGATATCTATGTTTTTCACTTAATATTGTTTTCTTTTTATTCAAATGCTCTCACCACATGTGTAAAAGGTACAGATTTTTATAGGTATGTGAAACATGCATGAATTTTTTGCAAAAAACATAAATAAAAAAACGTCTAAAGCATGCATTTTTTAATTTTTTTAAACTACTCATTAATTGTCTCATAATATCTGATGGTCTTCTTACTACTTAAAAGACACTGTGTAAACAGTGGAACCCAGGGACTATAAAAACTGTATTAGTGTTCATTAGCATAGTGCATTGCCCAGATGCCTAAAGAAGACATCTGGAGTTAAGCAAGGAAATGACTCAATGACGATCACAAATCAGTTTGTGAGCAGAGCAGGTTTTGTGAATCTTATGTATACAAAAAATCTGTTATATTGATGCTGAAATGCATTTAAGGCAAGAAAACAACTTCAAACCTACCTTTTAATGACTCATTTAGGAAAATAGTGAAAGAAATGCAAATTTTTAAAATCACTTTAATCTAACCTGGAACAACAAACTACTATGCTATTGCCATAACTGCCACTATGGAGCAGCATTAGTGTTGTTTGTCTTCCCTAATTGTTCATTTGTGTACTTAAAAACATTTATATTTCTCTTAAATTTAACTTTAAAATTATATGCCTTGTAATGATTGGTGGGGAGGGATAATTGCTGAATTCCGCTACCATTTTCACTCTTAGGTAGTGAATGTACAGAAAACCTGAACTTCATTTTGTTTTATTATTTTAGCCAAAAAAATAACTGTAATAGTACTTTGCATACACTGGGGAGGCATAGTCATTTTTCAAGATGAATATAATATTTTAGATTAACAGGTGTTAAAAAACCTCTGAATGTTTAGGACCTCTTGGTCTTAAAACACACCACTACCAACAGTTGTTAAAAAGACAGGAAAACTGATCTAAACACCTATTTGGGTTTTTTTGTGTCACTGATAGTGGGTAGTGGTAGGATTTTTTTTTTTTTTTCAGAAAAAAATAGCCTGTTTGACAACAAGAAAAACACTTTTTAACGCTTACGCCTGGAAAATGTTAAGCTTAAATGTTAAGCTAGCCACTTTATGGAAAGACCACATTAGCAGCACAATTGCTAAGTGCTTTTGCTTCTGAAAGCATGATTACAGCAACCAAAGATATTAAATAAAGAAACCCAAACCCAGAACTAAAACACAGAGCACAAAAAGGAACCACTTATTTTTTTTCCCGATTTCCTCACTGCATGTATGTCTCACAGTGTGTGTACTACACAGCTTCAATTGTTCAAGCTGCTTCAGGGATGATGTTTGTGGGACACTGCAACCCATCCTAAATTTACTATGCAAACTCAGTTTGAAAGGCATGAGGCACCTTCACCACAGATTTCAAAGTGAATTAGCATAATAAATACAGTATAGGCTTTAAATCTGCCTTTTAGGGAAATATGACAGATGTGTAAGCCATTTCTGCAGTAGGTCTGCTCTGAATAATTAGAACTGCTCAGGAGCTCAAATTTGAGGTCATAGGAGGACATGTAATAGCTAAAGGTAATGTACAAAGAGAAAGAAAATCTGCCAATATCCTGTAATCATTTTACACATTAAAAAAATTAATGATATATTGTTTATGATTTATGCTTATAATTGTAATGAATTCCTTGATCCATGGAAATCAATAAAAACTTTACTGTTTACTTCAATGCTGCCAGGTTTTCACCCTGAGCATTCTAGATTATGACATTTTGTTTGGGACCTTTGCCAGCATTTGCAGGACCCAGATGGTGATTACACAGAAGGATTAAATTTTAATCTGATTTTCTTCTATGATTCTTCAAAAGAAACAATGCAAGATACACAGAAATAGCATCAAGGGTCATCTTGATGTTAAACTGAAGGAGGGCAGATTTAGACTAGATTCCAGGAAAACATTTTTCACTATGAGGGTGGTGAGACACTGGAACAGGTTGCCCAGAGAAGCTGTGGATGCCCCATTCCTGGAAGTGTTCAAGACCAGGCTGAATGGGGCTCTGAATAACCTGCTCTAGTGGGAGGTGTCCTTGGCCATGGCAGGGGGACAGGAACTTGATGATCTTTAAGGTCCCTTCCAACCCAAAGCATTCTATGATTCTATGCTTAGTTTCCTAAGGAAGGCAGTCTTGTATTATTTGCCCAATTTGTCCCAATCCAGAATCTTTTCAATAGTTTGCAATTTCAACCAGAAAGTGCAATGGTAAGGGTTTAAAAGAAGATAAGAGAAAATCAGCAAGCAAATACAGGAAAGTAAAGATCTTGAATATTGATCTTGCTGGAAAAACTGAGGATATACACAGATATCAACATTCACGCTACCTCAGTCTTCACATATAAATAGGAAAGTACGCTTTACAGTTTCCTCTGCTTAAACTATTCTTTGGGTTTAGCTCAATAAAAAACATCACGGATTTTCACTCTGTTTGCATTTTCATCCTCTAACTAGTAAAACTATGAGGTTCTGTGTTTCTCCAGGCTACTTCATGTTACGATCCTACCAAACTATATGAGAGGATTTGTAACATATAACTTTTGCCTTGAGACATCTAGTCTAGGTCAGTCATGACATATAGTCAATGCAGCAAGAAGAGGATTCACTGCATCTAACCCAGATGCCTTAAAGAGACAGAGTAAATTTCTCTTTGATGGTGCCCAGCTCTCCGTCGACTAGAAATTGTTCTGTGATTAATCCCATTTTGAGTGCATAAAGACAGAGATAGACATTTAGTAGAATTTTTCAAATTTGTAAACTGATTTGATGCTTAAACCTCCTGTGAAAGCAACAGAAGTAATCGTTGAATCTGATGATGTAAGCTGTAAACCTGATCTGCATCTTTAAATACCCAGATGCTTTTTAGCACCTCCATCATAACTTTCAGACTGTCTTTGCTTGACTTTCATTTATCTTTTATTTACAGCCAATGAATTGGCTTTGTCTTACCCCACACTAAAGAACTTAACTTCATTCTGTAATAATGTTAAATCTCATACTGAGGTACAATTTTGAAGTGCAATATTGACTTAGATATTTGAAATTCGCACCACGGATTGGCTATGCAATTCAGATTTTGCTTTTGGAAAATGAGCATTCAAGCTGAAAGTACCTTTTAAGAATTTCATCACTAGTAAATCTTGATCACTGCAATATTGACAGGAAGCAAGCACAAAGTAGGCATGAAAACAGTTGAAGTGAACCCACTTAAGAACAGGATTTAATATTCATGTAAATACTTAACAATGTCCTCCTACCTCTATTTTGGTACAAACAAAAGGGAGTATCTGGAGTATCTGACGGTGAGTTAAACACTTTTCATTGGATTAAGAATGAAGAACAAAGAAGTACATGAAGCACATTAGAGGGAATTTTCAGTGGCACAGGGGAAGTCAAGCACTCACCTTTTCATTTTCAGTGGCAATCTGGAGCTAAATATCAGTGAAAGTTTTTTAGAAAGCTGCCCCAAAATACATACCTCATTCATGTTTTTTCAAGTAGGTAAAAAATGTTAAACAGCTATGTTTGTCAGATAAACTCTTTTGTTTGTTTGTTTGACAGTTACTGGTAACGCTGAGTAGCTGTGTCCTACTCTATGTCATGAGCACGATTCATACTACAGTGACAGTATTATGCCTTTCTAGGTACACAACAAAATATCAGTTACTCAAAACTACTCAAATCAGTTACAAGCTAGAAAAAAATGACACTTGAACAGCTTGAACTCAGATGATGGGTGAAAATGCTGGAAAAGATTTTTGGTTGAATATGGATTTAATGTGGGACCTCAGCAGTGGAAAATCCTGGTTCTTTTTCTTAGCTGCAGGAGGTGGGCTACTAAGGAGAAAACAATCTATTCCTTGTCCTAACAAAATATGTTTCAATGGAACAGCTTTTTCTCTTGCTACCCTTTCCTACCCCAAGATAATAGACAGGTCTTATGTTTTCTTCAGCTCTCAAATGAAAGAAGTTTTAAAAATCCTTTTCAGTGCCTTACAATCAGGCCTCAGTCTTCTTGTCATTCAGCTGTCACTTTCTGAAATACTTTTGTCATAATCTCTAGAAAGAAGTCAGGCTGAGGAGCATTATCAATGGAATTGACAATTCCTCCTTAGATGTGAACACTCATGAATGATGATACAAGGGAGGCCTTTAACACAACTAGATGCTTTCCTCTTGTATGTCTGTCACAAAATTTCACATAATGACATCTCTAGCAGTATTACCCTCACCATTCCATGTTTACTAGTTAGGTGTGGCAAGAGGTGCTCTTCTCATTCAGTTGGAGTGACCACTTACACTGACTGGAAGTCATCATTCTCCCAATATGTTGTGGTATTTGGACACATGAGCTCTGTGAGACATTTTAGTACAAGTTAAAATAATTTATCTCATCTCCTCTGCTTTACACTAGAGAAATATATAAGCACTCAGGATCCACTGGGAAAGTAGTGAATTTTGAATATGATATTAATTTCACAAGCCATTCAAATTTGAATGGATGATCTCATGTAATTATGTCTTTACTCATCTGTTCAAAATAAGGGCTTGCAGTATGTTTAAGGTTAGTAAAAATAGGAAATTTGGACCAGAAAAAAAAATAATAAAAAAAGACATATGGTACATATGACAGGATATATAAGATATATACCATGTTCCATAATGTCACAAAGTTCAAAAGCTTTTCTTCACCCCTGAAATGAATTAGATTTCTGATTATTTTTCTGTTCCGTAATGATAGGAATTCTAGTGAATTACTTGAAATTATAGCCTAAGAATGGAAAGAAAGGAGAGTAATTTTGTGGTTGGCAAGGATAGATGAAAGTGGGAGGTATGAATCAACATGCACATTCTGCATTACGAAACAACCGAAACACCTCAGCAATTTCAAAGAACACCAAAGGAAGCAGAAAGGTTGGAAGCAGCACACAGATCCAGTTCCAGCAAGGACATACAGAAATAGCCTACAACTTTTGAAGGGAAACTCGCCAAATCAAGTGTTGGCAATTACAGTCTGCTAACAATCTAAGTGGAATTTTGGTGTGGAAGTAAGTATTAGGAAAGTTAACTCAAAAATTCAGAATAAGACAGTGCTGGAGTTCAGGCATATTGTCAAAGTACTACAGGTAAACAAGTTATAACACATCACATAAGCCATGCTTTGTGTGTGAACATTTTTAGTCCTTGAAAAACTTAATGTATTTTCAAGCCTTTTATACTGCTTCAATTATGTGCTACAACAAGCTGAATTACATTGCATTTGTTACAGGTTTACAGCATATACACAGGCAGTTCCTACACAGCAGCTGGGAACCGGCAACTTCATAAACCAAACCAATGTAACTGTGGATCCACAGTCTGTAAAGACATAACAGGAATACAATAGAGGGAAGGAAAACTAAAAGAAATAACAAGAGGAGTATGCAAGAAAAAATAGAACTCTTTTTTCATTAATCTCTTCCTTAAAAAATTTTTATTCTGTTTGTGATAAAGTAAAGCCATTGAGATGGCCAGTGACTTTGTGACAATATACTGGTATATGAATTTGATTGGTGCAGGCTGATTTCACTTTCAGTTTAGGGCTCTTACCATGGAAATACTCCTTCAGTTTAAATGGTGTTAGTCACATAAAAGTAACTTTGCAGGACTGAACCATAGATGTGTTATACACGGATACATTTTACTTGCTTTAAAGAACTGCCGCCAGTGTTTATCTTGAATCTGACAGCACAAGAGCTGCTGTGAAGGCCACTGGCAGCTTTATAGCAGGTATATTGTTCTTTGCTTGTAAAGGACTGTGAACTGCCAAAGTTAACAAGTGAAGTTTATCAAACACCAGTAAGCAGAAAGTGACATGAAAAGTTTTTGTATAAACCAGAAGAGCTGATATCTCTCTTACAGACTTGAAAATAACTCAACTCTTTCAAAGCATTTATAAATCAATGCAATCCCAGACACAAATACAGGTTGGGCAGAGAATGGCCAGAGAGCAGCCCTGAGGACAAGGACTTGGGAGTGCTCACGGATGAGAAGAACGACATGAGCCAGCAATGTGCGCTGGCAGTGTAGAAAGCCAACTGCATTCTGGGCTGCATCAAAAGAAGTGTGGCCAGTAGGTACAGAGAGGTGATTCTGCCCCTCTACTCCACTTTCATGAGACCTCACCCAGAGTAGTGCCTACAGCTTTGGAGTTCTCAACACAGGAAGGACATGGACCTGTTGGAACGGGTCCAGCGGAGGGCCACGAAAAAGATCAGAGGGCTGGAGTACCTGTCCCGTGAGGACAGGCTGAGAGAGCTGGGGTTTTTCAGCCTGGAGAAGAGAAGACTCTGGGGAGACCTTATAGAGGCCTTCCAGTACCTGAAGGGGGCCTACAGGAGAGGTGAGGAGGGACTCTGTATGAGGGAGTGTAGTGATAGGATGAGGGGTAATGGTTTTAAAATGAAAGGAAGGAGATTTAGATCAGACACTAGGAAGAAGTTCTTTACTGTGACAGTGGTGAGGCACTGGAACAGGTTGCCCAGAGAAGTTGTGGATGCCCCATCCCTGGAAGTGTTCAAGGCCAGGCTGGATGGGGCTTTGAGCAACCTGGTCTAGTGGGAGGTGTCCCTGCCCATGGCAGGGGGGTTGGAACTCAATGATCTTTAAGGTCCCTTCCAACTCTAACCATTCTATGATTCTATGATTTTATGATGTTCGGAAAATTAATTTTTGCCATCGGTGATATTTTATCTGTTAGTAAGTCCAAGAGATGTCACTGAGTTATAGAATTTAAAGGTAGGGTTTCAGCTGCTGCTGATTTACAGAGGAACAAAAGGAGGCAGGCATTATCCATACTATTAAATAAGGTTGGGTCAGTTAATTCTTGTGCAGGAAAATAAGCAAAGATTATTCTTTGTGCTTTGTCACTTAGATGACAGAAAGACGTGCAGTTGTGAATGCACTATTGTGCACAGAGGTACAGCCCAATCATTTATGCTGGCTCCTTCAATGTGAACAGTCCAAATGAACCGCTGTTGAGAAAGGGAGGGACACTGTACAACTGAGGAGGACAGATGAATTATGCTCTGGATATACTTCTTTGCCTATTAACTATAAAGAGCATCTAGACAATTTGCTTATGTGTAGATATCTACAATGTGAGCATCTAAACTGGAATGAATAGAAATCAATTCATTGCTTAAGATGTGTGTTCACTACTCATTCCTTTCATAGAGCTGTACTAGCAACAATAGCACTTCATCGCCTGACCAGAATATGCTGTTTCAGAATATATATTGTGTGTATCTTACCTTGTGAAGAAATACAGCTACACACAATGTTGTCTCCTTCACATCTTTGGCTTCATGCTGAGAACCAATCTTTGTAAAAAACTACCTTTTGATAACCACTGACTGGACAGAGAAGAACTTATGACAAGAAATTAAAAAAATAGAATGCAATAAAACATTTTGACACAAGCTGGATAGAAGAGCATTTAGTAAAAGGATTCAAGGTAAAGGCTCATTTTTGACTTCTAAACTGTCACAGAAGATAAACAAGAATATGAGGTCATATGGGGCCAATGGATCTGTTTCCAAGGTCAAGGCCACAGAGAGTTGATGATGAGGTTGCTTGAATTTCTTCATCAGCTATTTGCTGTTTGTTCAGAAACATCCAACTGTTATTTTCTTCCAATTGTTCTCCACTGATGGAACATTTGTTAGACCCTGACCTAGTTTGCAGGTCACTACTCTTATTATACAAAAGCAATACATGTCCGTATGTCTTCCCACAGGATGCTTTTAAACCATTCTTTTATTATTTTTTTTCTTTCCGCTTTTTGTTTGTCTGTTTGTTTGCTTTAACAAACCAAACTTAACACATGCTTGGCTGTCTCTAGCACCTGTTTTCCCTTTTCACTGCATTCATTTTGACTCCGAGCTGGTATCATCCTTCCTTCAAAATTAGCATGCCTTGACATCTGTCTGTAAAACATTAATGCAGAGGTTGTTGCTGAAGTGTCAGCCTGTATAATTGTTGGATTACAGCAAGTCAAATGTGTCCTTTGTTTTGTTTTTCCAAAGAAAGCACAGCTCTAGTATAGCGAGTACTCTTTTGGTAAATGCTGGCATTTCAGTGAAGAACAGAACCTTTCATTTCCTACATTGTGCAGATAAGAAACAGTTCCACATCACAGCAAATCCAGCACAGTAAATCCATCTCAAGGACCACAGAATCCTGATCCCTTAGACTGGGCTTTTTCACAGTGGTATACTTTCATTTCCTAATGACATCATTTGAAATTGTGTATGTTTTGTTCCTCTGAATATCTGTCTCAAGGCCTCAGAAGCTATCCACCTAAAATGTCAGCATTGTCTCAGTTGACTAGCCATTACACATGCTTTTATTTCTATGTCCACAACTTGACTTACTCTTTTTTGTACCTTCTTCTTTCACCCTCCGTATTCTTTGAAGTAGGTTGTGTCATTTTTATTATAGGATGCACACAGGTATATTTTGAGAATAATAATTTAAACATACGTAAGTCATAATTCCCTAAAAACAATTTTTTTAAAAGATTTTTTATTAATGATGTTCCAGGGTAGCTTTAGTAATTGTATGTAAAATACCCACACATTTACAGTAAGGTTCAATCTCTTCAGATTAGGCAAATAAATTACACCCACGTTTTCTGAACCTCAAAATACAGTACTAGAAAATGAAGTTCTCTGTGGGAAAAGGGTGAAAGACAGGCATCCTGGAAGGATTCCCAGCAGAAATCTGCAGATCACATAGATTGTGGTCATAAATGTTCACAAGTTTAAAGCAAAGAATAATTAATTAAGAAATAAAGATAATATTTTGAAAGCTATACCCTTGAGGACTGATCAACCCTCTCACATTCTTAAAAGTTTTGAAAAAGTAGGATTTTAATTCCTGTGTCTTTCCATTTAAACTTCAATAGTGTTTGAGTGTTACTGACTTTAGTTTGAAAACTGACTTGCCTCACATTCCAAAAGATTGATGCATAGACTATAAAAACTGATGTTATACAATGAAACAAAATAGCACACTTTATCATGGAAAGGATAATAGATTCATAAAATCATTCAGGTTGGAAAAGACCCTTGAGATCACTGAGTCCAACCATCTACCCTTCTCTACAAAGTTCTTCCCAACACCATATCCCCCAACACCACATCTAAGCAACTCTTAAATTCATCCAAGGATGGTGACTCAACCACCTCCCTGGGCAGCCTATTACAATGCCTGACTACTCTTTCTGTAAAGAATTTCTTCCTAATGTCCATTCTACACCTACTCTGATGCAGTTTGAGTCCATTCCCTCTTGTTCTACAGCTAATTGCTTGTGAGAAGAGACCAGCACCAACCTCTCTACAGTGTCCTTTCAAGTAGTTGTAGAGAGTGATGAGGTCGCCCCTCAGTCTCCTCTTCCTCAAACTAAACAGTCCCAGCTCCCTCAATCATTCTTTGTACAATTTATCACAGAATCACAGAATCTCCATGGTTGGAAGGGACCTCTGAGATCATCCAGGCCCTTCACCGGCTTCGTTGCCCTCCTCTGTACTAGCTCCAGCACCTCGATATCTCCCTTGTATTGAGGTGCCCAAAACTGGACACAATACTCCAGGTGCGGTCTCACCAGTGCTGAGTACAGGGGCACAATCACCTCCCTACTTCTGCTGGTCACGCTATTTCTAATACAAGCCAGAATGCCATTGGCCTTCTTGGCCACCTGGGCACACTACTGGCTCATATTCAGCCGCCTGTCTATTAGAACCCCCAATTCCTTTTCCGCCAAGCAGGTTTCCAGCCACACTTCCCCAAGCTTGTACCAATGCATGGGGTTGTTGTTGCCCAAGTGCGGGACCCGGCACTTGGTCCTGTTGAACCTCATGCCATTAATGTTGGCCCATTGATCCAACCTATCTAAGTCTCTCTGTAGAGCGTCCCTGTCCTCATGCCGATCAACACTCCTGCTTAACTTCGTGTCATCTGCGAACTTACAGATGATGCACTCTATGTCATTATCAAGATCGTCTATAAAGATGTTAAACAGAAATGGTCACAACACTGAGCCTTGGGAACACCACTTGTGACCGGCCGCCAGCTGGATTTAAATCCATTGAGCACCACTCTGGGACTGTCCAGATAGCCAGTGCTTAATCGAGCAGATCATATGCTCGTCCAGGCCATGTGCATACAATAGTTTTTGAAAACCAGAACCATAGCCACACATTGCCACCCAAGATAATTCATCCAACCTTTTCAAAAGCAGCTCAGAGTAGTTCAAACACTGAGTTGAGTTCTAGATGAACTGTTCAACTAATTAAAGATCTTATCTCAGGTACTTGTAAGCAGTAACGAGAGATTAAATTTATATGCTCTTGCTGTGCAAAAAATTTAGTACTTCTGGGAGGATCTACTACATATGGGCATATCTTTTATATACACTTGTGATACATTGTCCCCAGCAAGCAGTCAAACATCCACATTGCATTTTGCTCACTCCCCTTTCCCACGGGACAGGAAGAAAACAGAAGTAAGGTGAGAAGACCTCAGGATTGAGATAATGACAGTGTAACAGGGAAAGAAAAGCAAAAAGAGAAAATCGTTCACTGCTTCCCATCAGCAGGCAGATGTTTAACCGCTTCTTGAGAAGGAGGACCTCAGCATGTGTAATGGCTGCTTAAGAAGACAAATGTCAAAACCATAAATGCTTCCATTCCCTTCTCTTTTCTCTAAGGTTTATTGCTGAACATGGATATCATATGATACGGAATATGTCTTTCATCAGTTTGGGTCAGCTATCCCTCCTGTGTCCTTACCCAGCCTCTTTCCCAACCCCAGACTATTAGCTTTCTTCAGAAAAATGGGGGAGGAAGAGGAAAGTCTTGATGCTGTTCAAGGGATTTTAAGCAATAGTCAAAACACTGCTGTGATTTAGCCACAAATGCAAAACACAGCACCATATGGGCTGCTATGAAAAAAAGTTAGCTCCATCCCAGCCAGACCCAGGAAAATGCACAGTCCTTTGGAGGTGTAGAAGGGAAGGAACCCTAGCTAAATTCTCTTGGTTGCCTGCAAGAAGGCAAAATGAGATCTGCTAAAACAGCAAAGCAGCTCAGATAAATTTTATCTTATAACATTACAAAAAAATTCTACAGAATAACTCTGTATTTTTCAGTTATGAACATTACAACATCTACTACAGGAACAGCAATGGTAATATCTAGATGTGCTTTACCTGTGGAAACATATGAAAGGGTGGTTAATGCCTCTTATTACACATCCAGAAGTCTGAGTTTCACTGTCACTCTTTTATCTTGTTGAGGAATCCCCCTGGTTGATCCATTTCTAAATGGGTGCTGAAAGATTTTGTTATGAAGTTAACAGAAACATCATAGAAGCCATTTGGTCATCTCTTGTGCAGCTAGCTGCAGAACTGGAGCTGCTGCACACACTTTCAGTGCCTTAGTACTTCCCTTGAGAGTACTAAAAGGCAACTGGCCAGTTCTCCCCTCTTATAACTTTATATATGTTTTCATGTCTTGTCCTGTTTCCTTTGAGAACAGGGTGTGGTGGATTAAATTTGGAGGAGGACCAGGCCCAGAACAGCCTCAGTAGAAAAGGGGGAGAAAACAGAATAAGGACAGGGAAATCAGTTACCAGCTACCATCAGGAACCATAATCAACTTGGGGAAAAATAATTTAATTTATTACCAGTTAAAATCAATTTGAGTAGTGAGAAACCAAAAGACAAGAATTAAAACCCCACCCTTCCTCCTTCCTTTCCCAGTTTCAACTTCACTCCTTCACTCCCAACTCCTCCAACTTCCACCATCAAGTGGTACAGAAAGGATGGGGGCTGTGGTCAGTAGGTAAGAGTTCCTCTCTGACATTCCTTCCTCCTCAGACCTTCCCTTTGAGCCCATCTGGACTCTCTCCATGAGCTGAAGTTCTTCAGAAAATAGCCACCTGTTCCACTGCGGGGTCCTTCACAGGCTGCAGGGCAGTCTCTGCTCAGGTGCCTGGAACACTACTTACCCTCTCCTCTCACCTTGGTGTTTCCTCTGCTGTTTCTCACTCTCTCTTGTTCCCTCCTTTTTGGTCCATCTGGAATTTTCTGCCCTTTCCTAAATATATTTTCCCCAAGGTGCCACTGTCTTATCTGAGGGGATCAGCTGTGTCTGGCAGTGTGGTGGCTGGAGCTGACAGGCACTGGCAGTGTCTCACAGAGGCTGCCCCTACTGCCAACATGTGGGCACCTACATATGATACAGGTGGAGAAGTGAAATTATTATCTCCAGAAAAAGGTGAAGTAACTTAGTCTTTCCATCTGTAAAAGTCAAGAGGTTGGGGAAGGAATCAGTCTGCCAGGATTAGTTTGTTCTATAGGAGACTTCTGGACAGCAGCTTATTATAGTGGTTTAAACTTCACATGCAGTAGACCTTACCTTCTACTTCCATTTTTTTTTAATACTGCATTTTATACCTATTGTATTCTGTATTTTCATGTGTAGGACCTCACAAATAATAGTATGACAGTGTTAAAATTTTTAGCTTCATGCAAGTTGGGAAAATAAGATTCAGACCCTAGTTCTTCCTGTGGTCTTCCCACCCCCTTCCTTTTCTCAGATGGCATTGAAAAGTGGATGGGATGCCAACCATCCAATAGTAGCAAGTGTAAGCTCACATAAAGTCAGTGTCTAAAAAACTGATATTCAATCTGGTACTTCCACCCTCAGTTTTGGCAAGGATTTGAATATATATTACAAAAATCTCCCTAAGACATTTAGTAGTTAACTGTTCAGTGGAAAGTTGACCACATATTTTAGTTTTGCATGTTTCTCTCAGAATTTTTTTATGGACAAAGAGGGAAACACACAGTACACGGGAAACCAAGGATTTATTATAAGTCTAATTAAAAGTTTTTATAAAGAAACAGAAATACAGTAGAGCTATTATTACTAGTTACAATGATACTATCTCTCTCAATCTGAATTCAAACAAATCTCACTGACAATGCAACAAGTAAACACCATGATGCAAGCAAAACTTCCTTGTATCTATTTTTTTCATGGTCCTCTGGGTCCTAAGGTTAGTAGTTTCAGACAAGGGTAAGAAACATTATGAAAAGTTATCAGCATGTTGATGTCTTCACTGAGAGGCAGATGATGATAATGATGGGCTGCATGATGTTATGTTGATAGTTTCTTCCTCCTTTCTCCAAGGTTTGCTTGAGACCATTTTTATATGTTTTCTAACGTGTTTTACAACTTGATTTTCCTTCAGTGATCTGAAACTCCATGTTACCAATGATTTTAATGCATATGGTGAATTGTACATGTTGACCATTCATTCTTTTTCCTTAATTTTACTGCAAACATAGTTTTTTCCAGCATTTACTTTTTCATTACCACCATTAACTGACTACTGATGAGTTACCGATAGCCCTGTGGCTTCTAGGATTATTCTGAATAGACACCTTCAAAGACTGTGCTGTTATACTGACTTGGTCCTCCTTTACAGTGACAATGCAGAAAAAAAATTGTTCTTACACAGCATAAATACTTGATAGTTTTATATTTACCCTTTCTAAGCAAGGCATGTTACACCATATGTATATTGAAAACTTAGCAGAAGTAAAACAAACTAGGTAATAGTCACCTGCTCACTAAACAATTCTTGTTACAACCAAGCAAGGTAAGATAAAGCTACAATACAGCCAAAACAAATCTAGACAAAGCCAGACAGTACCTGACCTGAGGTCTGTGTTGTAGCTTAGTAAAAGAAATCTGTGGCCCATTACCATCAGTGGTAATGCTGTATTTATTCAGCAACAGGGCTACATTCAAGAGATGTAAATTGTGCACCACATTAATACTCATCGAACTAAAATAAACCACACCAGTTTTTGTCTCTGAAGGGAGCTGAACTGATAGTTCTTTGTAGCAATGGGAATATAAAGGTATGGAAATTATTTCTGCAAGAAGACAAAATTATTTACACATCAAAAGCCTAAGAGTAAGACATGATTCTTGATGACTTCAGCATTGGAAATTGTGCATGTTCCTCGTAAATAAACTAAGGACAAAGATAGTTAGCAATCATACACATGCTCCTATGATTGCTGCAAAAATATCGTCTGATCTGTCAGTATTAGACATTGTGGCAGTGTGATCTATGTCAAAAACATATGCATGTGAGAACTTTAATAAGATCTTAAGAAGCAAAAGAGAAGCATCTTTTTCACTGTGAGAAGTGTTAGAAACTGATTATGGAGAAGAGAAAAATCGTGTAGCATTTTTAATGGAATGTATGTAAACCTCAAATCACCTTTCTCTTTTTTTTTTTTTTTTTTTTAATTTTAAACTGTGGCCTACAGAGACCGATAAGATTAATTTATTTTCAGCGAGGAAGTTTGGTATTGGTCACTTCATAAAAAATTCCTAACTGTAATCTTATGGAGTAAAAAAATCTGAAACAATGCTTTTGGGATATAGAATATACTGGTGTGATGAGAAGGAGAAAAAGGAGTTAGAGTTTTGTTTGTTTCATGAGTGAATTATATACCTGAGGAAATATCTCAGGGATACTATAGGCCGGTTAGCCTACAGATAACATGAACAACCATTAACATAGATATCTATGATTGAACATTGCTAACAAAGTGAAAAGAATACTAACCATTCTTTTATTTTAAAGTCCCTATGTAATATGGACGGAGGTGAGAAAATCTGACAAGCATCCCTAGATGTAAAATAAAAAATTACCTATGGGCAGTAGCTCAAAAGCAACAGTTAGAGACATTAAAGATTCAAAGAACTGGAAAACTTTAAAAATCTGATAAGAACAAAGAATGGATGAGAACTTTGGATATGGGAACAATGTGTACTTTGTACTTGAAGATGATGAAACTACATGGAGTCCTGCAGTATAATGTCTCCAAGCTCTCAACATGGCCAGGATTTCTGGTCAGTGGACTAGCTATCTTGTTTATCTATCCTGTCTTAGTTTCCCATAAATTGTAAATATATCTATATTGTTTATTGGAGGATCATCTTTGTCTTTGCTGTTGACTGCTCATCTAACCGTTTCACATATATCACCATTTCAGATATATCATAGAAAATACATTGGAAGATTAGTAATCCAACTGTAATAGTTTGTAGGATCTAAAGAAAGTAATGGAACGAAAACCAGAGAGAAACTGGGAATATGTTCAGAGCTGAATAAAGATCTGAGATATTTGGACAAAGGAATTACAGGTAAATTGCTGAGTGAAAGGACAGGAAAAGAAGATCTAGTGATAGAGGATACTTGCCAAGTGGTACTTTTTTTGTTCTCATTTAAGACCTTTAAACTATGAGTGGACTGAATTAAGCCCCTTTTAGGTGAATCTGTCAAGCAATTGATCTATCTACTTACCGATCTACTTCTTTATTTTAGTAGGCATTATTTTGTCCCACCACACCCAGAAACAAAAAGCCCAAGAAAAGGCTTTAACTCTTTGGACTGCCTGTATTGAAGAGCAGTGATTACACTGGTGCTGCAACTAGAGTGTGTATTGAAGGGGGATCCAGTGTCTGTGAGACTGGATAATGGAGGAGGGGATGTTCACCATGAAATTTCAAAAATAGTCAGAAAACGTGCACTCAAGCCAGGAAAAGCTCCATTCTTCAGTACAGAGAGTTATATTGTTGCTCAATGATATCTGATAATGCATTTCTTATGCCATTAATATGACTGTCTTGGGATTTATTTTTCCTAAATTGGGCTTCTAAAAGATAGTCACTGCATTTCCTTTGTTGTCTTTGAAATAGTTCTGATGAATCATTCTTTGAAAGAAGCTATTTGTGTTTGTTAACTATAAGCAAAGCCTAAGATTATTAGATGAGAATTAGATATCAGATTTTTAGATGTCTACAGTCTACAGTTCATTCCACTCACATACTAGAAGTAAGTATATGACCCAGCCACATTTAGTAAATCAAGTATAAGTCAATAAAATACAATAGTGCCAACTTTATACATAATTGGACAGAAGGTAGAATGGAAATCTGCCCATTTCCTTGTCCATTTCATATTCAGTGATGTTCAATTTGACATAATTTTCTAATGAAGAATGTCCTTAACATTCAGAATAGGATTCATCTCACCTAGTTTACTAACTATATCTGCACTAGTCATGTTAGGCCCTTGTACAGTATCCACTGTAGTCAATAAATAGAATGGCACAGTTCATATAAATACACATATATTCACTGATGACAATGTGCATTGTACTTGAAAATTCCTATCACTTTCTGTGGGCTATGAAGAGCGCTCATAGTGATCTGCTCAGAGATGTGTAATCTGCAAGTATCTGAATTTAAGAACTCCAACCTCAGCTCCAAAGGGATTTTATTTGCTAATCAATTACTGAATCCATTTTGCAAGATTTGGCCAAATATGAAGCAACTACTCTTATTTTTTAAAAAATAAACAAAACACCTGCCATGTAATCTCCACTTACCTCAAGTAGTTTGAAAGTGGTCCCATTGAAGATGAGGAGAAAACTCTCATGCCTTTTGGAGGATTATTTGGCCCAAGTTATTATTCATAGACTGAAAGGTCTTCAATGAGAAAAGAGGAAGCCATAAATTCAAGCAAAAGATCTACCTGTAGTGGAAAATAACACCAAAGCTGCTCATTGGGACTGACTGTGCTCCTATTTTTTCTGCTGTAACTCAAATGTAATGTAATGAAAAACTAGACAGTTCTGTTTACACTTGCTTGCCAAAATGTAGATAGTTAAAGGAACAGCTGTTGTTGCTATAGACAAGCTGCTCTGTAGAAATTAATTGTGATTATTAAGAATAATCCTGACACAGGTCACAGATGCAACGATTTGAGTTCCATCCTAGATATTAATCAGACAAGTCTTTTCTTTCTGAGACTATAAAATCAAGAAGCCTACTGTGTTTGATGAAAACCTCAGTGATGTGTTTGCATGATAGAACTGTTTAAAAGAGATGCTTGTTTATAGTTAATATGGGGGGGGAGCAGTAAAGGGTAGATGTCTATGAGATTTTTGGTGTGAAATGGGAGGGATTTCAAAAGTTTTCAAAAGCAGAATGAAATTGCAGTTTGCTTCAGGACACAATCTGGGTGTAGCTCTGTATATTTCCAATCATATATAGGAAAGTAATTTTGTTTGATAAAATATCTTTGGAAAGTGATGAGTGATGCAGAAAAAAATGTACATCCTGAGAGGTTTGGTTGGTTGGGTGTTGTGGATTTTTTTAAACAATTATGCTGTTGTGTCCCAGTTAGTTTTTAGACTTTACATATATGTGTAAATACGGACAGTTTATGTAAGTTTTGGCAAGGTAAGATTTCTAAGGTTCTAAAAGATACAGTGGCTTCAAGCTTCAAGCCTCGTATTAACATAGGGGTATCAAATATTTTCTTTATACACTGCTAACTGAATAACTACTAATACCAGGTTTTTTACACATTTTTCTGACCTGTAAAAAAGTTTGGAAAATAAATTTCTGTCAAATCTATTTCAGTAATTACTTAATTGTTTTAGGTAAAAAAGTGGATCACTATCAACTAAAGAGGCAAATTATGGCAAGTCTTGACACAAGTCAAGAGTGGGTAAACTGCAATTTTAAAGAGAGAGAACATTGGGTTTGTCTTTATAATATTACCAGACAACAAAAAATGTGATATTAAGCTGTAGGTCACTAGTAGGTTTGCTGCAGGATCTGGTAGTAGGAGAAAATATCCTTTGTATTAGACAAAAGATAAAAAGCATCCAATATTTCTCATTAGCTTTCCATTTTCCTCTCAGGTTTCAAGTTCACCAAGTGCTTCTCTCTTTACTCTTCTTTCTTATTTCTTTATAATTTGTCATCTTGGAGTAGACTCTGATCCCCTTTTTCCTAAATTTAGTTAATCAAGTTAAAATTAATAAACTTTGTTAAATAAAGATCAATTAAAATGATAAACCCTCTGAAAGGGTCTCGGTACTCCTTAAAGGGACAGAACTCTCTACTGCTCTCTAATTGCCCGGTTTTAATGATATAATGTAGGCAGTTCTACATATTTTCTCAAGCCAGCTTCAACTGCATAGTTTCTGAGCACTTTTCAGAAGTGCTTTAAGAAATGTGACTAGCATTTAGGATAGGTGGCTAATTCTCTTTTTAACCCATTACGCAGGTGACTCTTGCATGCAATTGGTAGAAATTCTGTCTCTCAGACAGTTGTATTTCGTTCTTATTCTTCTATTTTTATTTTTTTTTTTACTCTTTCATTAGGGTTGTGATTATTTTCTGGTGAAATAAAATATGTGAGTTAGTTTAATACAGATGGACATATGGTTTCCTACCAGAAAACGCTTTCAAATCCAAGTTAAAATTGCTAAACAAATTTTGTTGGAAATGTTTTGCCATATTGATACCAAAAGCTAGTAATGACAGACTACCTTTTCCAACACTATTCTACTGTTTGCATGAGATTATAAAAATTCAAGACTGAACTAAATTCCCTTGACTGTCTGAGGAAAACTTATCTCACATATACCTGTTAGTAAAACATAGTCTTGAAGAATTAGTTACTGGTGTCTAAGGAATTTCTGTTCAGACTTTTATAGTATAAATAAACCTTAAAGAACCAGATCCCTATCAAATCAACATCCAGTCATAAAATGGAACAAAAAAATCCCACTGTAATTGTAATTGTTATATAATTACAATCATAACCAAAGGAGAAAAAAAAGCATCTTCTCTCACATTTGAAACAGAAGACTTCTCGAGACAGAGCGTCTTCAGTTTTGGTGCAGACTTTTTATTGTTGTTGTTTCTTAAATCTTTTAAGATTTGAAACTAAGGAAGAACTTGAATTCAGGTGTTCTGTGTCCTAGAAAGGTGCCTTAACCACTAGTCCTGGGTGGAAAAATAGAAGATGAAAATGCCTTCTTGCCCCAGTTATTTGTTTTGTGAATGTTAAAACCGGACTTTGCAATTTCTGTCTAAAAGACGTACATGGAAATGAGATAAGATGAGATGAAAATAATAATTTTTTCCCTATTGCTACTACTGCCCATTCTCCAATTTGATAAGAAATCATTACAGTGGCTTTTGCATAGTCATACTCAAATCCACTTGCCAGATATTACTGCTACTCTTGGATCCTGCTAAGTACTACACTTATATATTTTTGATAAGCTTTTCAGCTTGTCTCCCTTCCCTTCCCTTTTCCCTTCCCTTTCTTTCCCTTTTCCCTTCCCTTCCCTTTTCCCTTCCCCCCTCTTTTCCCTT
>JAHREE010000279.1:33763261-33779723 GCA_033628505.1 Tringa tobata
AGACAGATATAATACTTTATATATTATAAAACTTTAAGTTTGTAGTTTTTATAGTTTTTTAGTTTTCATCTACTTTTATCTATTGAGTGGTATAGTGTATAGTGTTCCCTGCATCAGTGAGAGACACATTGAAATGTCAGTAAAGCTGAAAAACTGACAAAGATCATGTGACTGACTCCTAAGCTAACCAGGATTTAGGTATTTTTATAACCAGGATTGTATTTTCCTTTCATAAATCCAATATATTAAGTTTCAGAGCATAGTTAAGTATCTGATAAGAACAACTATTGACTAGGTCACCAATTTTCTCTTTCAGGCTGGAGCTGTCTCTCAAACTGGAAAGTAAATCTACATATTGAAAGAAAAAAGCAGATTAATTTTCCCTACATTTGTCCATATTAAATCTATGTACTTGTTTAAACTCTTTAGACTTCTACTCAGTCAAAGGGGAAAAAAATTGCATAGTAAAAGAGGAGCATTCTTAATAGCTGACGTAAGATCAGAGCGGACCTTAAAGCAGACATCTAGACTTTAGATGAATAAAGTCAGGTCAAATGAATCCCACTCAGCTCAATGTTGAGAGACATGATTCACTTGAATCTTAACTTCCATTGACTGGTTCTCTAAAATTCACTGTACTGGGGATGTTCTCACCTGGTACTGAAACAAGGCCATTCCTTTGGGCTGTGCAATCAACAGCTATGACGGTTTCAGAAATACCTGAATATTTACAAATAAATGGGATAGGCTATTTCACATCCATGAGAGTGTCCAGAGATTTTATGAGCTATAGAAGTTGGTTTAGATTCATTAACAGTGATAATAAATCTAATTCAACACTGTATTATATGGTGGAATACACAAACCAGTTTTATGCTCTATATTCATAGGCAAAGAGAAACTTTCACTCAAATTGATTGGAGAGAAGCTTAAACTCCTTTTTAACTTTTTGGCCACAAGAAATCATTATCCTATGTGAAGACCATTGTTTTTAAGCATACTTGCACAGTATGTAATTTGTTTTGGTTGGTTGGTTAGTTTGTGCTTTGTCAGGGAGGGGGGTTACTGACCTTATTTTATACATAACTCACATCTTTAAATCTAGAAACACCATGGCAAAATTAGATATCATTCTCTTAATGTCTTTCTGTGAGTAGACACATAGTGCACAGTACTCCTTTAAGAAATATTCTATAATAGACTGTTTGACACCTTTATTGAAGCATACAAACAAGAATGGTATAAGCATTTGCCTGAATATAATTTAGTATCAGTTCCCAAGGTTAGGTAAAAAATTGCTTCACATAGATTTTTGCAACAGAATGACATAATTGTGATAGGACAATAATGCATTTCGGCCTAACAATAAAAAAAAAAAAGTGCTGAAATGATTAGTTATTCTGCCAAAGTAGACTCACTCATCCATGGGTGTCATTGGAAAGCGTTGACTAAACTATTCAAATGTTCCCAGATGTTTCTAAACACCGGGCTGGATGATTGCACAAATAACATTCAATTCTGTGACATTTTCTCTGTATCTTTAAAAGCCCTTGAAATAGTAACAACTTTTTTTCTGTACTTTTGAGACATTTACAAGTTAATTCAGTCCTTTCTTAAGTGAAATAAAGGGAATTGTTTAACTGACAATACCAGAGGAAAGTGAAAATTAATAGCAACTGAAAATGGCTTAAAGAAATGTGTGTTGCACCTAAGTTTCAATTTAACCAGGATGTGTCAGTGAATGGCTCAATATCCAAGTGGAAGCCAGCAGTCAGTAGTGTCCCTCAAGGGTCCATACTGAGACCAATACTATTTAATATCTTCCTTAATGACGTCGATGGGATTGAGTGCACCCTCAGCAAGTTTGCGGATGATACCAAGTGGAGTAGTGCAGTAGATATGCTGGAGGAAAGGGATGCCATCCAGAGCAGACCTTTACAAGGCTTGAGGAGTGTGCCCATGTGAATCTCATGAAATTCAGCAAGGCCAAGTGCAAGGTCTTGTACTTGGATCAGGGCAACACCGGGTATTAATACAGACTGGGAGACGAATGGATTGAGAGTAGCCCTGCATACCAGCCCCTGTGGGGGTATTGGTAGATGATAAACTGGATATGAGCTGGTCATGTACACTTGTAGTCCAGAAAGCCAGTCATATCCTGAGCTGCATCAAAAGAAACATGGCTAGCAGATCAAGAGAGGTGATTCTCCCCCTCTACTCTGTTCTTGTGAGACCCCTCCTTGCATACCATGTCCAGCTTTGCAGCTCCCAGGACAAGTAAGACATGGGCCATTTAGAGTAGGTCTGTAGAATCATGGAATGGTTTGAATTGGAAGGGTCATCTAGTTCCAAGCCCCCTGCCATGGGCAGGGACACCTCCCACTAGACCAGATTGCTCACAGCCCTAGCCAGCCTGGCCTTGAACAAGTCCAGGGAAGGTGAATCCACAACTTCCCTGGGCAACCTGTCCCAATGCCTTACCATCCTCACAGTAAAGAATTTCTTCCTAATATCCAATCTCTTTCAGTTTAAAATGGTTATGCCTTGTCCTATCACTGCACTCCCTGATAAAGAGACCCTCCCATCTCTCCTGTAGGTCCCCTTAAGGTACAAAAAGGCTGCTATAAGATTTCTCTGGAGCCTTCTCTTTTCCATGCTGAACAACTCCAACTTCCTCAGCCTCATTACCCATAATTTTTATTATATTTTTGGTAATTTATACTATATATAATGTTTTAATTCAATTCCAATGTGTTAACAATCATGGTGCATGTATTGTTACTAGTATTACTACTTGTATTTCACAATATATAACATTTAAGAAGTTTCTGGTAATCATATTGTATGCTGGGTCATTCTGCAAATGTTTTGTTTGTACTTATTGACTCATGTACATAAAACAATACAGGAGTATGTATCCAGGATACTTAAAGCTTACTAGAAAAATTCACAGAGAAAAGCTTTAAAGTTAAGTTCTTGGGGTTTATATACTTCTGATTAACTTTAGAGGCTGAGAAAAGGGAAAATCACTTTTCAACAGATCATTACTTGCTTTTATTATCCCTAAGTTTTAAAAGCAGAACAGACAGGGCTTTAATAACAGGATTGCTGGTGACTATTACTGTGTAGGACCAAGTCTTTATGGTTTGATGAATGCTTTACAGTATATATACATTTATTTTACATTCAACACTTTTGTTCATGTATAAGTAGACGTAGAAAGCTTTCATCATACACTAGCCAGCATCTATCTGCTCCTGCCAAGATATACTGTCATATATGGTTAATTGCTCCTTCAGTTTATTCCCTTGACTATCTCAGGTAGGACACTTATCCCTACAACACAAAAAATTTTGCATATATTGTGATGCTGTGTAAGTAATGAAAAATATAAATTGCATGCTTGCTGTCCAGATGAAGGAGCAGAGGAATCATTTTTCTCTTTGGCTAACCAATGTCTTTTTCTGACCTAAATCCACATGCTAGTAACAGAAGAGTCACTGTTAGTTGGGACGGACAGAATAGCATTCTGAGGCACCTATGATGTTGTCCCACAGTTTTTAACAGTTTCATTCCACTAACAGCTTACTGGAGAGGAATGCAAAAGCTAGACAAGAGACAGTGCATTATTGAAAGAGAGATGGATGTCAGGCTGTCACTTTAGAAGCAAAGAGACAGACCAGACAGATTAGGCACTCACAGTTTTTAGTTAAATTTACAGTCTTTCAGACTAAGGCCAAGATTATGATCTGACTGTGACACTCTTACCAATTAAGTGTCAGTGAAAGGAGAATCAGGACCACTGAATCCAGCGAAGTTGCTCTTGTTGTACAACAATGCAACCCTAAAGTGGAAGCTTTAAGTTTGTACTAGAGATTTATATTTAAAAAAAAAAAAAGCCTCAAACCTCATTGGCATACTTTTCATGTTGAGTTTCATAACATAAATGGATTAATCAGGGGGAGAAAGGAGTCACTGAAAGTTGACTCCTGTCACTGTTCCCTGTCACTGAAAGGGGAGCTGCAGTGACCGGCCTTCAGCAAATACATAGCAGTCAAATTAACCTACTTTGAGAAACAAGGTTTTTATACTTCTGTTGTATATCAAACAGTAAATTTTTGTCACCACATAGGCTAGTCAAAGGTCTATGTGACTTGATAGAAAGGGGCAGTAGTGTAGCACAGTTTCAGTATCCAAATTCCAGCAGGATCTCTCCCCCATGATTAATTCCATGTGCTTATTAATTTCTCAGCTGCTACATGATCAGGAGACATATTTCATTTATGTATGTTAAGCTGCAATATCTGCTGCAAAATATCTTCACTTGGCAAGTATTTTAAGTGCCTTCTTAATTGGCTGCTGCATGTATACAGTATCAATGCTGTCAGAAATAACCACAGAGCTGTTAACTATGGAAACTAATAATTGCTGCTTTGTTGTTAATTGGAAAAAGATTTAACATGTAAATTATAAATAATTCAAATAAAAAAAAAAAGTCTTAAGAAAAAACCCTCTAAATAATAATTAGAATTTCAGCTTCATACTTCAAAAGGAAAGTTTGTAAGCCACCATCTTGGAAAGAATTGTGACAGTTGTAAAAGAACTGTTATATATTGGGTCCAATAAAATAATCAAAGTAATCAACTAATTTAACAGAATGTGATACATCTGTCAAACACTGCCAAATACCACACACAGCTCAATTTCAAAACAGAGGAACCTAACATTAATATCCAGAGATCCGTATAGTAACATGCACATGTTGGATGAAGTTCCTAAAAATGCACCTGTGTGCCCAACTTCAGTCACTCGACTTGTTTGGAAATGGGTCCTCAAATGTTCTACATCTGAGTAGGTAGATATAAGGGAATGATGTTAGCAGACTTGCCAGCACTCCTAATCCAAATCATTTTATTAAGTTCAGCAGAATTCGCCACCTTTGGCTTGTTGCCTCATAACATTTAATTAACTTGGCCCCTATTTGTGATTTTCAAGGGAAAGATGCCTAGCTTAATAACTAGCTCTACAAAATCATAAATACAGTACCTCAATATGGGGACAGATTCTTGAATTTTCTCCCAGGCACTCTTGTGATAAGCTAAAAGCGATGAAAAGAAGCCCTTTCCTCTTTTATGATGATTTATCCAGAAGGTTATCATAATAGGAAGCACAACAATAAGATTGACTTTCCCATGTGTTTGTTTTGTTTCGGTTTTTTTCAATCCTGTTATTCCTACCTGTTAAACTTTTATTTGGGGAGTTCAGCTATTTGGTATTGATTAGATCTCATCGTAGGCTACAGTAATCTGGTTAGAAAATCACAAAGCCAGAACAGAACCTGAGCACAAGAGGCAAACCAGGCTGAACTAAAAAAAGTGTGTGCAATTAAAAGCAGCACAGATGAACAGAAAATTATTTTTTAATGTCTTTTGGTGTGCCTCTACAAATTCCTCATGTCAATGCTCTTATGTTTTTTGTTTCTTATTGTTTGTTGTTGTTGAAATAATTAGACAGCATTAATATAGTAAACAATTTTATTTTCAAATTAGTTTATTGTGAATATTAAATATAA
Organism: Tringa tobata; assembly: GCA_033628505.1. Lineage (NCBI taxonomy): Eukaryota > Metazoa > Chordata > Aves > Charadriiformes > Scolopacidae > Tringa > Tringa tobata. Next base: position 33,768,834 of record JAHREE010000279.1, read on the forward strand.
AATAAATTCTTTTTTATGTTAAACTCATGTTGTTGGTACATTTATAACCAGGAGCCAATTAGAATCTGTTTCCTGCTGGGTAAATTGTACCTAGTCTTTTTCTGGAACACAAGAAATCTGAAGCACGCAATCTTTTTGTGAAACTTGTCTCTCTTATAAACAGAGTATGAAGGTCTTGTAAACAATGTAAATGCCAAACTTCAATACTCTTCTTGTCCCAAGGACATCCAATCCCAAATTGCCTTTCTTGTTTCTTCTAGTAAGAACTTTGTCCATTAGGTTATCTGTGGCCTGGGGAGGAAAGAAGTAAAAAGTTCTTCATCTTTCTCACAGCTGTACAGTGAAAAAAGTGAATCATGTGAATCAAGTGAAAAAAAAAGTGAATCATGTGACGAGAAGCCAAATAAGGATGTGCACATATAGGACTGTAACTCTGTAGTTGTGTTTTTCTCGGTCATGCCTGAGATCTGTAGCAACCTGGTGGAAATATATCTTCATTTTTATATTTATCATCATCTTCACACAGCAGGTTGTAACCATATTATCAAATCCACTCAACTCCCTTTATTTTCAATGTCAGGGTGGAAATATTTATTTTTACAGTTCTCTTCCTTGACGTGCCCAGTGCATTCTTGTGGCATCTTCACTCCATCTAGTATTGGAGCATGAGTCAGCACAAGAGCTGAAGCTGACTCAGACTGACAGGATTTGATTGATGATACATCACAGAAGTAAGTACACAGAAGATCCTTGATGGAAATTACTTTAATGACTGATTTGAATATGCTTGATGCTAGTAGACTACTTAAGTGTGAGATACTGAAACTTTTGAATCAAGAAAAATTAAACTGAATTGGTGGGTGAGGTAGTATAAGAAAAAACAGCTGCTATAGCTTGAATTAAAAGATCTGCTTTTATTGTCTGTAGTTGTTCTGGTAATATTTTTGCTCCACCTTCTTACATAGCACAAATAAGGAGGTAGATAAAGAACTCAGGGTGGATATATGGGAAGGACTGTTGTAGGAGAAGAAAAGACTGACTTCTCTCTGGTTATCCTTTTTCATCACATTCTTCTGTTTAGATCTTCTGTGTTCCTCCTCGTAATTCTCCACGACCAGTACAAAAAATAACAATAATAATAGTTTCAGCAGCAATTTAGCTTGTAAATAAGTTCCAATTAAAACCCCAATCCTCAAATTGGCAGCACATTGTGAGCTAATGAACCAACACAGAGCCCCACTGATTTGAGATAGGATAACATTCAGGCCCCAGTTTTAAATAGGCAGCCTGTGGGCAAACTGTTACAACCATATGGAGCTCCACTGACTTCACACAGGGTAAAGCTGAGAGCCTGATCCTGCACGGTGCTGTCACAGTACTGACAATCCCAACTGCGAATTCCAAGGTCCATTTTCATCCCACTGAACTTTAGGCATTCAATTTAGGAGTAACGTGCCTTTAGACTACAATGATGCTCCAGAGTGGACCCGAGACCTGAGGTTCCCAGTGATTATGGGGAGAGAAAACAGCCTCACAGAGCCTAAATCAAAAGCATAAATTTAAATGAAACAAATTCAGACTTTGTTTTATGAACTTCTTCAGGGGAGCAACCATAATGTGAATTGTTTCTGTGACTTTTTGGTCAACTTTTGAATGGAATAAATGCATATGGATACAAATGACTGGGTTTCTAGAACACTCAGAGTACCCACCCTGACTGATGTTATTATCTATTACTACAGTCTTATTTCTGTGAGCATGGATATAAACAGTTCACTGATAATTTTCAGTTTCATTATAATAATTATTTTTTATAAATATAGAAAGCACCTCATCACATTGAAATCTAACCATTGTTTATGCAAGTTTCTATGGAGATTTCTGACGTCATTGTAAAACACACCAAATTTATTTTGATCTAAATACCCTGTGTGTTTCATTCCATCACTTGCAACATAAGAAAACTGTAAAGCATTCCTAACTCCTTCTTTCTGCTTTTTGACATTACAAAAAATCTGGTGTGATGAACAGATTTTCATAGGAAAATGCAGAATTTCCTGATTATACAGTATCTTTCTTGTTTAGCCCAAACTCTGCCAACAGAACTAATTTTCAAGAAGGTTTCTTGTTTGTTTGTTTGAAAATGAGATAGATAAACAAAATTTAATTAATATGCCTGTAATGAAAGGATAGCATGGATCAAAACAGTGGGATAAAATAACTAACTGGTTAAAGCTCATTTAAGAGTACACTTCACTCATTTAAAAAAAAAAAAAAAAATTCTAATGAGATTTTATACTGTTTTCAGAGCACATATGGAATTCCTCCCCTACTGTGTTTCATGTATCATGTGAAATAATCCTCCTGATTTAGGAAAGTATAATTTCTTCCACATGAATAAATAATAGAGGAAGGGGAAACCTTTTAAGAGTGGGGGGGGGGTTGCTGACCTCTAACAGTATTTCTATTGTTTCTTGACACTACCTCGCTAACACTGAAATAGGAAAAGTGATATTTTTAATAAAGCATGTATATTGTTCACAATCTACCTTGTGCCCAAATTTTGAAGTAATTAAAAAAACAGATTCAAACTGTATTATTAAGTCAGCAGCTCCTGTTCTACACAATATAAACATAATCACTTGTTATGGTAGTGTAGGTTTTGGAGCTAAACTGCCAGGAAAGACAGTGTTGCTGGATGAGGGCCAGTACAGAGGAACAACATCTCCAGATGGATAGACCAGGCTTTCATCTGATTCCCAGATATACTCTTGGGTGTCAGGGGATGTATAGGCTCCTTCAAAAGTCTTTCAGTCAAAACCTAATAAACACTCAGTGAGAATTTTATATGGCACAGTCAGAAACAACCCCTCAGAGTGCATCAGAGGTATATAAGCATGTAACATCACTCTTGTACCCCTAAACTCCGGTGACAAACAGCTAAAAGCAAACAGACAAATTATTTATTCTGAAATCCGTGATTTTTTTTCATCTAATTTCATACCCTCTTCTGAAAAACAAACTCTTTCTGCATGTTATTTTTTGTAGTCCATATGTTCTTCATGTTATGGAGTTCCAGAAGGTTCTGTTGGTCTCAGCATGGAAAGCTTCCAGTAAATTACAAAGGTCAGTGCATTAGGTCAGATTCACATTAACATAAAGGCTGTTTTACAGCAGTCCTGCTACTTCAAAAAATCTTTAAGTCAAATTAATACATTTAACCTCCCAAGGAGATGCAAAATATACATGAAAATGAAGTACATAACTGAAATATTTCATCATATCTGTAGACAGAGGATATATAATGAAATCCAGTCTCAAAAGAAGATATTTCTGAGTAAGTAGTTTTAGACCAGTTAAAAACCCCACTTTTTCCTGTACTGTTTGATACGTGTATATATGAAATTGGTACGGTATTCAGGGTTATAAATAGAACAGGATCCACTAATCACTTTTTTTTTTTTTTTTTTTTTACTCTTAATTGTGGTTTTCTGTCATTTAGGTTATCTATAATGTATAATTAGAGATTGCTGTAAGGCAGCAATTCATCTCAAAAACACCTGACATTTCTAAATATTCATGAGTTATGGTGTCCATTGAACCCCTTGAATGAATTACTGCCTTAAAACCACCTCTCTAGTTAAGGAACAACCTCACAAATGCAGAAACCTTTTCTTCCTGGCAACCTGTGGTGGCATTTGAAATTTCTATGTCTCTGGGCACTTTAAACTAATGTTTCAATAGTTGTTAAAACAGGGTAAGGTCTATGCTCTCTATTGATTGCCAAATAAATTGTTGTGAGACATTATTTTTCCCCTCTAGTACATCACTTTTTCTTGTTTTCTTGTTTTCTGCCTCTGCCTCTGGAACATGTACAAGAGGTTTGCATTATTAGAGATTAATAATATATTGCAACATATGATTTTGCTTTTTGTTGGGTTCGGGTTTTTTTGGCTTTTTTTGCTGTTGTTTTTCCATGTATTTCAATTTTATTTTTAATACTGCTTTTAGTTGTGTTACTAGCCAAGCTTGAAGAAATATAATTCGCTTTGACAAGAAAACTACAGGTAAAATTTTTTGGAAACATAATTGCTGTGTTAATATTCATAAAAGGTAGATTGATGCATTACAGTTAGTAGTAAAAACATGTTGAAGAGTTGTGAAAACATCCCAAAGTCTCATTGCATCCTGATCTTCATAACCTTTGTTCCCAGATAAAGGTGGTTCATGATACTACATCAGTCACGCATGTGGTAAAAGAGGTGGTCTGCCAAGGGTAAACAACACTCTGGGCAGCAAAACCTGGATCTGCAGCAGGTTTTTTTTGTTATTCAGCTCATTTTCATTAACTATTGCAGAGATCAATCTTTACCTAGTGCATTTCTAATCACATTTGTGCTAGATGAGAATTCATTAGCATCTATAAATGGCCCCGACAAAGCAGTGAGATTTAGCCACTGCTACTTTTATATTAAGCTACTTAAAAAGCAGGTCATAAACATTGTTGTAACTGTCCTTTTAGAGTTGGGTACAACAAGAGAGAAAGAAAGTTGGTACTTAGAAACAGTGGTTGTATCTCTGTAAAACTCGGGGGATTGTTCACAGAGACAGGAACATATTTAATGAATTTAGCTTTCATTTTACTAAAGAATTACCTGCGAAGAGCTCTCATTTTAAAATATATGAACAATTTATACTGTTACAAAATGTAATGCACATATATTTAATGTGAGAGTAATTCTGAACCATTCTATTCAGTTACATCCATGACAATGTAGTATATACTCTAGAATTGATGAATACAACTTTCATGGTCATTGGGATAGAAGAAGGAAAAGAAATTTAATTTACTGGGACCAGTGTTTACTCTTTCACAGATGCATTACTGTAAAATTTTCACTTCTAATAAGCATTCTTATAGGCATAAGACATTCTTTATATAATGCTCAAAAAAATTTTCTTAATACCAGTCCAAAAAATCTGGTATGGGTTCCCACATATATCACAATATTTGTTCGCTTCTCTAAATTTGAATATTTTTTCATGGTTCAAGGTATACATACATACATCTATATGTATCTATATACGTAATGGGTCCTGCTGGAACAGAGTTAATTTTCTTCATAGCAGCTCATATAGTGAGGTGTTTTAGATTTGTGAGCAAAACAATGCTGATAACATGCTAATGTTCTAGCTACCTACTGGGGTCAACCCAAAACAATACATTAGCCTAAAATTCATATGAATAACATGAGTTATTTATTTTTGGTACAGATTTTTTTTCAATGTTTGCCACACCTGATTATTCAACATTTTCAAATAATGCCTTAAAAAGTTACCTTTTCACCATTATCTGCAAAAGTCTGTATGACTTCTGTAGAAGGATAACAGCTGTTTTACTGTGTTTGAACACTAAAATAAACTTGTATCTGAATCTTGCAATCTAATATTAACTTTCACAGACTTCCTATAGCCCTGTGGGTTCCAAAAGCTCTACTACATACCTAACTTGTACCAGTATGGCCATCTATAGTTGAAATCAACTCTTCAAGAATGTCAGTATTTTACAACAGAGAAAATGTAGTAACTAGTATGGGGTTTTATTATTTTTTAAGAAATATTTTTCTAAATGAATAATTTCTACTCATTTCTTCATTACAACTATCAATTTTGTAGTCTTCACATTCAGCTATGTGACTATCTAGAAAGAAGACTTTAGTCCAAAGAAATGCTGGGCAGATAATTTTTTTTAATATCTGTCAACAAATAATAAGTCATAACAGTAATTGTCAAAATCTTGGTTTTGGGGGTCTAAAATCCCCTAAGGATGGCTTAACACCCATAACCTCTGTCTCAAAAGGAGTAAATAACTCATCGGGACTTATGTATTTTATGTATCTATACCCTTTTGCTGTTTCACATTGTATAGACAGCTACCTAAGGAAAAAACAAAACAGACCTCCACCAAAAGTCAAAAACAGAGATCACCTTTTGCATTAATTCTTAGTAACTGCAGTTTAAACTAAGGAAGAGACCTGCATTTTAGACCTCTTTAAGCCTGAGGGAATTTGACCTACAGTTTCTTCCTTATAAACTGATGTGTTCAGAAAGTGCTAGCTTAGTGCACTACATACCCTTACGTACACATTCTTAAAGTTAGATGCCATACCATTTTGCATGAAAGTGTCACTGATCAGAAAAACTAATGGTGAGAAATTCCCTAAATTTATTCCAACTGATTACAACATAAATATTCTGGTTTCTGCTCTCAGGACTGGTTTGGGGCTTTTTTTCACACAGGGGATGCTCTCACATCAGAAGAGTACCTCAAGTGGGTGACAGTAGTGGGAGATTTTGCTATTAGATATAGACAGATGGGTTTGTGATGTCTGAGAAAACTGGATGGTAACTTGCCTGCTGAGTGTAAATGCAGTGAACTTCACAAGTTGTTCAGAAAAGCAGCTGGTAGTCATCATCTATAGTCCATATCATTAATGATATAAGGGAGTGTAGGAAAAACATTCTAGAGGATAAATTCAGGCTGCAGTTCAGGAGACTCACATCCTGAAGCTCCATCATAGGGTTCTGTGAAATTTTTCTAGTCTCACATGTGAGGCCCAGGATGGAGGAATCAAGCCAGGAATCAAGTGTCTCCATGCACAAATGAGATTGTGCTGGAGAGATGAGGCATGTCAGATGTTAGGAAGGGGAACAAAAGAATCTATCAGGAAGTGTAGTGACAGGACAAAGGGTAATGGTTTTAAATTGGAAGAGGGGAGATTTAGATTAGATACCAGAAAGAAATTCTTTACTGTGAGGGTGGTGAGGCACTGTAACAGGTTGCCCAGGGAAGTTGTGGATACCCCTTCCCTGGAAGTGTTCAAGGCCAGGCTGGGTAGGGCTTTGAGCAACCTGGTCTTGTGGGAGGTGTCCCTGACCAGGGCAGGGGAGTTGGAACTAGATGATCTTTAAGGTCTCTTCCAACCCAAACCATTCTATGATGATTCTATGAACTAGTTGCACCCTAATCAAAAAGAAACAAGGCTGCTGGGACTGAAAATTAAAAGGCAATAGAGGAGTATTTAAAATAAAAACCAGGCAGATAATTAGATGTTGGGTGATTCCTACACCTGATACTTTCTTTTTAACAAGTAAGTCAAAAGCACTAAAAAAAAATTAAGGAAGTGTTAGATCAAGTAAGTTCAATGTTAATGTGTCACCAGGACTGCCTGATATTTACTACAGAGTTCTGAAGGACCCCAAATGTGAAGTTGCAGAAGTAGAAACCAAGCTGTGAAACCTATCATCACAGACCACAGCTGTGCCAGAGGACTGGCAGGTCACTGATGCAACTCACAGGTACTGGAAGGGCTCTGGGGGGAATCCTAAGGACTGCAGACAAGTAAGCCTGGCTTCTGTCCCTAGAATCCATCTGTTAGTAATAAAGTTAGTATTTAGTCAGTAATAAAAGATAAAATCACTAAAATAATGAAAACTTGGATAAACATAATCTGTTCGGAAAGAATGAGGAGGTTTTGAAGAGCAAGTGGATAAGAGAGATAGGATGGACATCATAATTTGGAGTTTGAAAAAGTCCTTGGCAAGTCTTTGGATCAAATTCAGTAAAGAAAGTTGTAACGGGAAAGAGTTGTTGTTTTTTTTTCTGGTTAGAAATGAGGCTAAAGGAGGGAAAGCAAGTTCACTTTTCTGCATGGAAAAGAATCACAAATAAGTTCCCTGTAAATCAGTGTGAGGACTGGTTTCATTCAACATTTTCATCAATGACTTGGAGTAGAATTCTGCAGTGAAATCTCCAAGTTTTCAGGCGATACCAAGTTCTTGAGTTTCGATGTAAATAAATGTAAGCTTATATGTCTTGGGAAAAGAATTATAAATCACATCTGCTGAACTCTGAATTGGAAGTCATGACCTAGAGGAGAAACCTTGGGGTCAACATTGACAGTTTTCTGGAAACATCAGGTCAGTATGCAATCAAGAAAAGCCAATAAAACTTTAGGCACCATCAGAAAGGGATTAAAACCAATACAGAGGTGGTTATCTTGCTCTTGTAGAAAACCTTGCAGTGTACACATCTTGACTACTGTGCAGTTGTGTTTTCTCCACATTTCAAGAAAGACAGAGTGGAGTTAGAAAGGGCACAGAAAAGGGCAGCTGCAGTAATTAAGGGGCTGGAACAGTAGCAGTCCTGTATTCTTAAATACCTTGCTTCAAAAAAGGACTGATTGGTTGTATCCCAGGTTGGTAGGTCTCTAAAAGGCATTGGCTCCTTGGGCTTTTGATGAAGGGAAATGGTTGAGTGAAAGGAATTTTTAGGAGGTTTAATGTTTCGAGGAAATTTTAGGACATCTTGGTAAGGAATTTAAGTGTTTACTTCAGGACCATGTCTTCAAGGTTAGGAACCTGAAAACTGAGTACATGTATATCTCCAACAAAATGGGTTCAGATTCAGGTTCAGATGCCAAGGACTTGAATCACTTGCCTAAAGAAACCCAAGTGGAGGACCTTGTGTCTTTAACATTTTTAGGGTGTCTGATGCACCCGCACAACGATGGTGGATGTGATGCCACGTCCTATGGAGCAGCAGATGGAGGCCAAAAAGGATAAATTGGTGCACTTAAAAGTGCACAGGTAATATGCGTTTGTACAGTGAATTAAACTGCAGCCACTGTATCCTATTTGCAATTTTAAATTAAAAAAAAAAGGTATTAAAAAAAAAGGTAATAATTTTAAGCGGCTAAAATATTGTGAGTGTTGTTTCAGTGCATGCAATAGCAGTTTTCTCATTGCTTAGTGATATTGAAACGATACTGGATTTTGCTAGAGAAGCAAAACAGATAAATGCAAGTTCCACTCAACCCAAATGAGTAGCTCACTGTCTACAGGTTCTCCTAGATCATTTAACCTTCAGACAATATCAATGTTTGCCTTTGGAATTGCTTGCTGGCTGCAGGTCATAAGGCTTTATACAATGAAGTATAATTTACCTGATAAGTAGTTTACAAACGAAAGTAGGTGATATCTCAAGTAGTAACAGACTTACTTTTAATGTACAGTTCACCAATTGCTACTAAAGAAATTTAAATGCAATATCTCAGTTAACATTAGTGATGTGGTTTTTAGTCAGGTATGATTTCATTTCAAAATGTCACTTTGTCATCCTTGAAAAATAAGACAACGTAATGCATATTAAAAGCGAATTAAAAATTATTATAGTGATAAAAGTAAGACGCAGCTAGATAAAAAACCTTTTTGGACTACCAAACAGATGAGGCCTTGTTGGGGTTCATTGTTACACAACGACCGTCCTCAAAGTTTTATTAAACAATAGCAGAGTCCATCTGCACAATTTGGACCGAGATTAGACCTCTTCTCCTTTCTAGGCAACTGAGGGGGAAGGAAAAAAGGAAGGAAAAAAAAAAATAAGAAAAGAAAAAAAGGAGGCATAGCTCTACAAATTATAGGGAATAAAACTGATCAGCAAGCCTCAATGGACTCAGGCATTGGAACAGGAAAGTTTTGTAAAATGCTGTCAATTGTGTTTTCCTTTCAGAAAAAAACACACAAGGCATGGAAAGTAGAAACCTTCATCACTGACTAAGTGTGCTGTTTTCAATATATCTTGAGCTGAATGTTTTGATTTGTATTTTCAAAATGCTTTTCAGTTAGACTACTTCTTCTTAGAGTACAATAAAAAATAAATTGTCAACACTGAGAAAGAATTATGTACTTTAGTTGTAGTGAAATGTTTTTACTATCATTTTGATCTTTAATTTCATGGAATATTCAAGTTTATTTCAAATTCAGAATGAAACCAAACACTGATATTCTTCACTAACAGAATCTATACTTCACCCCTCCCCAATTCAAATAGTACAGCTAAATAGATATAAACAAGGATGTGAAGAAAGGCAAACTTATTAAAACATGGAAGAGGAAAAAACTCCTTAAAAGTATTTATGGGATCAGTGATGGGAAGAAAACTCTTAATACTTTTCACCCATTTTATGAATTTTATTTAGTGGTTTGATGATAAGAAGTCACATGACTTTACATGCTTTTTGATACTGTTTGGATAGCTGTATTCTATGTATATTTTAGGCTTCACTGGACTGTAACTGACTTCATTTGGGGGACTAAAAGGTCTGATGAAGAATTTAGATAACAAGCAGGATTCGCCTATCGATTTAGGATGCCTATTGCATGCAAGCAAGAAAATTCATTTTTACATATCTTTGGTAAATTTTATAAATGCAAAAGATTAATATTATGTAGCAACAGTAAAGTGTTCCATTAAATGAAACTACTAATAATTTAATATTTAAAACCAACCGGTTTTTTTTGCTTATTTCCCAATTAAATCATTCAATTTCATGTCACAAGATACTGTTAAAAAAGTGAACTGGGCATTTTTAATTTTAATTTATTTTTTTTAATTGATACTTCTCTACATATTCAGCCAGAGAAAGACATGAAAAATGATGTATGGATGCATACTGATATCACCCACAGTTTGGGTGAAGTAAATTGGAAACTTTTCATTTGTTCAGAATTTTGTAATTTCATAAACTAAGAGATAACCTTTAAATGAACATGGAGGATGCCTTTGGAGCAGAATACTTTGTAACTGTGTAGTATTTGCAATCCACTAAAAGCTTTCATACTGGCTATGGTGGAAAGATAAAGCACCTACAATTGTTCATGTGTTATTGCAACCAATGGCATTAAACCTGAGGGTTATGATTCTTGGAGAAGAGATAAAACAGGTTCTTAGAATCATAGAATCGTCTAGGTTGGAAGGGACCTTAAAGATCATCTAGTCCAACCATCAACCTAACTCTGACAAAAAAATAAATAAGAAACAGGAATAAA
>JAHREE010000279.1:33779745-33802352 GCA_033628505.1 Tringa tobata
CTCCCACCACAATATTGGCCTTACTGGCCCTCCCCCTGATTCTTACCCATAGGCACACAACTCTATCATTACCTTCAATTAGTTCTAGACAAGTATTGCCAAATTCTGATCCCAAATGTGAGAAAGCTACCTACAAGATCTGACATGGTCTGACGTGCTCTGGGTGGTCCTGCTTTAGCAGGGGAGTTGGACTAGATGATCTCTATGGTCCCTTCCAACTCTAAAAAACTCAGTGAAATTCAGTGAAAGATTATATAAAAAACTTAATATGATCCTCCCAGTTAGTTCTATCACTACATATTTCATCTTTCACACAAAATTTTCTGCATTTTCAGCATTATTTAATTCTGAAACCAGTTGTGGTCAGTTTGAAAACTAGACTACAAGGTGCAAAGCCAACTTTTCCGTGTTTCTGTTATAAATATTATATCATAAAATGAGTCGCTTGTTTATTATCTGTTTCAACTACAGATGGGTTGAAGTAAAAGACAAGTGATATGAATGTTTTGTTATTTTAGGAACACGTATCAAGACAGGGGATACTGAATCTTTTTCTAATTTCCCCCTTATCTTCTTTCAATTGTCTTATTTTTGAGAACTAGTTGCTGAGGATTTCTGCAAACAAAGAGAAATGAGAAATTCCAGATGTATTTTAAAATGTTTTTCAGGAGAAAAGACTTGGTTTTTAGTTTTGTTCTTTCTTAAATTTCTGGAACTTGTGGTTCCTAGTGGTTATCACTTTTCTCTTTGCTGTTGTATCACTTGTGTTGACAATAGATGCATCGTAGTTTTTGCCCAGGATTAAATGCAAAAATATTTTTTTTTTTACATATAGTGGTGCATTTTTGTTTTTTTTTAAGAGCCTTTGAAATTGCACCCAGAATTAGAAAGATTAATTTTGCCCTCCATAAAACTTTTTAGAGTGTGAACTTTTGTATTACAGGTCATTTTCTAAAAAGTAAATAATGGGCTTTCCCTAAGACAAATATAATTTTCCCTAATTATCATTAAAATTCTCTGTATAAGTGGCTATCTCTCACTTCAGAATATTCTAGCTGAAGAAGGGTGAATCAGGCTTAAGTGAAAGGGACGTGCAAATCAATGGAACAGAAAAGTATAAGGCAAAAAGTGTCTTTATTCTGTGGAATGGCTCAGACATAGATGAAAGCTGATGATGACTCTACTTCTGCTTTAACAGTCCTCAAAAAATTCATTTTATCTTCATTATTATTTGATAAGTACTGTTCAAGATGTAAGCTAAACCAAAACTCCTTTCTGAAACACGAGGGTAAGACAGTTGTGTCAGCTACCCTTCTCAAAATTGAAAAGAGGGGATGGAGTTGATCTTTCTTTGGATCCTTGAATTTGAATTAGCTACGAAAATATTTTATCCAATTTTCTAGTTCTTTCTCAAAGTCCAGTTGTGCATTGGGACTATGCTCATTACAGGTGCTAGGTTTTCCTAAGTTTTATAGAAAAATTTCTTTACAGAATAGTAAGAGCAAATAACACAGTATGGAATGTCCTGAAGGATATTTCTTTCATCCTCTTCTACCACCAGCCTTCCAGTTCTTCCCTCCCCTTTAACTTTCAGTTCTTCTCATCTTTCGTAAGCCCTTCTGTATGTTGTGTATATATGTGGTGCAATAAATGAAAATTGTCTGTATCACATCTCACTTCTCCATTACACATACAAAGGAAAGATTAAAATCCTGTCAAATAAGTGTTTTCTCTCTCAGTGTTTTGTGTGTTTTTGGTGCATGACCAGCTCCTCTTCTTGCAAATCATCAAACAGAATTACATCTGTCTTTTACAGGGAATTCACAGTCTGAAAGATGTTTGGAGTGCATGGGAAAAGTCTGTCTCAGCTTTCTCTTGTTAACATGTCCACTCATGTTAGGTTATTTGCTCACTGGGGAAAAATATACATCTCTGCACAAGGTAAAAGGTCACGTCTAAATGGCAAAAGGCCATCTTACCTAACCTAATAATAATAATATCCAAAGCCATTGAGAATGACTGCATAGACTTGATTCATTTTGCCATTGAACAGCTTTGCAATATTTTAATTATTTGATGAATATGCGGTTTCTTTATCCATATTTTAGAGTTAGATGAGTAAACATTGTCTTCCAGTCAATCAGTCGATGTACCTTTGCATAATTTTTGTTACTCAGTGTTAGCAATTTCCTACTGTAGGATGTGACTCTATTTAAAGAATTTTACAATATTTGTTTGCTATCTTCAACCAATAACCTGATAAAAATATTCAGTAAATAATTCACTAATTTATATACAAGTCAAGTGTTTTTCCAAATGGAGGAAAAAAAAAAAAAAAAGATAAAATTTCACTAACTTTTGATACTTATTTGGGGGGTTTTTGTCATATAACTGGAATCAACCAAACATCACAACATAGAGATTATTTAGCAAGGCTATAGCTCTGTGATAGAGTGAATGTCAGTTCACTTTTACTTTTCTCAATAAATTTTGGATTCCAGAAGTCCTTGACTAAGTCTTTCTTCTGTACTAAGCCACTCAAATATTGGTGAGTAAGAAAATTTTGAAAGCAGTTTATTGTGGTTTTTTTAACAAGATCCCATGGCCTGGGTGAGAAAGCCAAAGAGTTATGTATGTCTGAAAAAGCTGAAAAGACACTTGCCTTTACAATGCAGACACCTACATACTTAACCTGACTCAGTGTTTTGACATCATATGTATAGGTGTTTAAAACCTGGAGAGTGCAGGAGAACTGCTTTTTGCTGCACTAAAAATGTAACACAAAATATTACAGATGTTTTCTTTTTGCAAAAGACAAAGTTATGTTGTGACATATTAATTGTCTCCGCAAAGGAAGAAATACCTATCACATCCTTAACAGAAGAAAACAACCTGGCTTACCGAGGCATCAACTTTTTTCTTTCATAAGGTAAAGCTACTCAACAATAAATTTCAGTTCTGTTTCTTTCCCTGATTGTCTCACCTTTCTGGAAGATAGACACCACATATCCCTCTTTCAGATAGGATTGTAATATTTTCAGGCAGTGGGATTGCTACAGAGGAAAGGTTACCACCTTGCTGTATCAGACACTAGAAGATTCAATCACTTTTTCCTGGGTTCTTTAAATGCTTTGTCCTAATTCCATGTAGAATGTCTGTGTTTTGGAGTATTTCCTCCCTCTCATACCAGAATCTGCAGAGGACATCTATCTCAACAAGTTTGCAGCAACTAATTTGTTTAACTCTTCCCCATCACTGACCAGGTTCTTTGTTAATTAAAACCTATCTCCTTAATCAGTATTACCCAAAAATATTTTTTCCCTGACAAAAAAATAAAAAGTGCACACTACTGCCTATAAATTGTCCTATTTCTCCCAAATTATGTTTTCTGGTTATACTCAAAAAAATTACAGCACCCAAGAAGACAGTAGAAGTGGTCTGCAATAATTGTAATTGTAAATTTAATGCCATCTGTCTTTATTACGTTAACACATAGAGCAAGCTGGTGATGAGCCAGTTTCTTTCTGTGGCTGTTCCAGCACTTGTTATCTTTCTTCCTTGTTCAAAAGGTTCACAAATTTTGATTTGAATGTAGGTGTAAATGCTTAAGATTTACCTGCATATGGTTGATGTCGCAGAACAAACATGCCCTGTTACTCATAACTGAAATGTTTTGCTACTACATTACATGGGCTTAGAAGGAGAGAGTATTTCCTATACCTTGCCAGGTAGAGGTGATACATATGCCTCAGCTGTTATTGCCTTGACAATTCACTTTATTCCAAAGGTTAATACAATTTCTGAATGTCATTACTCTATAGCATGCACAAATTTATGATAAAATTACAGGCCAATATATTATGGTTTTCCATTTTTCACCATGTGCAGGATTTGGTGATAACACAGATTAACTACTTAGGACATTAATTAGCAGAAGACATTACCTTATACAAATACATGAAAGATTGTTACTTGAACTTAATTTTCATTGCAAAAAGATATTATTCAAATGCATGACAGAGTTTCAGCTATTAACACAGGCCCACTATGTGAGGACACTACCCGTTGAAGTGACTCTCATAAAAGAGATTTCAAAATCAGAAACTAAACTTCACAAGTTCTTTGCTGCTACTTAGATCATTTACCACTATGAAGCACATAAGGTCATGTGTGCTGAGAGGTAAGTTATCCTCTTAGCACTGCTGTCTCATCAGGTTAAGCCACAGGAAAATAAAAAATCTCTGGGCAAATTAGACATCTACTGGATTGCATTAGTGTGGAAAAATCCCCAGCACTTTAACACAAAATTAATTTTTTAATATTCAGTTGTGTTTATCTGATGCCAAAAGCACAGAATAACTTGTAACATGTTACATATATTAACACCAGTTCTGCTCAATATCTTAATCAATGACATAGTCAGTGGGACTGAGTGCACCTTTAGCGAGTTGTGGATGACACCAAGCTGAGTGGTATGGTTGACATTCCTGAGGGATGGGATGCCATCCAGAGGGAGCTGGACAGGTTCAAGAAGTGGGCCCATGTGAACATCATGAGATTCAACAAAGCCAAGTGCAGGGTCTCGCACATGGGTCAGGGCAACCCCCAGTATCAATACAGGATGGAAGATGAAGGGATTGATAGTAGCCCTCTTGAGAAGGACTTGGGTGCACTGCTGGATGAAAAGACATCATCTAGTCCAACTTCCCTGCTAAAGCAGGATTACCTAGAGCACATTACTCAGGATTGCATCCAGGTGGGTCTTGAAGATCTCCAGATCTTTCACATTTCTATTTACATTCCTAAAAACCCAATCCACAGAAGAATATTGCTCACAGAATGAAAGAGAAAGAATTCATTATTAATAATATAATTGAATTATAATGTAAAAAGCAAACTAACAAACCCGAAACATCCAGGTGATTAAGTGTACTGTGCAATGTGACTATGCGCTTACCTCAATGTGTTTCTTTTCAGTTGAAACTGGAATGCAGGTCTAAAACTGTTTGGGGAGAAAGGGAAGGATAAGCTGTACCAATCCTTCATGTTGTGTTCCCACTTAATCTCTCAGAAAATTTGTCTAGCAAGGATTTTTTCTTTCTTTTCTTTTTTCTTTCTTTTCTTTTTTCTTTATTTTTTTTTTTTTTCTTTTCAGGATCTGGTCCATTCATGGTGTAGAAAAGCTGAGGTCTGCTGGCAAAAAAAGCAACATTGTCTCTGGTATAAAATTTGTAATGCAGATTAATGGAAAGTTTTGCTCTGCTAAAAAGGAGCTCGATAATTTTCATGTGAATTTTGATAGAAAAGAGAGTTGAAGACAATCTTGTTATCACCATGAGCCCAATATTTGGGAGTTGCACCTTTATCGGCAATACAGACACATGACCTATTACTTTTACATAGCAATCCCATATTTAAGTACATACAAAAGAAATTCAGGACTGCAAAACTGTTTGTTGCTCTGTAACACTGCAAGTCATGCTCTTGGCTCTGTAGTGGGCATAGGCTCTTCAATGCTTTTATTACCAAAGCTTCTTAACCAGAAGTAGAAAGCTATTTCCATTTGACATTACCTGAGGTATAACACAACCTTTTCTGAAGAGGATTTGCTTGTGTTAGGCTGAATTGAGGTCCGTACTGTACACGACAGCAGAGTTCTTCAGTTCATTTCTTTATTGTTAAAGACAACAGCTCTTTACTGAGAATGAGTCTGATGCTTGCCCTTCTGTTACAGATATCAGATTCTCTGGAATGTGAAAATAGTAATAAAATCTATTAGCGATCCTGTTCAAAACAAGGAAAACACTTTATGTTTACACAAGTAATTTTTGGAAAAACATTTGCACTCAAAGTAAAACTTGCATATTTTCAGGTTTTGCCACTTATACATTCCCTGGTGTTTCACCTACTATTCTATAGGAAGAATAAGCAGCTTCTGAAATTGCAAATGCATTCTCTGTGCTCCCACTTACACTTTTCTCTGTGTGTCTGTGCTCAGACATACATAAACACACACCAACTTAAAAATAAATGAGAAGAAAATTGTAAGAAAACATGAGAGATTTCAGGTTGCTATTCAGTTCAGAAAAGAAAAGGAATATTTTGCAAAAGGAAAAAGAAGTTCTGTTTCTTTTGCAGACCTCCATTCCATGCATTGTAGGTCGGGCTTTGTGGCAGATTAGCTTTGGCTGAGGGCCAAATTCCCACTCAGCTGCTTTCTCACAACCCTTCTCAAGAGGATAGGGAAAGAAAACAGGATGAAAAGCCTGTGGGTCAAGGTAAAGACAGTTTGGTCACTTACCAGTTACCATCAGGGGTAAAATAGACTTGATTTTGGGAAAATAATTTAATTTATTGCCAACTAAAGTAGATTTGGGTAGTGTAATACAAAAAAAGACAAAACTTTACGCAACACCTTTCATCACCAGTTTCCCAGACTCAGCTCCTTCACTCTCACCTCCTCTACCCTGCCCCTACCAAGCGGCACAAGAAGGACGGTGGGAGGTTATGGTCAGTACATAGATGTTTCTCTGCTGCTCCTTCCTCCTTGCACTTTTACTCTACTCTGGCATGGCCTGTTTCCACAGTCTGCAGTTTCTTTTAGGAAAAAAAATCTGCTCTGGTATGAGCTTTCCATGCAGTTCCTGTCACGAAAAATCTGCTCCAGTGTGGTGTCCTCCAGCGGCTGCAGGGGAATCTCTGCTCTGGTGCTGGGAGCACCTCCTTCCCCTCCTTCTCTCACCTTGGTGTTCCTTCTGTTCTATCTCACTCTGTATTGATCCATCCTCCTCTCTGCATCCAACATTTTCTGACCTTCCTTAAATATACATTCCCAGAGGTGCCACCACCTTGACCGAGGAGCACAACCATGCCCAACGGTGGGTCCGTTGGAGTCAGCTGGAACCATCTGTGTCTGCCACAGGGCAGCCTTGTGGCCTCTCCTCACAGAGGCTCTCCTCCAGCATCCCCACCCTGTCACCAAAACCTTGCTGCGGACAGCCAGTACAGGGGTCCTGTAGCGCCTTTCAGCTGGTAGGTCTGAAGCCCAACACATTTTATTTCCCAGTGGTTACCTGTTATGACCCAGTCTGACAGAATTTTTTTCATCTGGTAGTCTGCCTGTCTCAGACTTTCTGTCCCATATGGCAACTGCTACCCAACATTTTCAACCAACCTTCATAAAGGAACTGGGGGAATTGCAATTAACTGAGACACACTCCCCTGTTTTCCCACCTCACTGACATCTTTTTTTGCTCTACCTTTTTGAAGTGAAAGTTTTGAAAGTAAAAGAAACATTACTGTGAATCAAATCTACACAGCTTCTGCCTTCCTCTCCTCAGAGCTTAACTCACTTCTAGTGTCCTCAGTACTGTGCTGTCCAAGCAATACTAAATAAATGATAGAAGGATTCTGAAGTGTGATTCCAAATGTTCTAATTTAAAATGGTTCTATTTGCCATCTTTTTATTTTACTTGCTTGTCCCAAGAACTCATAGCATCCTGTTCTATATCCAAAATACAATGGCAGCATTTTTAAAATTAGAGGCAATACACCCACAAACATAGGAAAAAACCTGCCCTTCAGGGCAGGGTTTCTACGCTTCAGGGTAGAAATCAGAGTGTATGGTGGTATGCCATCAAATACAGAAGACTTTTTATATGGGTCAAGGACTTCAGACATTAT
Organism: Tringa tobata; assembly: GCA_033628505.1. Taxonomy (NCBI): domain Eukaryota; kingdom Metazoa; phylum Chordata; class Aves; order Charadriiformes; family Scolopacidae; genus Tringa; species Tringa tobata. The sequence goes on from JAHREE010000279.1 coordinate 33,787,429, forward strand.
CATTACTCAAGCAATTAAGATTTGGAGCAGAGCTAAGTGCAATACCTATTTGATCCTCTTCTGCGAGCTGCTTAACTTGAATCATATCATCTTTTAGAACATTCCCCTTACTCTCAACCATGGATGCAGTCCTGAGCATTTCTTGTGCTGTGACATACCTGCTGTACTGAATTACTACATTCTTTTCACATGGTGACAGTAAACTAACAGGAATTCTGTCTACCGCTAGATTCTAAAATGCATGTTTCAGTCTGGAGAATAATATATCCTAGCCATTTTTAGTAAGATAGGCCTACAATTTCTGCAAGAAAAAAAAAATATGTATTTGGAGAATGTATTTGCTTTAGGAATGGAACATCATACAGGATTCCTATGTTAAGTCAGCATACAAAAGTGTTTATAGCAGTCTACAGAATCACTGTAATCACCTGCACATGGGTGACCTAAAAAAGAAAACTTGCTTTCAGTTTATTATATGAAATGTTCAAATGAATAACAAAACTGTCAAGAATTATAGTGCTTTTCTTCAATCAATAAAAGTGGTTGATTAATATTAGCATGATTTTGCTAATAATCCTGTTCAATTACTTTTTAGTTTGCTGTTATGTCATGATGGGAGCTGATTATTACTGTAAATGGTAATTTTGCTTCCCATCATGATTTAGCATTAATCTCATGATTACATACTTGGCTTCCATTATTAACCACAAAGGAAACCAATGATCTATTATTTATGGTAATGGACATCAATTTGGATTTCAAGTGCGTTTTGGTAACTTTACTGTGATAGTTATTAAAAATATATTCTCTTTCGTAAAATATTCGAATCCATGGAGTGACAAGTTTGTCCTAAGAAATTACATGTCAGCTGCTACAATTGAACAAAAAGACTGGGAAGACCTTTATTACTCTGTTTCAGTATAGTGGAAAGCTACGGTAAAGAATGGTAAAGTCTCATTTTGAAATTTTCAATGGGCATAAAACAAGGATAAGCCCAAATGTTGGTTAGCTGTTAAACATTCTGTTACTGGCTTACGCTTGTCTAAGAGAAAAAAAAGTGTAGGTCAGTGAAATATAAATATGCAGAATAATAGTCTTCAATTAGAAGTATACTAGACACATGAGGTTGGAATATAGAAGACATTCAGCAGGAGTCAGAAAAGAAGTCAGGTAGTTTAAGAGAAACGAGAAAATGTGAAGGTTTGTAGGATCATTGTGTTCAGACTTCTCTTATCCTAGTGTGCAGATCAATCTGAAAATTTGCATCACAGAGTGAATGAAGAGAGCTGAATACAGTAATGAATATGCTAACACTATTGCATTATGTAGGTGTAGGAAGGTTATGCCCATCTGAAATCTATTGAATAAAACATTGTGCAGAAGTTACTCATCAAAATATTCTAATAGCATTATATACCTTCTATTTTTAGTTTGTTTAAATGCAGATGGATCAGGCTATCAATGCTCCAATTATACTTGATGATTGATGCTCAGTTTCAGTTAAAGTTCCCTGGCCCTGTTGTACACACAGGTTATCCGCAACCAAATTTACTTTGGATGAAAGTTGGGTGAGATAGGGAGATAAACATAATTCAAAACTTGGTCTTCTCTTCTATTAAAAAAAAAAAAAAAAGTAACTTGCAGAGGAACTGTCACAAAAAGAAATATCAAACACAATTGGTGAAAGGAAGAATTAAAAAGCAAGCAGGGGACTGGGGATGTGGTTGATTCGGTTGTGGTCAGTCATTGAAGTATTGCAAGTGTAGTCTGTATTAATAACAACAGGAGCTTTGAACAATTCTTGCTCCTCTCCTGCCAAACACTTAGCATCCAGTTTCTTTCCCTCTTTCAAAAATGCTTAGCTTGCTTGTGTTTTGCTTTGGTTTTATATAACTTCTCTCAATCACAAATATTCATGATCCTGACAGTACCAAAATGAACATGGTTGCCTTGTTGAGATTTCATTATTGTTCTTAATATTTAACTGTCACTTAACAAAAGCATCATGCAATCCTTTAAAGGACAACAAAAAACCAACACCAAACCTAAATATAGACTCACCTGAAAGAATTCAGTGGAAGAGCAAGTCAGTTTTCCCTCCTCTAAAGTGAGAACAGGTGGTGAGGGCTAATGGCCTCACTCATGAGGGTTCAACAATATGGATGTCAAAAAGAGAATTGGAGCATAGCGGCGACATTTAGGAAGACGGCACTGCAAACATGTAAGCCAAGAAATCAGACAACATCTCAGCACTTTTCTGTAGTAGTTAACAGGTGGCAAAGAAAATCAAGAGACAACTTTATTAGAGGGGGAAAAGAATCAAGGACAAATTGATAGCAAACAGGAATAAGATGATTTATCCTCATGCTTGCAAGTGTTGGAAGAAGTTGCAGATTTTTTTTTGCAGTATCCATGTCAAACTATACCTTGATGTTATTTTGAAAAGCAAATCTCAATACAAATTTTAACTACTTTTACCCAGTATTGTACTGTGTGTAGGCCACTTTTTTCCATGTAACAGAGAACAGGAAACTTTTCTACCTTACTTATGAAGCCAGGAAAGAACAAGAACAATATTATTTTATGAAGGAAAGATGAGGGTTTCACTCCTCTTCCCCTCACACTCCCACCGGAATGAAGAAGGACAATGTAAGAAGTATGTGAGAAGGGTCAAAAAGATAAAACAGTAAGCAACCACACTTTTTAATTCCTTCACTTACATCAACTATGGTCCCATCTTAGCAAAGTCAATGTCACTGTTCAAGAGATCATTGCCTTTCATTTTTCCTAGAATAAAATACATCTTCCAAGTTTCTTCAAAAGTGCATATTTAAAAATATTAAAAAGACAACTATAACCAACAAATAGATACTTAATACACAGATAAATATTAAAAATAAGTATTCTTACATATTGCTATTGCAGCTGTATATAACCCACGAAATCAGAGATCAAGGCAAAGTGTTCTGAGCATGGTGGTTCTCTGTAAGAGTCCTTTAATCAGACCAAAATGCAAGAAATGAGAGATGACAAAAAGAGAAAGGGAGCCAGATCACAATGGGGTGGTTAGGAAGAATGTGAGAAGCAAAGACCACAGCATACTGAAGGTAAAATTTTGACCTCACTGAAGTATGTGGAAAAGCTGCAGACTCAGGATTTCCCTCCAGCTGTTTAACCATTGCAAAGTATTTTGTAGTCATCATAGCATGGGTGTAATCATTTTCAAAATATACCCTTTCCAGGCTGTGCTAATTCTGGATAATTGGATCTGTAGAATCTAAGGGATTTGTTTTTGAATTAAGGTGTAAACTGAGGAGGAAAAAATGCAGTAAGTGATGTGTTTTGTTTTCTGTTTTTGAAAGAGACTTAAGAGGACAGAGGAAATTAACATGAGCTGAATAGAAGATTCATGTGTTATCCTGTATTATATCTTTCTGAGACAAAAAATCTGTTTTCCTCCTCTCTTATGTGGCAATAATTGTCTATCCCCTCCATTTTCAAGGATATTGATATCAGATGTCCTGTTCTCCAAGAGTCCAGACTGGGAGCCTGGCCCATGGGGTACCTCATTTGCAGGCTATGATCTCAGGTTTCTTTATTCTGGAATCTAATAAGAGGAGTTTGTGAACATGCTGACCTTTCTTGCATGTGGGGTCATGTCACATCTGAGCGCACATACAGGTTTTCTTCCCATTAAATCAAGGCATTAGAAAAAAGGGTTGGTTTATGCTCAAAGGGTGTGAATGCCACCTTCATACTGTGTGTTATTACATGGCTCACACATGCTCTGTTCTAACCATAAAAAGAACACGTTTATGTGAGGGTCTAAACTGAATGTCCTGTGGACCAAGGCACAGTCCTTTCCATTTTGTTACACGGAAAATAAACTGTTTATGTGAACTGCCATGCTGGTAAACAGATATATTAGAAATATTTATTCTTTAGACATTCTCCTAAGGAAATTGGTACAATTTTTCTTTCTGTCTCCTCTCACTTGCAAAAACCTTTGATGTCATTAGGCATTTTCAAGCACATTCACAAAGGAGTACAGATCTGAAAGAGATTATGTTTCTATGAATTTTAAGGAAAATCAGGAGGTGGGTAAAGGATAGAGAATTTATTAATGTCTTCCCTAAGGGACAGCTGGGAATTGACCAGCTGTGTTATTTGCTAGCCAGCCACAACAGCTGCAGCTCCTAACCAGACGTAGAGTGTGCTTTCATTTGCCTAGCTAGCAGCAAACACAAAAAGAAACTAAGGACATCGTTTGAGGGTTTATGAGCTCTCATATGAAAAGAGTTAGGGTTATTGTAATGCGTACCAGAGACATGAAATGGAGAGGAGACCATTGTAGGTTTGGTGCAGCTAAGGAAGCCTGACTGCAGTAAGTTTTCTTTAAAAGGAACTAACAAAGGACCTGTCAGTAGTGGAGTAAAAGTCTTTAGGGAGAGAGGAAGCAGATCCTCAGGGAACCAGGCTTCATTGGTCCTCTGCTCATGGGACAACTGGTTTGAACAACAGTAGCTGTCAGAGCTTGCTTATTCTAGGTACTGTACAAGCCAAACAAAAAAGATACTTTTTCTTCAGCCAGACTGTACATGTCGAACAGTCTGATATTAGCAGAAAATTATTTGCAAAATTTGCCTATATCTATTTACTAACAAATGTTATTGATAGGTTTATCAGTGATTATCTCAAATGATAATTTGTCTCAATTTCGTGGTTGAGCACTGACCACTTACCCCTGGTTGCAGAGAAGGGAGAGAAATAGTTCACAGTGTTTGTGCCTCTTCATTCCATGTAAATTTGAATCAATGATTCATTTTAGTGTGATCAGTTACCTCAGTTGTTACCTGATGGTTCACTTTATCAGTGGGAGTCTAATGAAAGAACTGTTGCTGAGGCCTTAAAGTGGCTCTAATAGGTTACAAACTAATGTGAAGATGACAGGGTACTAATGAAGACACAAGTAAAGTGAGGATAATGTTTACAAATAGTTGTAGTGAGACAAAATGAATCTTTAATGATCGATTTCAGATTAAAGTGCTAAATGGCTGATTGTTAAATAGTGCTGAAACATTCAAGTAACTTTGTCTGTAGACTAATAAAATGCAATTTTTAGAATATCATATTGATTTTATGATAAAAAGTACTTAATATGTTGGGCAATTTATATGAGAGTAAAATAATGCTTAAATTGGAAATCTATTAGATGCTTGTGAAACAAATCCAGCTCTTTTTGATTACCACTTACTATTTACACTGGATAAAAACTCATTTCAGAAACATACTGTAGGTGTTTTTCAATTTCCCTAAATACAGAAGGAACTATGACTGCTGAAACTGTTAATTTAAAAAGACATTTAACAATGTTTCTATTACATCGTCCAATTGTTTTAAGACAATAAAAAGTGAGCCTCTGCCTTTGTCCCTTTACAATAAAAGGCTTAGTAGAAACATTTGCAAAATAAATTGTAGCAGCCAGCTCCTTTGTACAACAGAACACACATCTGTCACAAGGCATATTAAGCTATTTTCACATTGTTCACAAGATCTTAAAAAGATACATATTTTCTCTAGTACAGACTATTTAACTTTTAAGGATGACTTCCTATGAGGCTTTTGTTTCAGCTTTTCAACTGAGCGTGAAAACATTTTACATACATCTAAATCTTTTAATCACCAGATGTCATTTGATTCAGTATAATGCTAAATTTGTTTCCAATAAACTAAAATCTTGTGAAAAGGTAACAGTCATTTCAACATATATAACAAAAATTAGCTTCAAGTAGAATGATCGCATTATTTTCAAGACAATTTTCCAATTTGCAGAGAACAGTTTGAAAAAAAAAATTAGAAATACATTTAGTCTTAAAAAATTATAAACGTAAGACTACAAAAGAGAAAAATATGTACAAATACACAGAGACATGAATGTAAACATAATGTAAAATATTCAGGATAATATATTGATATTTGTAAAAAATTATTTATATTAATAAATTAAAGGAAATTCATTAAGTAATCTTCAAGCCTCTCTTATGTGTATACAAGAATGTAAACAAATTTAAAATATGTAAGAGGCACTTTGAACTAAACTGAAGCACAGTGGGAAATTAAACTGAGGCTGTTTAAAAAAGATCAAGATAAAGCAGAAGAGGGTAGTGTAGCCTTCTAAGTAAAAAGACATTTAGAAGGAAAAAAACCCATACAGAAACATCAAGTCTCAAAAGATGGATAATTAAGGGTATGATCCTTCAGAACTCATCATCCTGTATTTGTGAGAAAATTGGGCCTTTGGGAGTGGAAGTCTGCATAGCGGGTATAGTGTGACCCCTCTGATACATAAAGAAATAAGTAATCCTTTTACCAGGTTGAGCATTTCAGTGGTAGGATGAGATTCTCTACTAGACGCTGTCGCTGTTAAACAAGCTCAAAGTGCCCGAGTTGTCTTAAGGGATTTGAAAACCCCAGGTCCAAACTGATTCTTAGCACCCGTAAATGTCTTCCAAAGCTCTCTTCTCAAAAACAGGTATTGGAAGTTTGTCCAGAATGGCCCAAGGGCCTGCAGAGAGGGCCAGTAAACAGAGCAAGAAAGATATTCTCCTTGGTAGCATGCTTCCCTCTTGGTTACAAAGGGAGTCTTGGTAGCAAAGGGAGTCTGAAAGAGCATGTTTACATTGCTAAATGAATAAGAGCAAGGGAGCAATCCAACAGCTTATTCTCTGACTCTGTTTTTGAATACTCCACATAGGTGCCTCTAAGACAATCAGCGTTAAAGGGGCTAGGCATAAGAACCAAGGACACAAATCTGTGTTTCATTTTTCTCCAGGGCCAGGGATCAGTTTCTTTTTCTCTCCTATTTAGCAGTATGTATTTAATGTTAGAAGTCTGACTGGATCCACAGTCTTATGCACTGCACTATGAATTCTTGCATGAACTCAGTCTGCACATAATAACTAACCCATATGTGGAAACGTCCCAGAAGAAAGAAAAAAGTTTAAGCTGACTAAAAATCCTATGGCAAAGCTTACTTAGAGCTTGATCACAGCATATGGAAGTCAATGGTAAAACTTTTCAAGTGTGTATAAAGTAAAAATGTATTAGATGCTTTTGTAGGAGGAAAAACAGAGATTCCTCGTTATCTGCAGAACAGGGTCACCCTGCAGCGACATAAGTATAAGCAACAGCTGCAGGTTCTTTAAAAGGTATTAAAACCAGAAAGGAATATGATGCAGTACTAACACAGGAACAAGAGAGTGCAAACTGGAAATGAACCCCAAGCAAAACTTAGTTGTCACATCTCTGTGACTGAGCCCTCAGGGCAATTGGGGAATGAAAATACTTACTCAAAATGGCTCTTTCTTGGAGACATCCACTGTCAAGGTGAAGATGACACTCAAGCAAGGCTCTGCCTACTGTTGCCAAGTCTGTCAGTAACTGATGAGTAGTCACTGAGTTTATCCCTGATAAACTGATGAGTAGTCACTGAGTTTATCACTGAAAAGGGACTTGCTAAACAAGCAAAAAGACCAAACAATACCTGCACCCAAGGATACTACTGACAGTCAGACACAAATTGGGAATCCAGGGAATTTAAGGAACTTACCTAGGAAAAACAGACCAGCAAAATAATAAACACACCCCTCCCCTTGCCCTCTCCCTCACACACCAATTTTTCTTTTAAATTTAAAATATGAAGTGCAGAACAAATAAATAAATAACAACATCATGCATGGGGGGTGGGGTGGGGTTTTTATATATTATTATAGATACATAAAACAGCTTATGAAATCTGTGATTACAGCAATAGTTTATATGAAAAAAAAAACTTAGATTTTTATGCTCAAATCTTTATATTTTATTGTGAAGACCATTAAAATGTGACCAATATATTGGGGTTGAAATTTTGTCAAATTTACCTAACTTCAAAGACTGTATTCTAATTATGTTCTCAGGACATCTACAGATGGGAGCTTTGGCATGAATACAAGTTCTGCAACAGGGGAACAGTATCTTGGTGTAAACCTCTCCATTATTATCTTATTGCTAATAAAAAAATGTATTAGTCTATGAGAAATAATTGGATATTATTAATATGAAGTTATTCTAATTTGTGTAAGACAAACATCTATTGCTCAGCCATGTTATTCTATTAAAAAATTAAGCTGTTTGATGTTTAACTGAGCTGGTCTGTTGACCTCTGTCTGTCTCATTTCTCATTTGAAACTCTTCTAACATGTCCCAGTCACTTAACCATAACTAAAGTCAATCTGTTCTTATATTTCCTATCATTTTTATAATGCCTTGCTAAGCCACTATCTGTATTGATATAAAGTTATTTCTAAGGTTACCCTACACTAGTTAATATTCTAAGGCCTACCAGATGAGCTATAGCTAAATGACAGATCTTTAGGGCATCAGAGATCTTGATACATCTTAGAACAGAAGCTGGATGCAAGAAGCAGGAGGAAAGGGGAATTCCTCCATGTTCTGACACTTTCTTATTCCCAGTATATGTTGTAGTCTTACAGCAAAGGATGTACCAAACATGCTGAAAGGTACCTCATTCCCTGGCATCTGGCTAAAGACATCGTCTAATAAACGCGTTTTGGGATCAAACATTCATGGGCAACCATGAAGAAGAATATACTCAAATGAAATATTGAAGGAATAAGAATGGTTGCAGGATTGGCAGGACAAGTACTCCTCAGTGAACAAGAAATTACAAGGCCACTGAGTCGGGATCCATAAAGATAATGTCAAAGTACCCTTTCAGGGAAAAAGGCAGGCCACATTTTTGCAGATAGCACTCCAGTACTGAGGCAGGCAGGGGAAATCACCTTCTTCAAAGGATCGTCATGAGTAAGCTTTATTTAGCCATTAGTTTGCTAGCCAAAAGAGTCAAATACTGAGGTCCGTCTTCTAACAACTTATGATCCAATGGGCATTTTGTCACCTCCCTTTTCCTCCCCACAGTTACTACTTCTCCCCTGAATCCAGGGGGAGATGTATGATCAAAAAAAGTCACACAAAAAGTGACCTTATCCTCTGCAGACAGGGCAGAGTGCAAGATCCCTGGTAGCACAGGCCCACAAAATGCAACAGACAGTGAAATAGCTGATAGTCATAAACTCAGAACATAGTCCTTATTTAAAGACTATGGGAAGAATCAAGAACTTAGGCAGTTCAGAAGCTAACAGCCAGGGTTGTGTCTGAAATCACCGTATCTCCTCCCACGTGAAAGGTCAAGAACAGCCTGCACCACACTCTCACTCAACACTAGCTCCAGAGATGATGCCAGAAGAAAACCAATTATTAGACACACACTGACTAAAGAGAGTGAACTGCAATACACGAGACTCTGTAGATGAAGCTGTGTACAGAAATGTAATCATCAGCTATGTATTTATAAAACCTGACTCAGTGATTTTGCTCAATGTATGCCCGATAATTGAGTAGCATAGCACAAAAATCTGTCACAACCAAAGGGTGCAGTGCTGCAGTGCAATGTACGTGAAATCAGCGCCTGCAACAGCATCACTTAATGTTAACAATAAGAGTCCTGGCTGTAATGTTGTAAATCAAATGCTATTGAAGCCCTGTAATGTATCAAGTTCAAGCAGTGTAACAAAATATAAAAAAAAATGGCATTTGTTCAGTTAAAAGAAAGACATTCCTTGTTTTCAAATAATGTCATGGTTTAGCCACTTGGTGTGTGGTTAATGGAGAAAGGGGCAAGTGTATACCACAACTAGTAGGCAAGAACACTATCAGTTATCAGGCTTGATCACAGAAGAGTTACAGCACACTCACGCCACTGTAGTGATAATGTGGTGGATGCGGAGTCTTTAGCAGCTGAGTGCCAACATACACCACAGGATGTGTCATAACAATTGCTTAGGGTCCAGTGGTAGAAAAGGAAAACAGCAAATATCAAGCATAACAGTATGAGATACATAGTAATTCAGGGTTACAGTGCAGTAAATGCATTAACTGAGCTTTTACTTATTCCCATCATTTTTTCCATAAGCAACAATTGCCAAAAGCGTGATCCCTCTCAAATAATAGAAGCAAAGCTATGTTTTTGGATAACCCTTCCCCATTTGCTTCTTTCCATAAATCTACATGCAGTCCTGCTATACCGATTAGTTTATAAATAACTTCTTATGCATGATCCACGTGCTACCTTTGGGGAAACCAACCAAAAAACACACCTCCACCACTTCCTTCCACACTTAGCACATATTTTGTGGTGAATGGATGAGAAAAGTTCTTCTAAAGACTATAAAATTGAATGTGACTGCTTTCAGTCATTTCACTCAGCACAAAGCACAACAGCAGGGCAGAATGAAAACCTGTTAATCCACATAGTCTCACAGGTAACACCAAAAAAGTTGAATGGCACAAGCACTATCACATGGTGGCAAAGTGGATACCCTCCAGGATCCCCATGTACAGACTGGAATTCTAAGTTTTTATAAAATTCCTGACAGGGGGCTTTGTTACTGCTCTTATCCATTTTGTATTATTTAAAATATCACAAGTGTGCTACCACATGCTCTAACCAAACCTTCCAGCAGCTGTGTTGGCAAGTGGAAAAAAGACATGGAAAAATCTTGCTCCAAGTTACATGCTGTGGGAAGAAATGCCGGGGCAGCACATGAAATATGAAGCATGGCAATGAAGCCATCCATGTTGGAGTCTAGTGTTAAAATCCAAAAGGCATGCTGTGTGTTTCACTGTAGAAATAAAACATGGAATCTGTCCCAAAGAGGTTATAATCCAATTTATAAATGAGTTACTGGACAAACATAATAATAAAAAAAAGAGCAAGAGTAGAGCGTATGAGATATCTGTATCTCTATGGGAATTGTTATATATGTGTATAAATATATATGTATAAATGAATTTTACTTATCATCATCCTCCCCACCTCACTCACTTGTTTTATTTTTTCACTTATCTCCTGTAAACCTTGGTATTCTGGAGAAATGAATTTTCATAAATTATTTATATATATGATTTGGGTTTTATCTATCGATATATGAATATATAGAAACTATGTGCATATACCTTTTATGAGCTTACATATAAAACTAGGAAAAAAAGGGGTATGACCTTAGTTTAGGGCCAATTATTTGATAGGAAGGTATATAGAAAAGGTAAGTTCATGCAAGTATTTCAGTATCTGATTTATTTAGCATTAGAAATATGAATATTAATATATATGAATATTTAGTATTAAAATATGAATAGGCAAGTCAGGTGGGAGAAAACAGTCTGCTAAAGCTAAGTAGAATAAACCTTTAGATTATGCAGGAAAGAATGGTAGAACTGAGGAAGAAGAAAAATGGGTATTGGGGAAAATGGGAAATGTTCAGAGATTAAACTGATGTATTCACTAGAATTACATAACGATCTGTGCCTAAAGTGTGTCTCTATCGATATTTTCAATTAAGACACTTTATTTGTTGTAATAAAGAGAACATCTTTCCACAATTTATTCTGGAAATTCTTCTAAGTCTTAGAACTAAAATTAAAGGCCTTTCATCAACATTATATGGTGTCTTGCTATAATTAAAGCTGTAAAGAATAATTATATGAAAGCTTTGGATATAGATACAAATAGAGTAAGATGTTAACGGATAATAAGCAGAAATACACTGTATGCTTAGTCATTACAAGTCAGGGGAAAAAAAGTCTTAACATCAACAGGTCATTCAGAAATACTATTGAAAACATTTTTTTACCTTTGTGAGAAGACTCAAAAAGAAAAAGGAGCAAAAAGGACTTCATTTGTCTGTTTCCATCTGTGCAGATAAGCCGCAGTATAAAAATACCTCTTGCTACCAGCTGCATGGAAATGCTGTGTCATCTTGGATTCAGTCACCCTTGATTATACTAGTTAGGTGCTGAAAACTCATTGGATTTCAATAGCAACTAATTAAATCAAATTCCTTCACCTCCTCTGATAATGTACACCTTCAGCTCTAGGAATTTCAGTACACTCTCAACTGAACCAATAACCTCATTTTTAATCACCTTTGCTATTTGGAATGATCAGAAAACAGACGTATATTTTCAGCCACAGACAACTTAAATGTCGGAATTGTAGATTTCACTCAGTCTTTCAGTCTGAAGGAAAAAAAAGTAAAAGTAAATGCAAACAAAGGCTGTTTGAGAGGTCCTGTGTTTTGTGTTGGATAAAGTAAGTCGGCTTCTTAATTAGAAAGGAGCAGAAAGAAAAGACTTTCTCAATTCTGAAGTAGGAACCTGCCTACTGTTGCTAAGATTTTAATTGTCAATGACTGGTGCTTTCTACTGATCCCATTACCTGATTAATGGTTATTATTATTATTTGTTACTTGCAAAGTGCCTGAGGTGGTGAAGGTACTTCAAAGAGAAAATAAATGATGCGGTCCCTTCCCCAAGGAGCCTACAGTCTTACAATATGAAAGATGACACAATAAGTGAGAGCAATAAAGAGCAGCGGCAATAGAGTGAGAATAATTACATGGTTACTTAGGTTCATTTAATACACAACTTGATGGTATTGCTGTTTGCTTGATTTGTTTCTGGGTTTTTTTTGAGAAGGAAGTAGGATAGAATCATAGAATCATAGAATTCTTTAGGTTGGAAAAGAGCTTTAAGATCACTGAGCCCAACTGTAAACCTAACACTGCCAAGTTCACCTCTAAACCATATCCCTAAGCACCAAGTCTACAGTCTTTTACATACCTCCAGGGATGGTCACTCATCTACTTCCCTGGGCAGCCTGTTCCAATGCTTGATAACCCTTTCAGTGAAGAAATTTTTCCTAATATCCAATCTAAACCTCCCCTGGTGCAACTTGAGGCCATTTCCTCTTGTCCCATCGCTTGGTCCTTGGGTAAAGAGACTGACACCAGCCTGTGTATAACCTGCTTTCACAAATAGAGAGTGTCCTTTTATCCAAGCTAAACAATCTCAGTTTGCTCAGCTGCTTCTCATAAGACTTGATCTCTGCTTCTCATAAGACTTGATCTCTAGACCCTTCACCAGCTCCGATGCCATTCTTTGCACACTCTCCAGCACCTCAATGCCTTTCTTGTAGTGATGGACTCTAAACTCAACACAGTACTCAAGGTGGTCCTCACCAGTGTCAAGTACAGGGGAATGATCACTTCCCTAGTCCTTCTAGCCACACTATTTCTGATACAAGCCAGGATGCTATTGGCCTTCTTGGCCACCTGAGCATACTACTGGCTCATATTCAGATGGCAGTCAAATAACACTCCCCTGTTCTTTTCCTCTGGGCAGCTTTCCAACTGCTCTTTCCCAAGCCTGTAGCAGTGCATGGGGTTGTGACACAAGAGCAGGACCCAGTCCTTACCCTTGTTGAATCATACATGGTTGAACATACAACCACATCAGTTGGACTTGGCCCACTGATGCAACCTGTCCAGATCCCTCTGTAGAGCCTTCCTATCCTCAAGCAGATCAACACTCCCACTCAACTTGGTGTCATCTGCAAATTTACTGAGGGCGCACTCAATCCCCTCATCCAGAACATTGATAAAGATATTAAACAGAAAAGGCCCCAGTAATGAACCCCAGGGAACACTACTTGTGACCAGCAGCCAACTGGATGTAATCCATTCACCACCAATCTTTGGGCCCAGCCATCCAGTTAGCTTTTAGCTAGTGAAGAGTACACCCGTACAAGCCATGAGCAGCCAGTTTCTCCACGAGAATGCTCCAGGAAACAGTGTCAAAGGCTTTTTCTAAATTTTAGGTAAACAGGATGTACAGCCTTTCCCTCAGCCCCTAAGGAAGTCACCTTTTCCTAGAAGGAGATCAGATTAGTCAAGCAGGACCTACCTTTCATAAACTCATGCTGACTGTGCCTGTTCACCTGGTTGTCCTGTATGTGCTGTGTGAGAGCGCTCAAGATGATCTGCTCCATCAGCTTCTGCATCACCGAGGTCAGACTGACAGGCCTATAGCTCCCCGGATCCTCTTTCTGGCTCTTCTTGTAGATGGGCATCATATTTGCTAACCTTCAGACAACTAGGACCTCCTCAGTTAGCCAGGACTGCTGATAAATCATGGACAGTGGGTATAAGACGTGGTAAATATAAGAACAGAAGAAAATCAAATGGAAAGGGAAAGCAAGGACTTATATTTTTCTTTGTGTGTATGCACGTGTGTGCATGTGTGTGTGTCTGTGTGTAGAGGGTGAGGGGCAGGGTAAAACAGAATGTACATTAGAAATTGCACCGATAGCAGCTACAAAGTGAGAAGGAAAACAGGTGAGATGTGAGAATGAAGGCTGAAATGAAAAAGGTGAAGAAATAATGGGATATGTCTTCTCAGAGGGTCTCCAATGAGCAATCGTGTCACATGGCCAAACAAGTTCAGTAGAAATTCAGGATGAAGTCCTGCCTTGGCTCTGGAAAACAGGCTTTGGTATAAGATGAAAGGCTCGCATAACATACATCAGGGTATTAAGTGCTGGTATAACAGACAAATGACAGTTCTTTTAAAGAACAACAGTGAAGTAGCACCAGAATTCATAACCTTCTACTTACAATTCTTTCCTCTCTTTGTGAAACTTCAGTGTGCTTTTAGTTACTGTAGGACAAGTGGCTTATCCAACTGGACATTGTATCTACCCCATTACTCTTACTAACTTTCAAGGGAATATCTTCCACGAATTTCTTCAGTTAGTTTTGGCTTCTTGCCTCCTGTGGTAATAAATTTAATTGCTTATACCTGTGTTGCAAAGAAACCTTCATTCATGTTTAAACATTACTGATCTGATATGTTCAGTGACTGCACCACAGTGTTTCACTTTGAAATAGTGAGAAATTCTTCCTAATTATTTCTTTTCACCACATCCTGTGAAGTCTCCCTAACTGCTGTCTGAAGTCTTTTCCCTT